>MU535751.1:1338062-1474169 GCA_024362625.1 Silurus asotus | reverse complement strand
TATATATATATATACATACATACATACATTTTTATATAAAATGTTTTTTTAATAATTATAAATTCTTTTTTTTAACATGATTGTTAATTGAAGTAGTGAAATAAATAACTAAATAACAATGATAAATAGAATAATGAAAGAAATATAATTATTTTATATATATATATACATACATACATACATTTTTATATAAAATGTTTTTTTAATAATTATAAATTCTTTTTTTTAACATGATTGTTAATTGAAGTAGTGAAATAAATAACTAAATAACAATGATAAATAGAATAATGAAAGAAATATAATTATTTATAAAGTGAACAAAACAAGCAACTAAATAAATGAATAGGACAAATCGCAAAAAAATAAAATTAATTTCTTAAATTGTTAATTTTTTTATGTAATAAATATGTGATTTTCAACATTCACAAAAATGTAATTTCTTTTAAAAAAAAAAATTCTTCTCATCCTCAGCCTTTTTCTTCAACTTGATTCATTTTTGTCATTTTTTTTTTACATCATTTGAGTTCAGGGAGATCTGGAACGAATAAAAAAAAAATCAGTATAAATGAATAGGACAAATCGCAAAAAAATAAAATTAATTTCTTAAATTGTTAATTTTTTTATGTAATAAATATGTGATTTTCAACATTCACAAAAATGTAATTTCTTTTTAAAAAAAAAATTCTTCTCATCCTCAGCCTTTTTCTTCAACTTGATTCATTTTTGTCATTTTTTTTTTTACATCATTTGAGTTCAGGGGGATCTGGAACGAATAAAAAAAAAATCAGTATTAATTCATGCTATAATTTAATTGTTATATTTTTTTTTACAAAAATTTTTATATTCAATCCACTTATTTTTTTTTTTCATCATCAGGATGATTTTAAAGCCATGGGAGTTAAACTGGATGCACATGGCTACATTTTTCTTGATAAAACCACACAAGTGGCCAAAACATAAACAAGTAGAGCAACAAAAAGTTCCTTTATCACTTTTGGTGATGTTTTTGTGCTTTACGTTTTTATATGTTTTTTTTTTTTTAGTATTATAAAACAATCTGGAAGCCTTAATGTTCTGGTGGATTTTAAAAGCCACATGACCTGGTGCATAACCTGCAAATGTCTGAGCAGGCACTTTTTGTTAATTGAAATCAATTGAATTAATTTGAATTAAATGAATGAGAATGATGACTCCTTCAACCTGTCAATCAGTGAACCAAAATCTATTCTTTCATCAGTAGAAAAGCCATTTTTTAGGACTACTGTTTAATAAAAATCCAAAAGCACATGACTACAAGAAGAAAGTCATGTAGACTATATAGACAAAGGTATGTAGACACCTGGCCATAAGACTGGTAAGTGGTCAAAACCCCCCCTGATTTTGGAGTTTGCTTTCAGGTAGTTTTTTGCTCATTCAGCCACAAGGGTCCAATTGGAATTCATCTTAATGGTGTTTAAAAGGTTTAAGGTCAGAGCTCTGAAGCAGAAACCCACTCCAACCCATGTCCACCATGTTTTTAAATGCTATCATAGAAATCATAGAACTTACCCTCAGTCTTCGCACTACACCATGCTCGCTCAGATCTTCTAGCACTGCTCGAGTGGTCCCACCATCTCTCAAGAGTAATACATGTTCTGGCACCAAGGTGGTGGAATGAACTTAACCTAGATGTCAGAACAGCTTAATCACTGGGGATCTCCAACAGGGGAATAAAGACCTACCTTTTCCTGAAACACTTAAACTAGCACTTTTTCCCCCTGTTTGTTTTATGTCTTTGTTAAAAAAAAAAAAAAGTGTGCTATAATTCCTCTGAACAGAGTTTAGGCTGAACAGAGTTTAGGCTGAGTTGGCAACCTAGTGAACCAGTGATTGAGCCTCAAAGCACTTTTGTACGTTCCCCTGGATGAGGACGGGTGCTAATTGGCGTAAATATAATTGTATTAGGAATGCAAATGTGAACAAACAGGCACAATTTCAACTTGTTTGAATTTCATTTCACATCTAAAGTCATAAGATAAACCACAATTAAATACAATCACCTTTAAAAGTCCATAAAAATGAAGCCATATGACGATTTATACATTTGCAACTGAATGCCTATTTTGCGATTCACGATTTACAGTCCGCCAAATTTGCACATCTGAGACCCTAAACACTAAATGGCCCTGTGTATTAGATCGTGTCTCAAACACAAATTCAAGCAAAGACATGTTTTCTGTGTTGCTCCAGTAAGCTCATGAACACGACGTCAGTACCGAGTCTCAGCATTGCGTCCAGTTGCATAAGCCCAGTGTTTCGCAACCGCACTCCGGTCCCCATGTTACAGCGTTCTGCTTTCATTCTACATCGACTCCTGCGAGATTCCTCACGCCTCTCCGGCTCATTAGCGAGTCCTTTACGATGCAAGTCCGGTGTAGTGGTGGTCGGGCAAGGAAGCAGAAAAAATTTTTGGCATGTAAAACCACTGTGTTTGCAAAAAAAAGCCCCCCAAATAACAGACTAACCATTTGCCAGATGCTCATATCTACAGCAAACTACATACACTGCAGCTATTAAGTGCAGGGTTTAAACTCATGACCTTCTAATCAGATCATCAGATCAATTTCAATCTTTTTATTTATATATATATATTGGTATTTTTAAGTTTCTTCCACTTATTGCCTGCTTAATATTTATTTAAAAAATACAATACCTGCCCCAAAAATTATAGCACAGAAATACAAAAAAAACTACTATATGTAGTATAAAACATAAAGTATTGTTTATAATATATAAACTTCTTCATGTCTTTTAAACCTTTAGTTTGAGAGAAAATTATATTCCCTTATATCCATTTACAGGTCAAATCCTATTTATAGAACTTGTTATTTTTTGTATTTTTTGTATTCATGTGTAAGTCAATTTATTTACATTTACAGGCTATTATTCAGTATGAATTATCGAAACTGGACAAAAGAATAGTCAGTGTTTTTTACCTCACTACTGTAACTTTTCAATATGATGAAGAAAACTCACTATTCTGTTCCTGTGTTATTAGTTATAAAACTAATTACGATATACCTTTATTCATCCAACAGTGGAGAAATGTATCTGTTACAGCAGCAAAATATAAATAGAATAAAGAATATAGACATAATTCAGTATACAGTATATACACAAGACAATGTATAAATCCAAAAAGAAGGTACGAGTAAGTAAATTATACATTATAAACAAATAGAATAGTATAAAGATATTTTCTGTGAAATCACAAACTGCATTTTTTATATCCAGAATTCAAATACTCAAATAAAGTAAGTCTCATTACGGAGTAAGACTAGCAATAGACTAAGATTAATAACAGAAAGCCCATTTTAGCTCTGATTATCTAATAATAAAAATGGCACAGTAATGAGCATCATGCAATACATGCATTTAAAACCTCTCTCAGTTGTGGAATATTAACAACTGATTGGTTTTTGATAGGCGTCAGTGATCTTGTTATTCAAACAAATCCAGTGCACTAAATGTTCACTATGAAAGCACACAAAAGCTCTTCAGAAGCTAAGCTGAACTTACTACATCAGGCTAAACCGATCCTAACTTCTACCTTATTATATTCAAAGCATTTTATTTGAATGGTATTAGTTAAAGTAGGTACTGCAGCTAAAACATTAAAAGTCAAGTGTATGTTGTGGTCATGGATGATACGAGAGGTGGTAGCTCAGTGGTTAAGGCATTGGGCTTTGGATCAGAAGATCACAGGTTCAATCACAGGTTCAAATCCCACCACTGCCACTGCTGGGCCCTTGAGCAAAGCCCCAAATGCTGCAAATGTAAATGAAAATACGAGAGGGTTTAAGCCTCTGTCACTAAGTTGTACCGAGAGCAATTGAGAGGTTCTGTATGTCCTGCTTGTAGCTTAAGGGAGATTTGAACAAGTCAATCAATGCTAAAGGTTTGATCAGTGCTTTCAAGTGGAAGAGCTCGGGGAGTCACAAGTCTTTCAGCTCTACTTTTGGTTCTTCATTCCTACCTGGTGGACCCGAACAAGGGTGAAAGTAGCTACAAGTGCAAATAGATTAAATAACGTGCAAACATACAAGATAAACAAACAGTGCAAGCTTAGGGGACATCTAACAAAAGAATGTGAGTTCAAATCCCAGTGCCACCAAGCTGTGACTTTTGGGCCCTTAAGAATGGCCCTTAACACTCAAACTTCTCAGTTGAATAGATCATTGTTATTCACTCTGGATGAGGGCATCTGCCCAGTTCTGCAAATGTAAAACACAAAATGACTCAACAAAAATCACAACCTGAATTGTGGCATGTGGGAACAAAAGTCTGAGGACTAGAAAATGCATAAGTTCCCCATGATTTTGATGTGCTTGTATTTTTTGTTTGTTTATTTGTTTTTTTCATTCGGTGACAAAATGTCTTCTGTGACCCTGCAGAGAAAGTTTTATGCTTCAAGCTCATGCTAACCGAAATCCATCTTCCCTTATTTATTGAGCTTGGAATGTCCGTGATAACAAAATCAATAATCTTCATCGGACTCCTTAAACAAGCAGAAGCCGGGGGGTTTGTTTGTTTTTTGTTTTCCTTTGTCCAGATTCACCCTTCAGATCCTGGGTTATGATTTTATGATCCTGAGTTCTCATGATTCAAAACATAGAAGACCTTAATTGCTTAACCTACAGAGATTAATAAGGTTAATATAAAAAACCAGTAGGAGTCTATATTTGGAGTATAAGACGATTTGGCAACCTGCTGAACAGATGCACAGATTTCACCTGATTTTAAAAAAAGAGAAAAGGTGAAGAAAGTTCAATGATGTCTTTCAAACCAAAAAGCAAGGTCATGCTGGTTCAACTTCTAGCCACGAATTATAATCAATGGATTGATTTCCAATGCTGGCGTGCATTATAGTGTATCAGATGGAGAAAGGCAAAGTAATAGCATGTCACTGGAGACTTATACACAAAGGTCAGATTTGATGTGAAAAAAATGTTACTTTAAGTGGAACTAGGACAATGCGTTCGAGTAAATCGTCAGGAAGCTAGCGGCGAGGAAAACTTTCAATCTCTTTTTTGGTCTAGCGCAACTTTACTGAGTGTGTGAGAGCACCATCTGTCTATGGAATTGTTATTTATATTACATTTATGGCATTTGGCAGACGCCCCTATGTGAAGCGACTTACTCCCCCCAGGAGTAGCAGCTTGAAGTGGCTGGATTGTCCAATATCTTAACCACCTTCCAAGAATTGTTTGATTACAGTGCAAACACAAACCCCGAGACAAAAAAAGCATTAAGTGAAACCTAGACTATGGAGCAAGGACAACCGCAGAAAGATAAACCAGTTTATTCTTCCTCTCGTTGCTTCCGTTAGGGGTCCCAGACCAGATCATCCATCTCCATATCACATCTGCCTCTTTCAATCCAAGCACCTGCATGTCTTCCCTCACCACATCCATTCCTCTTTTTCTCCTGCCTGGTGGCTCCAACCTCAGCATCCATCTACCAATATGTCCATGACCAAACCATCTCAATAAAACCTCTTTCATCTTGTCTCCGAAAGAACCTCCTACCTGCACGATTCCTCTAATAAACTTATTTTTAATCCTGTCCATCCTCATCACTTCCAATGAAAATCACAGCATCTTCAAACCATAAAACAAAGCAGGTCTCACCACTTTTTCTTTCAATCTTGCAGATACCCTTCTATCACAACAAACACGTCTTTATATAAGTGCTAATTACAAGACAATGTGCTTCAGGTGAAAAAATAGTGTAGTCCTGTGCCATGAACCTGACAGCCTGGCATTTCTTACTTTTATAAGGTAAGAGGGCAGCTACAGTAATTGTGCAATTTTTCTCTAAATCTCTGACTCCTGACCTGTAAAATCCACAAAAAACTTCACCAGAGGAACTGTTCAGCACATTCTGGTAAGCCACAAGCCCCTGAAATGAAAACACGCAGGTTCTCTAAAACACCCTGGGATCTCTAAAAGGAGCAAGAAACTTTTAATAGCTACTTACCTTCACATTGCTGCTCTGTGTTACGCAGATAAACAGATTACCGAAGTGCAGATAGCGGCCCACAGGGGGAATAATTCAAAACCCGAATAGAATAAAGGCTATGGATGGTTCACTGGGCGCCAGTGGAATGTCTGAAATCTCATCGTTTTGGTGGAGAGGTAATTTTCAAACCCAATATGGAAAACATAATTGTCCCTTAAGTACATTTTCCTGAAATTCCCTTTATTTATACTGAAGCACACTGATTAAATGCTTACATGTACATTTGAGTCAGGATTATGGACCTCGTCTACATTTCCCATCAGCCACTGCACCCTCATGTGCCATGTCACATGATCTGCACCTGAATCATGTTGTTTGGTAATTAGCACATGTATTTAAGATTATTTGCTTGGTATGTTTTATGTTTTGCATGGTTATTAAACGTATCTGTTGGTTCCCACCACCTTACATAACAATTTGCAGGCAATTTGTGTCAAATTGTACTAAAACCAGAGACCTGAGGTTTATACCCAGGATACACAAAGGACCTTTAAATAAATGTAAGTGCAAAAAAAGGCAAATTAATAGCATATGTATTTTATTGAATACTGATAATGTTGCTCATAGATATTTATGATTTCATTCATTTCTATGCAAAATACGTTGTGGTGTATACACAGATTTTCACAATTTCTTTTTTTCTGATTGGACAATGCTTTCTCTCCTTTGTGAATTTCTTTCTAGAATGAATGAAGTAATCTGTCTGGCTGTCTGTCTGTCTGTCTGTCTAATGCAAATCTTTGTGCTTTTTGAACACCCATTCCACATTTCATCTCCATTTTTTTCATTTTAAGCTCCACTCTTCTGGGAAGATGTTTTGGATTTTGGAGGGCGTGTGTGAAAATGTATGCTAATTTAACTACTAGTAATGTCAAGTACTGATGTAGGCAATGTAAGAAGATCTGGGGTGCATTCAGCGTTTCAATTGATCAAAAATGTTCAATAGATTTGAAGTCAGAGCTCTATAGCAGGTTACTCAAGATCTTCCATATCAGCCAAATGTAAAACATGACTTCACGGAGCTGGCTTTGTGAACAGGGGCATTGTCTGCTCGAACACGTTTGAGTCTCCTAGTTTAAATGGCAAGTTTGTTATGGTACCACATCATCTTGACTGTACTACACTCTAACTGCTGTTTTTTTTGCACCTTTCACTGTATTGCCGTTTACATGCCGTCTTTTGCACCTTCGACTATTATATTGTTTACATGTTTTTTTGCACCTTCGACTTTATTTATACTACACTGTTTACATGCTGTCTTCTGTACATCTTTACTGCTGCTGTATTTTTGCACTACATTGTGTTCTTATATTCACTCCCGGGTTTAGTATAACCAAGTATACAGTAGGTATACTGGTCTTGGGTTTTGTGTCTTGTCTTGTGTTGTCTGTCTGTACTGTTTTTCGTCTGCACTGTTTGCACCAGGTTGCACTCGATGCACTTTATGTAGCTTGTGTTGTGTTTTAGCTTTATGTTACTGTTTAGTGTAGCACCAGGGTTCTGGAGGAACATTGTCTCGTTTTTATTGTGTACTGTGTACCACTGTGTATAGTAGAAATGACAATAAAAGCCACTTGACTTGACACTTGACTTGATATCCAAAGACATCCTATACAATTGCATGTCTCCAGTAATGGTTGGGTTAAAACCACACATGGCTGGAAAAGTCAGGAGTCCCAAAACTTTTATCCATATTTATCTTTCATTCTGCCGTGTATTTTTTTTTTTTTTTTTTTTTTTTTTTTTTGCTTTTGTTCTCTACTTCTTTGGTTCTGCCTCCACTGCTGCAGTTCACTGATCTGTTATCATTTACATTGTACTCCATGTTTAAATTTAATCATTAGGTTCCCTTTTTATATCCTCTGTGTGTCACTTGTTGTGTTGTGCAGTTATAGTGCATTTAAAGAAATATGAGCAAATATATTGCGCTTTTAACAATGTCTCAAAGCGGCTTTACAGAACAAAAAGTGAATTATGCGTATTTATCCCTCATGCTATTTCCTGATGACTGTGGAAAGGAAAAACTCCCTCAAATGATATGAGGAAGAAACTTTGAGAGGAACCAGACTCAAAAGGGGAACCCATCGTCATTTGGTTGACATCAAGAGGGTGATTATAAAACTGAAAACAATTAAAAAACACTGGAGAGTGAGAACCAACATGAGTGTGTAATTAAGCAATATCCTTCCTACAGTCTTGATGTTGTGGAACCAGAAGCTACTGAGCAACTCATAAAAATCCCTCAACATCTGAGATCATTATAGATGACAACAACACCAACTCCTCCATGCCAAAGCCTTTAAATGTCCAAAGTCCATTAAACATACAATTTACTATTTGCCTAAGAGAATAAGTTTTGTAAACAAGCTAACTAAGTTATGTACAAGATGTACAGGAGCCACACCCAAAATTAATGTACCATATACAGTGTTAGTTACAGCAACTATTTCAGGAACAGAGTTTGTGTGTGAATGAATACAATCAAAGTGCAAAAACTACATTTAAGGAAACCCAATGTTTTTCCATTTGAAAACAATTTATTTAATGTATAATTAGAATTTAATATATCGATTAAGTGAAAATATTTTATATACAGTAATACCTTTTTTTGTTGGCTGCGGAACACAAATTTGGTACCCTTAATGTTCATGTTCACGTCAACACGATAAATAGGTCATGTGACTTTGCATGGTTACATGATGAGAGCTGTCATCACATTTGTTGCCAGTTATTTTGACAATAACATAAGTCAATACCAAGTCACATATACATTCATACAGAGTACCACATGCAGTGAAAAGCTTTTTTACAACTGTCCAACATATAAACATGAAAAAAGAAGTAGAATATAGGGATAAAAATAAAGTCAACAAATCAAAAAGTATAGAAAAATATGTCTATACACATGAATATATCTGTCATCAATTAAAATGGCTGTTGCACAACTAATTTCAGAAAGGATTACAATGAAATTTGTATAATTTGTACAATTCAAACTGATGCCAAATCTCTATAAAAACAATATATAATTGACGATCCAGTTTGTACACTCCTTCAAACCAGAAAACAGTGGAAATGATTCTCTTGCTAGATCTAGGCAACTGAATTTACCATATTTAAAAAAAAAAAAAGAAAAAGAGAAGTTTTGTTAATGGAGAAATCAATACTGCAAGGCCATAAATCTTCCCAGCAAAGTCTCTCTAAAACTTCCAAAAAACCATGAACCAAATCGAACACATGGGATTCTGTAAACGAATCTTTCCTGCTAGATGGCTGATCCAGCAGAAGAGCTTCAGGGATCATTGTGATGCCCACAGTTAAAGATTCATTGTTCTTCTGCCCCCTAGTGGCTGTGGATTGTTAAACAATAAAGCAGCACCAATGGACTTGACGTTCTCTAAATTTCCGATCCCCTTCATTTGCATTCACTGAGTTTGGAGTCGACTTTTATTCAAAGCATTTTAAATGTGAAGCAGAATCTAATCAAAGCAACGAGCTGAGCACAATTGTAGAAATTGGCCCGAGCCATAGGCAAGAGATCTGTAAGGAGAACGGCGAGGGGAAACAATTGAACATGACAAAACAGTCAATCAAACTATGAAGGATCCACTGGGGCTTTCAAGTGAGCACAAAGAGTGGTGAGAGAGATACAGCGAGAATTCAGGAAAACTGACTCTCTTTGTGGCTAACGATCTGACAAACGAAGTCCAGATGATTGTAATGAACACAGCTATTATTTGAAAACACATAGGAGAGACAGAATAGAATATAGAAATGTGCTTTAGCATGTTAATAATGCACAAAGAGGAATGTTTGTTCTGGTTGGGGTTAGAGGTTAGGATTAGGGATTAGGATGCGGGGTTAGAGGTAAGCGTTAGGGTTGGGGTTAGATTGTAGAGGTGAGATGTTAGAAGTGAGGGGTTAGAGGTTACAATTTGGGGTTAAGATAAAAAAAAAAAAAAAAAAGTTTTCTTATTGTAGAATCAAATCCAAGATTTTTTTTGCTGCAAAAGGTAAACCTCAGTTTTATTCCTTCCAGATGTCAAATTGGATTAATCATATACAGTGCACTTCTTTCATCCTGTTCAAAGGGTACATATATACATATATATATATACATACATACATTTGACCCTTCATTCTGACTCCGTATCTTATTTGTCATCCTGAACAGCTGGCAATAGATATTATAAAATAGGACACAATGCCGCAGTCTAATTATCCCGCAAATGATCTCTACCAAGCTTTGCATTTTTCCTCCCTCATCAATAATCGCGGTGAAAATGAAAAATGGAGGATCTGGAAATGTTGCTTGAGTTGGATCTGAATGAGGAAAAAGTTAAAGAATGAAAAAAGTTCATTAGCTCATTATACATCTGAGCCTTTCTGCACAGAACTGTTAAAATGTGTGTTAAAATGAATGCACAGCCATATGTTTGGATAGTTACGCTATTAAAAGTGTATTTTTCTATTCTTATATGCTGTGTGTGATGTGAGTAATGAGTAAAAAAAATGATGGTAAAAGTAGCAGATTAACAGAGAGATACTGAGAAATGTAATATAAAAAAGCTTTGAGAGAGAAAGAAAGAGAAAAGAAACGGAACAGAAACAGAAAGAGCACAGGAAAAGAAGGTGGAAGTGTGTTTGCATTCATTAAAAGGCAGTAGAAAGAGAGACTAATGATGAGAGACATAAAAAGAGTAAAAAGCTGAAAGAGAGAAAAAAATAAATTAAGAAATTCATAGAAAGAGAAGATTTTTATCATGTGGGAAGAAAGAAAGAAAGAAAGAAAGAATAACAGACACTGGCAGACAGACAGACAGACAGAAAGAAAGACACAAACAGACAAAGACATAATGACAGACAGACAGACAGACAGACAGACAGACAGACAAAGAAAGAGTGAGTGAGTGAGTGAGTGAGTGAGTGAGTGTTTTTTACCTGTAATTGATGTGCTGTTGTTGGTAGAGAGAGAGAGGGAGAGAGGGAGAGGGAGAGGGAGAGAGAGGGGAGAGGGGGGGAGTGGGAGGGGGGGGGAGAGAGAGAGAGAGAGAGAGAGAGAGAGAGAGAGAGAGAGAGAGGGAGAGAGAGAGAGGAAGGATGTGGAATTACAGTTTCCTGTATGTAATAATGAAGGGTTTTGTGCTACAGTCATCTGGTTTCCTGTGGAAGTGTTTGGTCTTTACAGCAGAACAGACATGGAGAATGTGCAAACTTCACATCAGACCGTTAATCAAATCATATTCCTTTTAACAGAGAGCATTAATAACATTATTCCATTACTAACATTTAGATCCAAGTGTGACTGAACTCACAAGCTCTTAAAACAAGCTGTTAAAGTTAGGAGATAAATAACAGGATTATATAAATGTGTTGATTAAATTTGGATCCTCATCATGCATGACAAATAAACTAAACAAATAAATCAAATAATTTGTTCAGCAATAGAAATGTGTAAACATTCTGGTGTAGTGAAGTTAAAGAAGTTATTATTGGAGGTTATTATGTTTCCATTATGGGCATTAGCTCCTGATTTTAAGAAAGAAAGAAAGAAAGAAAGAAAGAAAGAGAGAGAGAGAGAGAGAGAGAGAGAGAGAGAGAGAGAGAGAGAGAGAGAGAGACTTTCTTTCTTTGTCTGCCTGTCAGACAGGCAGTTTTTTTTGAGTGTTTTTCTTTGTTTGTCTTTTGGTTTTAAAGTCTGTTTGAGGGTTTTCGTTTCTCAGTTCATTTTTAAAGAAGTTTTAAAGATCACTAAATATGTTTTTTGGTTGGTTGGTTTGGTTTGGCTGTTTCAAATACCTTCAAAATCTCTTAGTAGGTTGTTGTTTATTTGTCTGTTAGATGGTTTAAAGTTCGCAGGGTGTGTTTGAGGGGTTTTGTTTGGTTGGTTGGTCTTTGAATTACTCATTTTGCAGTTTTGTTTAGAGCTCACCAGTGCCCATTATTATTTTTTATTTTTTTATTGTTAGTCATAATCAATTGTGTTTATTTATTAGTTTTGATAGATCTGTTGTTATGCTGTGGCGACTGAATCCATTTTAATTCCACTTTCAATATTGATTGTTTAAAAGCCACTTGATATTTGCACTTTTATTTTTTTATGCTTTGCAAAATGGAAAAAATTCCGCAATAAATTTTATTTTTATATTTTTTATGCTTACTCCTCTACACCTGTAAACTCTAATGGGTTCTAATTCTACTATCTAGTGTCACCGTAATAAGGGTGGGTTCCCTTTAGAGTCTGGTTACTTTAATGATTTTTCCCCTTATGCAGTCTCTAGTTTTTTTAAGGCTAAAGCTAGAAAAAAAATTCTTTGCTGCATCTGTTGTTAAAAGTATTGAATACAGCAAATTAAACGGCAATATTTCAGTCTACCATGAGTGTACTCCTATCATCCATACTTCATGTATTCTTTTCAAAGACAGTGATTTCTTTTAAAGACATAAAATAAAAAACAAGCCTAGAGGTGATTAGAACAGAAAAGTTGTTCATATCTGCTGCTCCCGGCAGGATTAAAACCTTGTTGTGCTTCATGATGGAACAGTACGACTTTAAAGACATGTTTTAAGGCTGACGTGTGGGAGGGAAAAGAAATCGGTTCTCTCTTTGAGCAGAATGTGATGAATAAAGCAGTGGTAGGTGTATGAAAAAAAAACCTTACACAGACATATCAAGCAAACAGAGATTTCTCAGTGTTTTAATGAGTTTTTTATTTTAATGAGGTTCTTCTGTATTGATTGATGATATTTTGATGAGGGTTGGTGCCAGAGCTTACAGTACATGCCCTTTGGCACTGCAGGAAGACGACGGCCTATTCTTGTTCTGTCTAAACTTCAAATGAGAAAGACGGTGCCTTTATTAGTCACACTTTCTAGACAAAAAGTATTGGGACGCCCGACTTTTCCAGCCATACATGTTTTTGTTTTTTTTTTCTCAAAGTTTTACCACAATGTTGGAGGCACACCATCGTGTCTTTTGGATAGCATAAAATTATCCCTCTTCACTTAAACAAGGAGATCCAAATGTGTCCCAGAATTACGATGTCCTCATGCATAAAGCCTTCTCCATGAAGGATATGAGTTGGAATTGAAGATTTTCAGTGTCTTGCTATAGAGGACTAACACCCACATTTCCACATGCACTGTCCAACATCTAGTGGAACATCTTCCCACTGAATGTTGTTTAGAATATGAGGACTGAATTTGGTTAAAAAAGCACATATGAATATAACCTCCACTCTTTTAGGGAGGTGTTCTAATAGATTTTGGAGCGTGCTTCGGGAGATTTGTGCTTATTCAGCCTCAAGGGCATTAGTAAAGTCAAGTACTGATGTAGGAGAGTTGAGGAGGTCTGGGGTGCAGTCAGCATTCACAATAGGCATTGAATAGGGTTGGGATCAGAGCTCTATAGCAGGCCACTTCAAATCTTCCACTTCAGCATGTAAATCTTTGCTTTGTGCACAGGGTTTGGAACAGGTTCGGCTCTCCTAGTTCGATTGAAGAGAAAATGTCCTGTACAATCGAATGCCTCCAACTTGGTTGTGATATAGAAAATATAAAAACTTTACGATGTCAAGAGATTTTCTCCAAGATGTCTTCTGTGACGTTGGCGCAAATTGTACACACACACTTGTTGAACGTCTCTTTCACACCAATGTACGCTATTTTTGTAAGAGCAGAGTAGTCAAACACATCATTTCCAAGTATTTCTAAGAGCCCGCTTAGAGTTTAACACCCGAGTTTTGAATACAGGGATCACGAACCTGCAAACCAAGCTGGAAAACGGTTTATCGCATTCGAATTTAACGGCGAAGCTACAGTTGTGTAGGCGTTTTCGATTTAACAAGCCGAAATCTCTCCGCTCAGATTTACCACCGTCAGCATTAACATCTAAGGGGTTCATCGTGTGTTTAGTATGGGGGGGATGTTGTAATTCAGTGGTTAAGATTCTGAGGTCATGAGTTCAAATCTCACTTCTGCTAAGCTGCCACTGCTGGGCCCCTGAGTAAGGCCCTTAAGCCTCAACTTCTCAGTTGTATAAAAGAGATAATTGTAAGTCGGGCGTCTGCCAAATGATGTACATGTAATATGCTGCAGAAATTAGCAGTTAATACGTAAAAAACAAAACACACCAGGTCATTAAGCAACAATATTCAAATGCATGATTCCATTTACTCTGAAAGTTCATCGAGTTTTTTTTTTAAAGATCTCTGATGATGGTGTGACACAACAGCGTTCTACCGAGAGCAGAATTTTACATCTCATATGGTTTCTAGGTGGAGGAATTAAAAGTTCATGGGCATTTTACCATTTATGTGTTATTTATATTCATTTATATCACATATTGTCTTTTGTTTGTTTCATTTTACCACAATTCAAATCTTTGCCTACACAACTAAACAGATATTTTGTAACGTTTTCACACCATACACCATTTCCTTCAAACCTATTAACACCAATTTATCTATTTATCTTATCTATATATATATTTATATGGACAATGAGATGTTTTCTGTTCCCAGAGTTCAGAGATTAGAGGTTGGCATGGTGATTCTTATATTGGATTTAATCAGTTGCTATAAAGAGGTGGCTAAAAAAAAAAAATCTGGAGAAAACAACATGTTGAGGACTAAGTGTGCAGTAGGTAATATAATTGGCACAGTGCAATGTTTCTTTTCAAATGAAATGTAAAAAATAAGTTATGTGATTTTAATAAACTCGTATCTCCATGAAGAATTCGAAAAAAAAAGCAGCCGTGTGTAAAATCATTGTCCATATTATGTGTGCATATGGATGTATAGAAGATTCTACGTTTTTTTTTTTTTTTTTGTGAAGGATCATTATTTTTACTCCTCTTCTTCATGAGTTCTTAGATCCTTCTTTCCTCATGGTCCAAAAAACAAACAAAAAAAAAAAAAAAAAAAAACACAGAATTTAATGCAGTCAACAAAGCGTAGTCCAGTGTCCTGTTTTGTCCTGCTCTGGACTGTTTTTAGTTCCTGACCCAGCTGATTGGCAGCCAGAAGGCTTCCTTCTCCAGGCGCTCCAAGATCAGGCGCAATTCTGCACATGCACTTGCGGTATCCTCCTTAATCAGGACCCGATCTACCAGGTGACCATACTCCTGCTCAATCTGCTGCGCCGACTGACGCATCTCCTGCAGGTCCTCCTCCTGAGATGCAGAGATTATCGTCAATACATAGATATACTGTGTGTGTGTGTGTGTGTGTGTGTGTGTGTGTGTGTGTGTGTGTGTGTGTGTGTGTGTGTGTGTATGTATGTATGATATATAATTGATAAAAAAAATCATAATTTATGCCGATTAATCGTATGATTGTCACGAGTTAACTTAATCCCAACTTAATTGCACAATTATTTTCTGTTCTAAATGTACCTTAAATTTAAACGTCACGTTTTTAATACTCTAATCTAATGGACAAATATGGACGCTTCATCCAAATGTATGTTTATTATTAGTAAAACCTCATCATAGAGCATGAAGACAAAATATTCTTGTAAATGTTTTAAAGTAATTATGGTGTTTTAAATTACATAAATGATCAGGACACCAAACTGAACCTTTGCTATGTTTCCACCGAGACGGTTTTGGTTAATTAAATTAGTGCCATTAAAATTAATTTGAGTTAACACATTATTTTGACATCCCTAACACACATATATATATATATATATATATATATTTAGGGCTGTCAAAATAATGTGTCAATTCAAATTAATTTTAATGATTTCATGTAAATAAACTGTTAAATAAGAAAATGAACGACTATTCTGATTCATAGAAGGTTAAAGCTCACCGTGAGTCGGCCATGCTCTCCTGCTGAAGGCGAAGACGCACTGCGACGTCTGCGGCCCTCGGGGATCCTCGGTTTCACAAAAATGACGTAAGGCTTAAACTCAGCGGTCCTCAGGGTGTGTAACGCCTGCAGGAGCAACACAAAAATGTCAACTAAATTCTTGTTTTGACAATTTTTACAACACCCTTTCACACATATCCTAGCTTCCTTAATTAAAGATCATTGAGGTCAAACATTGGCCGATCATAAAAAGATGTCCGGGATCTGGTGGTGGTGGACAAATACAGGTCCTGACAACCTCTGTAGAGGAATAGTCAGTAGACATGTGCTCCAGGGGCGCTGTATCATGGCCGACCCTGTGCACGGACCCCAGCTTTCAAGCAAGCTGGGAGATGTGAAGAAAGAATTTCACTGTGCTGTAATGTATATTTGACTAATAAAAACTATTCTATTCTATATGCAAAAACCTGCACTTTTTCTCTGTGCTTAAATTTCAGATCAGCTATAAACACAAAGCGCACCTCAGGCTGCACATCCACCAGACACATCTTGTTTTTGGCTTGGACAGAGCGGATGGCCTCTATACTCGTGCCATACTGGTTGTCCTTATACTCTCCATACTCGATGAACCTGTACAGCAGGAGGAAACAAAACACAAAGTCTTCAATAAAAACATTTAAAAGCAGTTGGTAGAAACGTGCAATAACAAAGCTTTCAACCAAAAGTGTGTGGGGTTTGTGATTTTATGAACAGCTTAAGTCTTGGGTAGAGGTCGACTCATACCAACAGCTACAGAAGGTTTGATTGTATTAGCTAATAGTTTTATATATACATATATATATATATTATAAATACTGGATTTAAAAAAAAAAGCCACTTTGTTAAGCCACTTTAAGCATGACTGTTTGAATTTATGTGAAATGGTAATGATTTAAAATAAGATTCCATTTGTAACCTGAACTGAAGTTAAGAAATGCTTTAGAAGTATTGCTTATTGTTTGATTGTTTATTTCAACATTTATTAATACATTTTTTTCATTAAATTCAATTTCATTATATCTGTTAACTTTAGTTAATGCACTATGAACTAACATAAATGAGCTGCATGGTGTAGGATCACGTTATAAAACAACACGCACGTGGCGTCTATGATTCGCCTCTATAGGCCACTCTCTTACTGTATACTGACAGCAGACCTTCTCAGCCGCTCCAGGAACAGACACGACCCAGAAAAACTATGTATTTTTGCTGATAGTTCCAGCAAAGAACTATTAATCTGCAAAACCAATTAATATGTGGAACCAACTTGTTAGGCCCTACATAGGGCCAGAATAGGGCCAGCTATAGTCATACATTTAGCTGAGATATGGCTGTGCCAATGGCCATATATGGCCTGATTTCTGGCAACCAGACCTGGTTCAGTTATGTACCGTAATTCACTGCTGTAGCGATTCATTGGGCTAAGTACAAGTGGGTTGTGTGGCCCATTATTGGGCCAAACCAATTTTGCTATGTGGGAAGAAGGTAACAAGTGTGAATTTCTTTCTTACTACAGATTCAAAATTGGGTGATTTGTCCAACATGCTTAAAATAATATGACTAAATCAAAACAAAAAACAACATAGAAGTGTTTCGTTTAATAATATTTATCAATGTGATTTTTAAATACCTATTATATTTATACGTTTATCCCGTAATGCGTTTAAATTTGCGTCCGTAGAAAAACGATTTGAGTCAATGAATAGATACTGGTTTGCTAGTTTACAAACTTAAGATACTATCAGCCTAAACTCTGTTGGGAGGAGTTATAGCACATTTCTCTTTTCAATATAAACAAAGACGAAACAAACGATGGGAAAAGTGCTAGTTTAAAGAAGCCTAATCTTTAATATTAATATTAATTAATATTAATTAATATTATCCCTAATGAGTAAACCAGTGATAGCTGATGCAAGAAACTCCCTGTGATGGCAAATGGTACACCATCTCAGGTATATTAGATATAATATACCGATGGAGGTATATTTTGGCTTATTTATTGAATCAGAACATCTCTGCAAGCACAATTACCCATCTTTCTGACAATACCCTGGATCGGGGTGTCCTATTTCTTCCCTCTTCATATGTCTGGTGAAAATTTCTGCATTTTAAATCCAGAATAGGTTTACAACTAAATGTAACTTTCCACCAAAATCGTTGTTTATTGTGAGCCATTCCTCACATACTTCCTGCCTCGGATGTTTTCGACACGTGCTTTTCCTCAGATTAATCAGAGCAGGTAAAATAGCACTTACTTCTTGTTTTGTGCATCAGCTTCGAACGCCTGCTTGGAGACAAAGTGGTACTCGACCCCCTCCTTCTCATGGCTCTTTCTGCCTCGTGTTGTGTCTTGGGAAAAAAAAGGAAAGAAAAAACTCTCAAACACTCAAATCACAGCTTAACTTATCTATATATCAGGTCTACTTTGCATTACAAGAGGATTATAATATGACACACTGTGCAGGTTCATGACTTTTAAATCATTTGGAGGATATTGATCCTTTATTAATTAATTAAATTAATTTAATACTTTAGCATGTTTGTTTCATACACGATCATAAGTGGGCAATAACATATATAACATCTATATAGATTATATAAAACATATGGTAGGGGTCCAAAAAAAATTGCATACCCCCTGCAGAAACTGCAAAGAAAAATGTTATACAAAAATTGACTTTGCGTTTATTTCATTTTTGATTTGCAGAAATATTTTTTAAATAAAATGTGATTTACAATGCGTTTTTGTAAATTATTTATTTAATATTCAAAGCAAAAAAAAAAAAGGTGGAAACGGCACACAAAAAGAGAAAATGACTTGTTTTGGTCATTTTCTCTATTTCTTTAATCACACACAATTATAGTTATCAATATCTCACTAAAATATGAGGTGGTATCAAAACGTTTCAAGACCAGAACAGCATTGCAGCGATCCTAGCGTTCCTTCTGGAATATGTCCTGGAAGTCTTCTTTTCGAAGTCTTCTTTGTCAAGGACCTTCTGCAATTGGCAGTGTCAAAACAGTGACCTATGAGCTCGATCTTCATCTTCGGGACCTTAGGGTGGGTGCGGAAGTGAGATCGTGTTGTTTCTGGTGAGAAACTCAGGTCTGAGGTGAGCTCGGTGACTGGGTGCACTGTTGTCTTTTAAACTTGTCCTAACTTGCTGTCCATGGTGAAATCTCAGACGTGGTAACCGTAGGTGGCAAAAGTATACACATCCTTTACTTAAGTAGAAGTGCAGATACTCATGTTTTAAAATACTCAGGTAAAAGTTGTACTGGATACACTTCTTTACTCAAGTTAAAGTGAAGACGTTTGGGCTCTGACATGTACTTAAGTAAAAAGTGCACATTACTACTACGTTTTAGTGCAATGCTGGTAACTGAACGCTACTTTAAAATTAATATTAGGGCTGTCAATCGATTCAAAATATTTTATCGCGATTATTGGCTTGTCATGAGTTACCTCAACATTAAAACTTAATCATAGATTTGTATCTGTTCTAAATGTACCTTAAATTAATAATTTTCAAGTATAAATATTTTAATCAATATAAGGCATGACCCCCAAAGGGTTAATTGTGTGCATCATCGCAGATTTTAGTGCTGATTTGAGATTGGCGCATCAGTAAAACAAAAGTTTATTGATTAAAAATAAATTATTGGTCGAATACATTTCTCTCTCTCTCTCTCTCTTTCTCTCTCTCTCTCTCTCTCTCTCTCTCTCTCTATATATATATATATATATATAATCTGAGTAAAGAAAGGACGTCGTAAACAAACGTGTTAAAGATTTTAATTTCACCCCTCTTATATGTATTTATATTTTTTATAAAAATGTTCAAAATGAAATGTGCACGTTAATAAAATGTGTTAATTAACGTGTTAATTTTGACAGCTTTAATTATTATGTGTTACCTAATAAATGTATCCAGGCTGAACATTCACCACACAGAACACAAGTAGAGAAAAGATGATGATGATGATGATGATCAGGTGTTCAGTGAAGTCTCTGTTCTCAGTCATGTTTACATCACTGACTCCATCTGTCTCATCCACGTTACCCCCAGACTTGTTGTTTTCTGTTTGCTTACTGTGATCTTCATAAACTAGCCTACGTTTTTGGTGTGTGAGAACCAGGAAAGGACAAGAACCAGGTTGATGGGCTGAAAACAGCACGCAGTGAGAAGAGAAAAAACTGACATTTCATCAAATAGATTAAAACTAAAGTAACTAACCTGCTTTAAAAATGTAAGAAGTAAAAAGTACAGATATTTGTGTATAAATTTATGAGTAACCGTAAAAAGTTGTCTAAAAAGTAAATAGTGAAGTTAAGTACTGATACCAGAAAAATCTACTTAAGTACTTAAGTATTTGTACTTCGTTGCTTCCCACCTCTGCCCACCTCTCCTTTCGCAGCTGCCGATATACACTGGACAATGTCTTTCGGCACACTGACTTATGAAGGTCGGTGCTCCCTGTGACTGTGTGAGCAGCCGTGTTACAAAACTAGTTTTAAAAACCCTTTGATACCACCTTGTATAATCACTGCCCTAAAGTTTGGTGGTCGATTCCAGAGCCATTTGTGCAAAAGATGAAAAATCAGATATAAACCAGAACTACATATTCTGAAATTCCAGATGATCTAGTAAAGCATGGTGGTGGTGGTGTGATGCAGGGTCTAGGAGATTTTGCAGATTTTGTCCCAAATATTGACATTGTAATGAGAGGACGTGTGTCAAATATTTAAAATATTAGATATTTTACATCCAAGTTAAACACAAACCTAAAAAACTAAAGAGGGAAAGAATCTATAAATAAGGCTTCTGTAAAAAAAAAGCTATATTTTTGAGTAAAAAAATTAATTAAACCTAGTTAATATATCATTTGTTTTTCATTTTTAAAACTTAAAAAAGGAATGAAAGCAAAAGCACATGAAACCCATAAGGGCACAGATTATACATTCATTTATTTTACAAAATGGGGCAGCAAATTGTTTTTAATATTTTCTCACTTAGTCTTTTATAAATGGAATCAGCAGTAATACATTTGTGAACTTGCACAAAAATGTATATTTATTATGGTAAATACTGTGAATAAGTACAATAAGCGCTATACGGAATGTGTGTGTGTGTGTGTGTGTGAGAGAGAGAGATGATGTGAAGGAACTCACGGGGTACAGCCACAGCATAGCGATGGGGGTTTTCTGCTATTACTTTCTGCTTCAGCTCATTAATTCGTGCTCCGAGAGACCCTGAGGACACAAACACGCCAACGCTACACACCAAATTCCAACATCTCAAGCTGCGGATTTACATAAAACTTAAGTTCACTGCAAAACAAATAAGAATCCAAAAGTTTTTTTTTTGTTGTTGGGTTGTTTTAGTGAAAGTAAAAAAAAAATTTACAACAAACTTAAAGCGCAAAATCTTTGCAGATACAGTATAAAGATTCTGAATCAATTTTCTGGAGTTTCTTTTAGCAGAATATCCAACTTTTTTCCCTGTAGTATCCTGATTATAGGCATTTTATCAAATAAAATTAGATAAAGACAACAAGTTTAGGAAGCACTTATCAGGTGATTTTGCATGTGTGCTGTGGTAAAGAGCAATCACTTTCAACCATTATACCGTAATTTCCAGACTATAAAGCGCACCCATATATAAGCCGCACCCACTAAAATTTACAAAGATTTTTATTTTGAACATAAATAAGCCGCACCTGTCTATAAGCCTGTCTACACTGAAACTAATGAACTTTACACAGTGTCTGTTACACGGTGTAACGGGTGAAATATGTTGTTTCTCCATTAAGAGCAGAGCGGTATTTTGGGAATAGCCTCCGCCGCATTTTTTCTGGTGTGCAATGTGTGCAAGACCGAGGAATATGTCCTTATTATTTTCTGATGCTCATTTCTAAGTTTCTTTGACTAACCCATAATGCTGTTGCCAAGAAAAAATAAAAAAGCACAAGTTTTGGAAACCCGTCTCTGCTTATATGATTTCTGTTGCAACTGGAGTTAGTGAGCTCTCCCTTTTGTCTTTGGAATTTTATTGGTCTAATGTTTTGGTGCTCAGTTTTTTGGCTTGAAGTTTGTAAAACCTGGAAAAACCCAGGAAAAATTTATAAATTAGCCGCTTCGTTGTTAAAAATAAAAAAGCACAAGTTTTGGAAACCTGTATATGCTTATATGATTTCTGTTGCAACTGGAGTTAGTAAGCTCTCCCTTTTGTCTTTGGAATTTTATTGGTCTAATGTTTTGGTGCTCAGTTTTTTGGCTTGAAGTTTGTAAAACCTGGAAAAACCCAGGAAAAATTTATAAATTAGCCGCTTCGTTGTTTAAGCCGCGGGGTTCAAAGCGTGGGATAAAAGTAGCGGCTTATAGTCCAGAAAATACGATATATATAGAGCGGTGTGAAAGTGTTTCCTAATTTCCTATTTTTTTTATGTTTGTCACACTTGAATGTTTTAGATCATCAAAATAATTTAAATATTAGTAAAAGAGAACACAAGTGAACACAACATGCCGGTTTTTAAATTAAGGTTTTTATTATTGAGGGAAAACAAAATCCAAAACTTTGCCCCTTAACCTAATAATTAGTTGGGCCACCCTTATGGGCAACAACTGCAATCAAGCGGTGGTGTAATAACTTGTGATGAGTCTGTTACAGCGCTGTGGACGAATTTTGGTCCATTCGTCTATGCAGAATTGTTGTAATTCAGCCATATTAGAGGGTTTTCAAGCATGAACCACTTTTTTTAAGGTGCCACAGCATCTCAATAGGATTCAGGTCAGGACACTTTTGGGGTTGTTTTAGAGACTTATTCCAGGTGAAAGAAATACTGAACCAATATGGCTACTATTGTATACTTCAACGCCATGCAATTCTACCTAGACTGCGGCTCATTGGAATCGACGAGCTTTGTAAATGTTATTTAGAGAGCAAAAAAGTCATCTGGAGTGTTATCTATCATGGAATATCCTGGCCAGTCATTGCACCTAATCCTAATGAAATGCTCTGGAATAAACTGGATCGCTTCCAACTAGTGAAGAACACCTTTGATATTTTAGCTAAATTTTTGGAGAAACGAACTGTGAAAAGCTGTTTGTCATGCAAAAAGGAGGATTTTTCAATGAAAATTAAGTTTAACATCTGTACATTTATATATTTGTTTGGTCAAAGTAAATATTCATATTATTTAATGACCCACTTTGTTGCATATAAAGAAAATGACAGACAGACAGACAGACAGATGACAGACAGACAGATGACAGATACGTATGTACGTATGTATGTATAGATGGGTAGATAGGGTTGGTTCTTACCGATAAGCACCACTAGCCGCGGTCTCTCATTAGGCCGCTGTTGGTATCGAGTCACTTCCTCATAGGTGAGAAGCTCAGGCTCAGCAGGGTCGGACGCGTCGGCGTCCTCGGACGAGCTCTGGCGATCCTTACGGCTCAGACGGAAACTTCTTCGTAAGCCAGCTGGGAGAAGGTCAAATAAGGACAAAGTTCAAAAAACATCTGATCAGATAAAGCCATCAATCAACAACTTCCAATAGACCTCATTAAACTGCAATGTATTTTTTGAAGAAATGTTCATGTTGTTATTTTAGGCATTCCTTATATTAATGGAAATCGTTAAATGCACAGTATCTGAGAAGAGCCTGAGTGCAAGCTGCTGTTCGTTAGCACACAGTAACTGAGTGTGATGGTGTAAAAGGGTTCATAGGGCACCTGGGTGAAATAAACAGGGACTGTACCTGTATAAAAGTCCCAGGAAAACACCTGGCCACAGGAGGGCACCATCGCTTTACACTTTGAAGAGACTACAAAGTGTATTAGACCACTAAACACTCGCGCACTGGACACTCGCTGCCCCTCAAACTACAAACCCTGAGTCAGGTCTTTTTATCCGACATAAGCTTTTCAATGCTTCTCAAATTACACACAAGCCTTCAACAGGTACCCTGATGATCTGTTCAAGTCATAATAACATATATATTATATTTACACTATAGGGACAAAAGTTTGTGGACACCTGACCATGTCATTTTTGAACCTCCCCTACCACACTTAGTCCCCATTTGCTGTTATATTAACCTTCACTCTTATGAGAAGATGATGCAGATTTTTGGATGTGCTTGTGGAGATTTGGATGTGCTTGTGGAGTTTCAATTCATCCCAAAGGTGTTCAGTAGGGTTGAGTTCTATAGCTTCTACTCCAAGTGAATTATTTCATGGTGGTGCATCCAAAGTCATTATACAACTGTGTTCCTTCAACTCATAAGGCTGGAAAAGTCTGGTGTCCCGATACTTTTGTCTGTACAGTGCATAATGGAGATGAATATGAATTGCCTTAAGGGTTCCATTTCATTTTTTTATTGCATCCAGATTTTAATTTCTGAATTAGAACCAAAACAACAACAACAAAAACAACTCGTTATACGAGTTACAGATAATTAAAGAACACAATGCTAACCGGAAACGCACATGCCGCGCTAGCTATTAGCTTAATGCTACTAATGAGCGGTTTGTTCGATGTCGCAAAAATCCATGAGAATGTTAAAATACAACTTCTTGAACAGAACATGAGGGCGGATTTTTTTTTTTTGTGCTTCCCCCCAAATCACCTTGTTTAATCTTTAGCTTTTGTAACTCTGAACTCAGGTCAGTTGTAAAGGGCAGAGTGTATCAGCCATTGAACATACTTTCGAGCAATGCTGTATAAAGCAGCCAGTCAGGCCAGGCAGCTGATTGCAGGCCAACAGCTTGGGCAGTGAGGGTTCAGGGGTAAAGGTCATGAGCCAAGGCAAAGAGAGGCAGGAGGATGGAGAAAGGATGGGGAAAGGACTCGGAAAAGAAAAGGTGAGGAGCTTAAATCTTCAATTTGAGACGATGCAGACTCAGTTAGTTTTTATTTATTTTATTTTATTTTTTATCAAGTGTCAGGAAATCCGACTTCCTGTCGAAAGGAACACTGATGATCCCGCACCTTCGCTTAATCACTGGAAACCATCACTGATATGTTTCTTTATTTACAAGCTCAGCACTTTTGTTGATAATACGTATTTAACCCTTTCATGCATCATGTCTACAATTACGGACTGCCAATTTTAAGGGAAAGTCGTCTTCAAATCGTCTCTAAATCACTCGAGACCCTTAATGTAACACTGAATAAAGCAAAAGATTTTTTTCCTCAAACTTCAATACCTTAGCTGTTATTATTATAATTATTATACGTATTATACATTCAATTCCTAGAATAAATTTGGAAAATATCTAGTCATTATTACTTTTAATGTTTTTATGGTTATTACTCGATTCCTTTTTGTACTAGAATAAATTAGGAAAATATCTATTTGATGATTATTATTATTATTATTATTATTATTATTATAATTGAATCTGAATTCACAAAAGTATTAAATAAATAGACTTGATCTTGCACCTTAGCTTTCTACCACAAGAGGGCGCTAAATGCATTCGCTTCGGCTGTGTGATTTCGCCCAGACGTGAGGAAATATGGTGTGAACTTGACCTTGGGAGAGTACATTATTAAAATGATGTATTTTTTTTTTAGCTAACATATAAAAGGGCCTGTTTGTATGTCTGTATCTTTGTTTTACCATTATGAATTCCAACTATATATAAATTAATTATATAATGTATAAATAAAATATATATTACAATATTTATTAATCACATAATCGCACATTTCTATCTGTTTTAAATGCACCTTAACTCAAAACTTTTTGAAGTTTTTAATACTCTAATCAACATGGGCATGGACAAATATTGATGCTTAATGCAAATAATGTTTATTATTGGTGAAAACAAACAGCATGACACAGGACATCTTTTAAAATTCATAGATGTTTTTCAAAGAACTTGTTCATGTCTATTAGACACATGGAGAAAAAAAAACATATACAAGGTTCTAATTACTTCTCTTTTCTTGCTCAAACAGACACGCCTGTTTACATGTTCAGGAGACACGGCAGCTCGGAAATGTTTTAAAGTAATGATGGTGTAAATCTGACGTAAATCTTCAGGACACCAAACTGAATTTTTGCTGTGTTTCCACACGGACGGTTTTAATTGCATTGTTTTGAGACTTGGTGCATCATTAAAACAAATGCTTAGTGATTACAGATTTTTCGGTGGAGTTTATTTATTAAAAAGGACGGCGTCGATAATTATTAGTAGCGTTAAAGGTTTATTTGAGACTTTTTATATTTATTTATATTTTTTAATAAAAAGCAGAAATGAGCACTGCATTAAGTTAAAATTCATTTGGGTTATAACGTGTTTATTTTGACATCCCTAAGATAGATAGATAGATAGATAGATAGATAGATAGATAGACAGACAGACAGACAGACAGACAGACAGACAGACAGACAGACAGACAGACAGACAGACAGAAAGAAAGAAAGGAAGAAAGGAAGGAAGAGACAGACAGACAGACAGACAGATAGACAGATAGATAGATAGATAGATAGATAGATAGATAGATAGATAGATAGATAGATAGATAGATAGATAGGAAGACAGACAGACAGACAGAAAGAAAGAAAGAAAGAAAGAAAGAAAGAAAGAAAGAAAGAAAGAAAGAAAGAAAGAAAGGAAGGAAGGAAAGAAGAGACAGACAGACAGACAGACAGACAGAAAGAAAGAAAGAAAGAAAGAAAGAAAGAAAGAAAGAAAGAAAGAAAGAAAGGAAGAAAGGAAGAAAGGAAGGAAGGAAGAGACAGACAGACAGACAGACAGACAGACAGACAGACAGACAGACAGACAGATAGATAGATAGATAGATAGATAGATAGATAGATAGATAGATAGATAGATAGATAGATAGATAGATAGATAGGAAGACAGAAAGAAAGAAAGAAAGAAAGAAAGAAAGAAAGAAAGAAAGAAAGAAAGGAAGGAAGGAAGAGACAGACAGACAGACAGACAGACAGACAGACAGACAGACAGACAGACAGACAGACAGACAGACAGACAGATAGATAGATAGATAGATAGATAGATAGATAGATAGATAGATAGATAGATAGATAGATAGATAGATAGATAGATAGATACCAACAAAAAATTTTTGGAGTTAAAAATGTTTTCCACGCTTTTAAATCGAAATCTTCCACTAAATCACGTCTTAATAAATGAATCTTTTTTTCCTCTCCTCAGAACGACTACACAGAGCAGTGAAAATGGCAAAAAAAAAGTTTAACAACTACTCACACTTCGCCTCACGCTTCGCCTCACACTTCGCCTCACACCTCTGTGAGTGTGTGAGGATTGCATTAGGAAGCATTTTAGCACCCTGTGCATAATGAAGTCTAATATGACAGCCACTGAGAATGTGAACACTTTCTGTCTCTCGAGCTCGAAAACAGAACGAAAACTCGTCTCATCCTCAGCTACAAGCTCATATTGTTTATTTCACACTAAAAGTCACTGTTTTTCCATCTGCTTGCTTCAGAAGGTTTCAACCTGCTGCTACGTCCTTAAGAGATGAGCAGAAAAGGGTGTGTGTGTGTGTGTGTGTGTGTGTGTGTGTGTGTGTGTGTGTGTGTGTGTGTATGTGTGTGTGTGTGTGTGTGTGGCAACTGAGGAAGGCATGCAGGCTCTCACCTATGTAGTGTCCATTGAAATAGCCCTCACAGTCACAGTCCTCTGTAGGGAAAGCGAGCAGGGGAAGAGGGAGTGAGCTCAGGAAGAACACAGGAAGGAGGAGAGGAGAAAAGAGGAGAGGAGAGGAGAGCAGAGGAGAGGATAGGAAAGGAGAGCAGAGGAGAGGAGAGCAGAGGAGACCGCATGGATGGAAATTCTGGAGCAGCAGGATGGACAGCATACACATACACACAGACACACATGAGCTCACACACTCACACACACACACACACACACTGGCAGGCAGGCAGGCATCATGAATATGCAGCATCACAGTAAACATATGTGTATATGGTGCATATATTAACACAGATCATGGTGATTATAGTGTTCATATGAAGAAGGATTAGTTACAGGTTTAGAGATGTATTGCTTACGATTCTCCATTGGCTATTATTAAAACCTCCACTCTTCTGGGAAGATGTTCCACTAGATTTAAAAGTGTGCTTATGGAGATCTGTGCTCAAGTGTGTTAGTTAAGTCGGGTACTAACGTAGGTGAGGTGAGGAGGCCCAGAGGTGCAATCAGGGTTCCAATTTATTCCAAAGGTGTTCAATAGGGTTGAGGTCAGAGCTCTATGGCAGGAGATCTTCCACAACCCATGTAAACCAAATCTTCATGGAGGCTTTGTTTACAGGAGCATTCAGTCACAGGTTTGGGTCTCCTAGTTCAAGTGAGAGGAAGTTTTTAATGCCCCTATATCCAAAGACCTCCAATCCAAACGTGTGCTTCCAATTTTGTAGGAACATTTTTGGAAAAAGAACCACATATGGCTGAATAATTCAGATTTCCCAATGCTTTTTTCCATATAGTGTACGCTTTTTTGTTCATGCCTAATACACTTTCCCAGGTTCGATTTAAAATGTTTTTTAAGTTGTAGGTGAGAACATCAAGATTGACCACTTTTGTCTGTTTTGTCTTGTATAGTCCAATCTGAATGTATAGTGTTATTAAAGTCTGTAATTTGAGAGTCACTAACAGCTGGAACCAAATTCCTTGTGTGTGTCAATAAACCTGATTCTGATAAATAAAAGGTGTAGAAACATATAGAAAGGAGGAGAGAACAGACAGGGATGACATCTGGTGTGTGTGTGTGTGTGTGTGTGTGTGTGTGTGTGTGTGTGTGTGTGTTGCATTCTACCTACCTTTGTCACATCCCTGGTCAACTAGTGTAAGCCAGAGTAAAAGAAAAATAAACTCTATTATATATTAAGTGCTGCTGGTTTTTGGGGGGTGAGAAAAGATTAGATAGATAGATAGATAGATAGATAGATAGATAGATAGATAGATAGATAGATAGATAGATAGATAGATAGATAGATAGATAGATAGATAGATAGATAGATAGATTTTTTTTTTCTCTCACAGTGGACATGCAAAATAGCAAGGTGTTCAAATACTTATTTTCCTCACTTTAGATAGATAGATAGATAGATAGATAGATAGATAGATAGATAGATAGATAGATAGATAGATAGATAGATAAAGTGAGGAAAATACGTATTTTCTCCCACTTAGAAATCATGGAGGGGTCTGAAATTGTCATCGCAGGTGCATGTCCACTGTGAGAGACATAATCTAAATAAAAATCCAGAAATCACAATGTATGATTTTTTAACTATTTATTTTCATGATACAGCTGCAAATAAGTATTTGAACACCTGAGAAAGTCAATATTAATATTTGGTACAGTAGCCTTTGTTTGCAATTACAGAGTTCAAACGTTTCCTGTAGTTTTTCACCAGGTTTGCACACACTGCAGGAGGGATTTTGGCCACTCCTCCACACAGATCTTCTCTAGATCAGTCAGCCC
Source organism: Silurus asotus (assembly GCA_024362625.1). Classification (NCBI taxonomy): domain Eukaryota; kingdom Metazoa; phylum Chordata; class Actinopteri; order Siluriformes; family Siluridae; genus Silurus; species Silurus asotus. The sequence continues at coordinate 1,444,759 of MU535751.1, read as the reverse complement.
TGTCCCATGTGCAGAAAAAAACCCTTAAAGCATGATGCTACCACCCCCATGCTTCACCGTAGGGATGGTGTTCTTGGGATGGTTCTTCTTCCTCCAAACACGTTTAGTGAAATTATGACCCAAAAGTTGTATTTTGGTTTCATCTGATCTGGATCATCCAAATGGTCATTGGCAAACTTAAGACGTGCCTGGACATGTGCTGGTTTAAGCAGGGGAACCTTCCGTGCCATGCATGATTTCAAACTATGACGTCTTAGTGTATTACCAACAGTAACCTTGGAAACGGTGGTCCCAGGTCTTTTCAGGTCATTGACCAGCTCCTCCCATGTAGTTCTGGGCTGATTTCTCACCTTCCTTAGGATCATTGAGACCCCACGAGGTGAGATCTTGGATGGAGCCCCAGTCTGAGGGAGATTGACAGTCATGTTTAGCTTCTTCCATTTTCTAATGATTGCTCCACCAGGGGACCTTTTTTCACCAAGCTGCTTGGCAGTTTTCCCATAGCCCTCTTCAGCCTTGTGGAGGTGTACAATTTTGTCTCTAGTGTCTTTGGACAGCTCTTTGGTCTTGGCCATGTTAGTAGTTGGATTCTTACTGATTGTATGGGGTGGACAGGTGTCTTTATGCAGCTAACGACCTCAAACAGGTGCATCTAATTTAGGATAATAAATGTAGTGGAGGTGGACATTTTAAAGGCAGACTAACAGGTCTTTGAGGGTCAGAATTCTAGCTGATAGACAGGTGTTCAAACACTTATTTGCAGCTGTATCATACAAATCAATAGTTAAAAAATCATAAATTGTGATTTCTGGATTTTCTTTTTAGATTAAGTCTCTCACAGTGGACATGCACCTACGATCACAATTTTAGACCCCTCCATGATTTCTAAGTGGGATAACTTGCAAAATAGCAGGGTGTTTAAATACTTATTTTTTTCACTGTAGATAGATAGATAGATAGATAGATAGATAGATAGATAGATAGATAGATAGATAGATAGATAGATAGATAGACAGACAGACAGACAGACAGACAGACAGACAGACAGAGTTGAACCCCGGTGTATGAGTGCCTTGTATTATGAGAATATTAGTATACGAGTGGTTTTACTAGTAAAAATCTTTGTAGGAGTACGAGCATATTTCAGGAAGACGAGCATTTTCTTTTGATGCGTTTGGTTCCAGTCACATATTCTGCTCGTCGCTCGTCAGCTCCGTCCCCACGCTTTATGCTAAGTCGCTTCATAGGCCTTGTTCTGAGTGCGTTCTCGATATTGTGCCTTTTGTCTGTTTTTATAGTGTTTTTGTTTTATTTTACTATAAATTTTGCAGCATGGGTCCCAAGAAGTGTAGCGATAGAATTGGAAAGAAGTCAAAAGAATAACCCATGAAATAAAGAAAGAAATTGTAGAAAAGTTTATGTTTTGTTACTTACTTTGTAAGAAGTATGCTTGTGTGTTAAATTAGGCATAAAACATTTTTAAGGGCTGAAATAAGCATCACCTGAGGTCTGGGAACGGATTAATTGCTTTTACATTCATCCTTTTGGAAAAAATGACTATGCGAGTACAAGCATATGGGAACACATTTTCAGGAATGAATTGATCTTGTACACTAGGGTTCTACTGTAATACTGTATATATATTTATAATACAGGTGCATCTCAATAAATTAGAATATTTTAAAATATTTATTAAGATGCACCCGTTGTATATATACAACCCCAATTCCAAAAAAAAAGTTGGAACACTGTGTAAAATGTAAATAAATCTAAAATGAAATGATTCACAATAGTACATAGAAAACATATCAGAATCCAGGTGCTGAACTGGCCTGCCTAAAGTCCAGCCCATTTTTTTACCATTTGAAAACAATTGGTGCATCATGAAAATAAAAATACAACAAAGGACACCCAGAGCTGTTGAGCAGATAGAATCCTGTATTAGACACATATAGGACAAAGTCAGTTTAAATGTGATATTTTTTCTGTCTTATTGTAAATAAAATATAAGTTTATCAATGCATTCTGTTTTTATTTATGTCCCAATTTTTTTTTTCGAATTAGGGTTGCACATACGCAATACACAGTGCATATACGGTACATGTATGTAAATAAATGTTGTATATAAAGAAGAACTTAAGAAAGTACTCACATGCAGTCTGTTTGTGTAATTTAGAATTAGGTAAAGTGCCCATTTTATGTCTGTAGACCAAACGCCTGAAAGAAAGAACAGCAATGTAACAGAGACACAGAATTTAAGAACAAACATTAAATATACCGACAATTGTGACTTCAGTGACGCCGTATTAGCTCATCCATCACCTCTCCTGGAACTGTTTAGAGGGAATGAGTCCTGCTCGCAGATTGCTGTCCCCGACTATCTTTGCCTGCCACCAGGTGCCGTCATCCTGACTCACGACCTGCAGAATGTCCCCGCGCTTAAACGGTAGCCCCGCCTCCTGACAGGGCGTGGCCTTGTCCTCCAAAGGCAAATAGTCAAACAGCGCTCGCATAAAGACCTACAGAAAACGAAACCATACAAAAACAGTTCTAATTCTGCAACCTCTTCAAGTATGGTGTAATGGAGCAACATAAATTGCATACCTTGCTCTCTTTCAGCCTGTCCCCCTCTTTAATAGCAGGGATGATCTTTAATGTGATGGAGCCTTGAGACTGAGACTGGTCAAAAGACAGAGACATCAGTGAGGAAAATTCGGTTGTACATGTACACTGAATTGCATGCAATGAAAACTGCATATCTATCTATCCATCCATCTATCTATCTATCCATCCATCCATCTATCCATCTATCTATCTATCTATCTATCTATCTATCTATCTATCTATCCATCTATCCATCTATCTATCTATCTATCTATCCATCCATCCATCCATCCATCCATCTATCCATCTATCTATCCATCCATCTATCCATCTATCCATCTATCTATCTATCTATCTAGCTAGCTAGCTAGCTAGCTAGCTATCTTTAATCCTGTTTCTTGCTGAACTGCATCCTGAACTAATGATGTAGAATTTTATAAAAATAGCAAAAAAATAGCAGTTTGCTACAATTGGTTTCCAATGTTTCTGATCGCATTAGTAATTTGAGCAATACGCTATTTTGAATACAGGCTTTTTTGATGGCCTTCATTTCGGGACTTTACAAACAATCCTCCAATCCACATGCCATTTCAATACATTGTAAATAATTTCCATATGCATGAAGTTTCATCTGCATGCTGTTCCATTTGATAGCATGTCGTTTACTGTATTGGTTATAATACATGACTATCTTACTTTTGTTTTATACTGTTGGCACGTTGCTTAATTGGTAACTCTTCAGTTTCAGCTTTAAATACTTACATACTTTTACATTTATTCAGTGAAAGCCTTTGGTTGTGGACTTTCCTTGTCAGTTTCATCCAATTTACCAGCTCGTATAAGCTTGAGGCCAGAAAAGTGTACAATGGACTTATAAATTATGTTTACACAAATAGATATGCACACAAGGTAAGCGTATTTCATGACATGCTCAAGTCATGTTAATGCATTTGGTTGGTTTTAACAAGTTATAAAGTGCTATTTCATGAGTTTTGACTGTTAAACCCATCGCAAAATCACCTCTGCGCATAAACATGCACCCATGAGATAGGAAGCATCTAAAAGCATTATGTACACTTTTCTGGACACAAGCTTCCTGGCTCAGTTGCAGCAATCTGATTAGTTCTTAGCACTTCGTTGGTGTAGTTTACAGAAATAAACACTATGACTTTTCAGGAAAAAAATATATAGTCGATTCGAGAGAACAATGAATTTTGACTGACTGGCTTCATAAAAAAACAAAATTGATTATTTGTCTTTTTACTGAAACTGAGTCTCTGTAAAAATCTCTGTTTTCCGCCTGCATTTGTTGGCAAAATCTTTGGATTACAAGACGAAACATATGCTAATTAAAGCATACTTAGCTTCTGAGGTGTAGTATGGAATATAAATCTTTTTCCTTGTTAGCATCATTTAAAAGATTTAATGTATTTTATGATGATGATGATGATGATGATGATGATGAAGATGCTAATGCTAAATGGCATACTAATAGCTGGCTGATCTCGTCTGGCCTCTTGTGCATTACGGAGACGCCGTTCACTTCCCTCAGTTCATCACCTACATGCACCAGACCTGCAGAAACATAATCACATCCTTAGTAAGACATATGATCATAATCAGTCATGAATAGCTATTATAATGGATTAGGACTGTAATTAATATTAAACAACAATAAAATTATTTATAATAATAATAATAATTATTATTATTATTTTTATTTAAATTTTTTAAAGCAATATTTATAATTATGATAAAATAATTATAGCACCTTTAAAAGTCATCTCAAAAGCTCTTTCCAAGCATAGAAGGGAATAAAATAAAGATTTAAAAAAGATATAATAATAAATAATAGTAATAATAATAAAACTAAGAATAAAAATAATAATAAGATGAATAAAATATGTGAATAAACATCACAAAAAAAATCACAAAATCAAAAGATCACATAAAAGCTATACTAAAATAGTAAGAGATTTAAGAGCTGATTTAAAAACAGTAAAAGACTCGGCTTGTCTAATCCCAGTGGGGAGAGAATTCTACAGTTTTGGTGGATTAGAGGAAAAAGCCTGATCACCCATAGAGCGTAATCGGGTAGGAGGAACAACTAAAAGACCAGAATCAGAGGAGTGGAGATCAGGCCTTGGAGTGTAGACAGTTAAAAGTTGGGTTACGTAATAGGGTGTCATACCATGTTGGGTTTTATAGGTCAACATTAGAATGTTAAAATCTATCCAGAATCTGACAGGGAATAATGTCTCCAAATGATGACTCCAAATCTGGAGAAGTATGCTCACCAGACGTGGTCTTATTCAGAATCCTAGAAGCTAAATTTTGGACAACCTGTAATTTGTTTAACATAGGTTTTGAAAATGCCTGTAAACATTACAGTAATTACAGTAAGCATTACAGTAATCGATGCGTGAAAAAAAATAAAAATTGATAATTTTTTCCACAACCAAAAAAATAACATATGGCACATTCTTGCAATGTTTCTGAGATTAAAAAATGTGATTTTAACTGTTCTCTGAACATAGCAGACAAAAGTTAATGTGTCAAAAATCACACCCAGGTTTTTTTTTGAATCTTTGATTGAAACTCCAAAACTAAGCCTTATTGAAATCAGGATTGAAATCCAGTTTTTTTGGTTTGATGGTGTAAACCGATAAGCATGACCTCTGTCTTATCACTATTTCAAGAGAGGAAATTTTTAAACATCCATATTTTCATCTCAGATACGCAGAGGTAAAAAAAAAAGCCAATGGCTGTATTATCACCAGGTTTTGTATGAAGGTATAACTGGGTGACATCTGCATAAAAGTGAAATTTAAGACCAAAAGATCTCAAAAGCTGACCAAGTGAAAAGAGATGTACATACTAAAATGCAATGGACCCAAAATCGAATTGCACTGAATCAACTTCAAAACAATATTCACAGAGGTAAATAAACTGCCTACAATCAGAGAGATATGACTTCTTCCATCTGGGATATAGAATCAGGAATATATTAATTTATTCCCCTAGGAAAGACATATCTTGAAAAATAGCTTATGTTTAGACCAAACAAACTAATGCCACTGATTAAGGGATATACCCTATTTATTCAGACCTTAAAAATAAAGCAAAGTTTCATGAATATTCATGAGTATGCAAATAAAAAACTGTCCTACTGGCATCTGAAACCCCAACCCAGTTCACTGCTTTATGCTACAGCAAATTGTGTACTAAGGTGTGGGTAAACATCTGTCCATTATACTGAAGACTGAACCTACAGTATGACATATTTTCAGTTCACTTTTTTGTTATGTATATAATTCCATATATAATTCCACATGTGTTAATTCATAGTTTTGATGCCTTCAGTGTGAATCTACAATTTTCACAGTCATGAAAATAAAGAAAACTCTTTGCATGAGAAGGTGTGTCCAAACTTTTGGTCTGTACTGTAAATATATATATATATATATATATAGTTTTACTATCCTAACTTTTAGTGTATAAATGAAAAAAGGGTCTTTAATACAGTATTAATGCAATCAAAATGTTAGAGCCATAAAAAAAACCAAAAAAAACAAAGAGAATAAAAGTAAACCTAAAATCACTCGGAAGAATCCAAAACCTATAAAACTGCTGCAAAATGTATAAGCTAAATTAGTGTGACTGAGTGTGACTAAAGTGTCCCTCACCGCTCCTGTCAGCTGCTCCACCTTTCATAATGCGTGCTACGATGACAGCCCCTGTGGACTCGTCACGCCGAATGGTAGCCCCCTGACAGAAAGACCCACACACACAAAAACACACAGAGAGAATAGACTACTATTATATACTACAGTTTTGTCAAAAAAATGAATAAAGAAATATCTTAGAACAGATTTATTCTGAACAAAACCACATTAGTCTATAAATAATGTTCACGTGAGCTCATCAGATAGATAGATAGATAGATAGATAGATAGATAGATAGATAGATAGATAGATAGATAGATAGATAGATAGATAGATCCCAGTCCTCCTCTTTCATTTTCTCACCAGCGGCTCTTTGTTCTTGACCAGGCGAACGATCTTGACCGACTCTTCCTCCAGCTCATCGTCGAAGTCATCAGGAAGTGGAGGCAGCACGGGGTCAAAGTTCTTTTGTGCCACTGTGTCGTGAACGGACAGGAGTGCCTTGAGAGACATTAGACATTGTAATTAAGTTTATGTTTGAGTGTTCGCATCCTGACAGTAAGGACAGTATCACTTACAGCACCTTTAACTATTACGCTTAAATGCTTTTCTGTCACTGGGTCCTGGCTACTGCAGCTACATTACTGCAGCTGTGCACTTTTGAAGCTACATACTACTGCAGCTACAGGTGTGTATGTACTACTGCAGCTACACACTATTGCAGCTACACACTATTGCAGCTACACACTATTGCAGCTATGCACTACTGCAGCTATACATTATTACAGCTACTTCGCTGCAGCCACACATCACTACATATAAATCACTGCAGCTCAGAGATGGAAAGTAATGAAGTACAAATACTTTGTTACTGTACTTAAGTAGATTTTTCTGGCATCAGTACTTTACTTCACTATTTATTTTTCGGACAACTTTTTACTTATCGATTTTTTACACAAATATCTGTATTTTCTAATTTTTACATTTTAAAAACAGTCTTGTTTAGTTTTAATCTATAATTTCTGTGAAATGTAAATTTTTTTCCTTCGTTCCTTCGCGTCGTTTTCGGACCATCAGCCTATTAGCAAAACATTACTACATACATACCACATCAGCTTCACTCTACTGCAGCTACACACTATTGCAGCTACAAACTACTGCAGCAAGACATTACTACATGCATGCCACTGCAGCTATGCACTACTACATATATACCACTGCAGCTACACACTATTGTAGCTGCACACAACTGCAGTTAGACATTACTACTGCTATACCACTGCAGCCACATGTTACTACATATATACCACTACAGCTATACACTACTGCAACATTACTACATCTTTACCACTTCAGCTACACCCTACTACATCTATACTATTACAGCAATGCACTACTGCAGCTACACATCTCCAGCCATGCACTACAGCAGCTCGTCTACTGCAGCTAATCTATTGCATACCCGTAAATGAGGAGATGTCAGAAGGTGGAGCAGCTCTTTCTCCTCGACACTCATGGGGCCGCTCTGCAGCTCCTCAGCAACCTGCCAAAAAATCAGTAAATTAGATACATCTAGAGTAACAAAATCAATTTAAATAAAATCCCTTGCAATACAAAATCCTGCCATATTTTTTGCATTAGCTAACTAGCCAAGGCAAGAACGTTTACGAGCAAGACATCCAATTCTTTCAGGGATTCTGTTAATGTTTATGAAATGACTTGAAAAAGACTAAAAGCTAGTCCTAAAATGTCAAGAAATAACATTTGTTTATCTTATGTTAGCTTATGTTAGTATTCCTATTTAATAATAGTTGATTTTTGACTAATCACTAACAATGTCATTAGCAAAGCGCCCGCACATTACACTCCTTTTATTTATATTTAGTTAGCTAGCGTTACTAGTAAACTCTACCGTCACATATAATGCACATAAATGTGACTTTAAATTCTCTCAGAAAATCTTAATAAGAAAGCTTTTCTTAGCTAGCAGTAATATATACGAAAAAAAAAATTATGAATATGAATTTAAAACATGCACTTGAATCAAAATATTTTTTTGCTAGCTAACAAAAACAGAGAGATTTATAAACATTCATGAATTTAACAGAATTTTGACATAAATTTTATATCCGGCAAAAGCTAGCGTGCTGTTTTTGATAGCTAGCTGACATAAGCAGCAATGTAAAACTATTTATTTCACTCCTATCATTAAATTAAATTCAAATCCTCTCAGAAATGTGGCAAGATTTATTCAGGTTATTTAATAACTGCTTATATTTTTAAGTATTTACAAACAGGGATTCACAATCATCTCAGAAAACGTAAAGGTTTTCTTTTGTGAGCTAGCTAGCAAAAAACATAATGTTTATACGCATGCATATGATATAGGAATTCTCTGTAAAATTTTCTCTCATGTTCACTAGCTGAGTAACACAATATATTACAACATGATGCATATAAATGAAATCCAATGACTTCCTTCCTCCCACTTGAATACTTCCATGTATATGGACTGAAAACTACAGTCTGCAGTTATATCCTGTTATATCCATTACACATGAGTGACTGATCTCAGAGTGAATTACAGTGAAAAGTTTCCACGTCTAAAGTGCTATAAATCTAATCCACACACTCAGACCTGCTAGGGTAAAGGATGTGTGTGTGTGTGTGTGTGTTTGTGTGTGTGTGTGTGTGTGTTCTTACATCTTCTGCAAGTGAGGAGGCACTGTGGAGCACCGGTGTAGGACTTTGCCTTTCATACTGACGCAACTTCTCGTGGATCTGTAGTCTCACAAACACACACACACACACACACACACACACACACACACACACACACACACACACACACACACAAGCACAAAAGAAAATTTGAGCGAGACAATTTAAGTGTTTTGAATAATGTCTTCTGTTACATAACCAGGACCCCCCCCCCCCCCCCACCCCCACCCCCACACACACACACACACACACACACACACACACTACACAATTCTGCATTACACAAAGCTACACAACACTTCATTAGCCTATACTGCACAACCACACACTACACAACTATACTAAAGTCTAACAGCATGAGAAACTCATGTACAACCCCAATTCCAAAGAGGTTGGGACAATGTGTAAAATGTCAATAAACTGAATTTGCAATGATATGCAAATCCTATAAAATATTATTTTATTCACAATAGAATATAGAAACACAGTGAATAATTAAATGTACTATTAAATAAAAAAATGTAAAGAAGGTAATTTAAAAATTGTTGGCTGCAACAGTGTGTGAAAACAAATGTAATTTTGCAACTAATGAGGTTAATTGGCATCGGGTTAGTAATATGATTGTGTATATAAAATGTATCTAATAGAGGCAGAGTCTCTGGGAGTAAACCTGGCAGAGCTTCACTAATCTATCAAAGACTGTGTGTATAAATTGTGGAAAATTTTCTGAATAATTTTTCTCAACATACAATTGCAAATCAGTTAAATATCTCACCATTTACAGTACATAATATAATCAAAAGTGTCCAAGAATCCAGAGAAATCTCTGCACAAGGGACAAGGGTGAAAATTAATATTAGATGCCTATGATCTTCAGGCCCTCAGGCAGCACTGCATTTAAAAGAGTAATGATTCTTTAATGGAAATCACACCTACAGAAATCACTGTCTGTGAGAACAGTTTGCCATGTCATTCATAAATGCAGGTTAAATCTCTATCAAGCAAAGAAGAATGTCCGTGAAAATGATCCAGAAATGCCGTCATCCTCTCCTGGGCCAAAGCTCTTTTAAAATGTACTGAGGCAAAGTGAAAAACTGTTCTGTGGTCAGATTAATAAATTTTTTTATTTCTTTTTAGAAACCATGGACACCACGTCCTCCGGACTAAAGAGGAGAAGGGCAATCTGGCTTGTTATCAGTGCTCAGTTCAAAAAGCCACATCTCTAATGGTATGCATTAGTGCGTGTGGAATGGGCAACTCACATATTTGGAAAGGCTCCATAACTGCAGAACGGTATATACAGATTTTAGATTAATGAATGCATATATTAAGAAAACGAAGAAAGCCTTGCATATTAGAGCAAGACAATTCCAACTGCATACTGCATCTATCACAATAGCACAAGTAGAAGAGTCTGGCCTGGGTTGTGAATGTGTATTTCATGTAAGTAAAACACACGCACACACACACACGCACGCACGCACACACACACACACACACACACACACACACACACACACACACACACACACACACAGACACACACACCTTCATGAGGTAAGCCAGGCTCCTCTCACTAAAAACGTCTCTGAGGAAGACCATGTCCTCTTTGTGATTAGCATCAGGGCGCAGCTGAGAGGTGAGCAGGGCCAGCGTCTCATGCAGCCCTGAACATGGAACAAATAGGAACAGATTAGTGTGTGTGTGTGTGTGTGTGTGTGTGTGTGTGTGTGTGTGTGTGTGTGTGTGTGTGTGTGTGTGTGTGTGAATACTGTAGTAGTTTATAGCATTTCTCAAAGAAGGGTCTGTGATAGGGATGAGGAATGAGAGAGACCTGGTTCTGGTTGGACACATCACATCACATAGTGATACAAAGCTGCAGAAATAAACTGTGGGCTTTTAGTAGATTTAAAACTATGTTGCTTAAAGCTGTAGCTTAAACCAATTAGACTGTTAGATTTGGTCACTCCAAGGCCCCATAGCAAACGTCTAGTCACGTCAGCATTTTACTGTTGCATTGTCTTTCTTGTAGAATTTGCATAAAACTCACAATTTGCATAAAACTCACAATTTGCCTTAATTTTAAATCCCTAGGAACACTGCACTGTGTGTGTGTGTGTGTGTGTGTGTGTGTGTGTGTGTGTGTGTGTGTGTGTGTGTGTGTGTGTGTGTTTACCTGCACCTGCTGAGAGGACCGGCATGGCTTCTATCATGGAGCAACTCTCAGAAAATTACCTAAAGTAATAGAAAATGCAACTAAATTAAATAATGATCATTTATTTCTTCCTTGTCCTCTTTAACCATGTAAACAGTACAGCCTCTGACTGAAATAAAGTTGTCCACAATATTTTGTACTGTATATTTTATACATTATGCAAAAATGGGACCACAATAGACAAAAATATATATATAGGGAGTGCAGAATTATTAGGCAAGTTGTATTTTTGAGGATTAATTTTATTTGAGGATTTAATTTGAACAACAACCATGTTCTCAATGAACACAAAAAACTCATTAATATCAAAGCTGAATATTTTTGGAAGTAGTTTTTAGTTTTAGCTATTTTAGGGGGATATCTGTGTGTGCAGGTGACTATTACTGTGCATAATTATTAGGCAACTTAACAAAAAACAAATTTATACCCATTTCAATTATTTATTTTTACCAGTGAAACCAATATAACATCTCAACATTCACAAATATACATTTCTGACATTCAAAAACCAAACAAAAACAAATCAGTGACCAATATAGCCACCTTTCTTTGCAAGGACACTCAAAAGCCTGCCATCCATGGATTCCGTCAGTGTATTCAAAAACCAAACAAAAACAAATCAGTGACCAATATAGCCACCTTTCTTTGCAAGGACACTCAAAAGCCTGCCATCCATGGATTCTGTCAGTGTTTTGATCTGTTCACCATCAACATTGCGTGCAGCAGCAACCACAGCCTCCCAGACACTGTTCAGAGAGGTGTACTGTTTTCCCTCCTTGTAAATCGCACATTTGATGATGGACCACAGGTTCTCAATGGGGTTCAGATCAGGTGAACAAGGAGGCCATATCATTAGATTTTCTTCTTTTATACCCTTTCTTGCCAGCCACGCTGTGGAGTACTTGGACGTGTGTGATGGAGCATTGTCCTGCATGAAAATCATGTTTTTCTTGAAGGATGCAGACTTCTTCCTGTACCACTGCTTAAAGAAGGTGTCTTCCAGAAACTGGCAGTAGGACTGGGAGTTCAGCTTGACTCCATCCTCAACCCAAAAAGGCCCCACAAGCTCATCTTTGATGATACCAGCCCAAACCAGTACTCCACCTCCACCTTGCTGGCGTCTGAGTCGGACTGGAGCTCTCTGCCCTTTACCAATCCAGCCACGGGCCCATCCATCTGGCCCATCAAGACTCACTCTCATTTCATCAGTCCATAAAACCTTAGAAAAATCAGTCTTGAGATATTTCTTGGCCCAGTCTTGACATTTCAGCTTGTGTGTCTTGTTCAGTGGTGGTCGACTTTCTGCCTTTCTTACCTTGGCCATGTCTCTGAGTATTGCACACCTTGTGCTTTTGGGCACTCCAGTGATGTTGCAGCTCTGAAATATGGCCAAACTGGTGGCAAGTGGCATCTTGGCAGCTGCACGCTTGACTTTTCTCAGTTCACGGGCAGTTATTTTGCACCTTGGTTTTTCCACACGCTTCTTGCGACCCTGTTGACTATTTTGAATGAAACGCTTGATTGTTCGATGATCACGCTTCAGAAGCTTGGCTATTTTAAGACTGCTGCATCCCTCTGCAATATATCTCACTATTTTTGACTTTTCTGAGCCTGTCAAGTCCTTCTTTTGACCCATTTTGCCAAAGGAAAGGAAGTTGCCTAATAATTATGCACACCTGATATAGGGTGTTGATGTCATTAGACCACACCCCTTCTCATTACAGAGATGCACATCACCTAATATGCTTAATTGGTAGTAGGCTTTCCAGCCTATACAGCTTGGAGTAAGACAACATGCATAACGAGGATGATGTGGTCAAAATACTCATTTGCCTAATAATTCTGCACTCCCTGTAGAGAGAGGGTTTGGCAGGGATTTGTTCTAACATCAGGGAACATTGTAAAGCAGAGATGTTAGGGAATATCATAAAGATATATTCCTTGATTTAGAGGCATTTGGCATTTGTAGCAGAAATCTGCTGCAATTTTTGTAGACCCGAAAAATATCGTCTTCATGAATCTGGAACACTCTGAATTCTCTTTTGATTTGGCCCAATTAAGAGCATTTCCTGGGATGACAGAGAATCACATACCCAGTTGTTCAGTGTCAAATCAAACAATACCAGGGTGCATGTAAATTTTTGTAGAGATTTGGTTGCTGTGTGGTCCAGCCTTAACCTTACAACTGCAGAAAGTAGGAGTAGGTACATAAAAAAATGCATGCAAACATACATGAATACATACGTGTGAGTGGTGACGGAACACTCAGCATTGTGCAACTATAAGCCACCTCATTGTGCTTGAACTTTTACAGTTGATATTACAAAGACCATAATGACTATAATGAAACAGGACGCCTGAAAGGAGGCAGTTGTTTTTCCGGAGAGGGGGTTGCTGCATGTTTGCGTCACTGGAGCAGCTCAGAGGAAGGCCTACATTCATCTGAGCAAACAGGACGTGGAGGACATTGAGAACTGGGAGGAGGTGGGCTTGCTTTCTTGGAGTCAGAGAGATAGGGTTAAACTTTCTAATTGGAACTATGCAGAGGAAAGAACAGGTCTCTTATACCCACATCTCTGGAAATTGTATCTCTACTCAGAGTAACAATGCTAAACTATGATTAGCATCTGTCCCGTGTATACGCAAAGAAACAATTTCCCCAGCAAGAGACACTACTTTACAGCAGAATTCGGAGGAAAAATTGGATTTTTGGAGTTGGATTATATGAACATTATATTTAAATATTATATTGACAGAATCAAATATTTTAGCAACAAAAGTAAAATGGAAACAAAACATGGTAATGGACAAAAAAACAAAAACTTAATCATTACCTAAAATTACCTCAAGTGGAATAGCATTTTCTGTAAGAGCCTTGCTTTATAAAATAATCTCTAATGTATAATCTACCACAGAATACGTCCTTTTATAGAATTCAGTCAAGACTTTATTGGGCATATAATATAATACAGTGGGTCGAGTCTCAAAAGCGCATCAAAATAGCGGAGTCTGAAAATGATTTTGAGTTGAGAACTGTTCATTCGAAACCAGTGGCTAACAATTAAGTCTGAGCTGTTGCCACGTCTCATACACGCTGCATTGCCTCAGGGTCCTTAGTGCAATTTTATCCAGTGCTCACTATGATGTTTCAACAAGATAGGATTCAAATGAAAGACTCAAGGGAGGAGGTGTTTCGATTTCAGCAGGTGAAAAAGAAAATGAAGTGGGGGAATTTGACGATTAAAAAAAGGAAACAGCTATCATCATGTACCTAAGCTGCATATCAAAGTAAAAATGAAGTGAAGATTGACATTTCCGCATTGTGTTTTACCAAACAAGCTTCGAGTATGCTCTCGGTATCGTCAAATTGATAAAGAAAAGCCTTATTATGGCCCTTTGCGATCAGAAACCATCTTGGGGATCATATGGCAAGATACAGATGGAGAGGAATTAAGAGGGGGAGGTGGATGAGAGAGAGGGTGGAGGAAGAAAGCGAGCGACTGCATGTTGTCATGCCACTTCTCAGTATGCTATATATATATATATATATATTAGATGGTCCAAAGTAGCCACATTAAGCTTTGATGACAGCTTGATACACTCATGGCATTCTCTCATCAGATTTATTTAGTACTCACCTGGAAAGGTTTTTAGTTCACAGGTATGCCTTGCCAAGCGTTCATTTGTGACCTCTCTAGCCTTCTTAATGTGTTTTAGACCATCAATTGTGTAGTGAAAAGCCTTTATACATAACAATGTCCAAATCCCTAAAACACTCAAGCAGTACCACACCTTCGATACTGCTCTTACATTGACACAAATATTCCCAGTGGAGTATAAAACCTGTTATAAGGAAGTATCTTATTATTAGAGCAGTGTCTCATCTGCTTGTTATGTCCATAAGCTGGTCCAAGCAGACTTTATGAATAATAATTCTCCCATATGGAGAATTACATGTGTATGAATTAGAGGGAGGGCAGTGGAGGGGTGCGGTTGCAGGGAGAAGAGGTGGAGAAGGTGGAGGAGTTCAGGTACCTGGGGTCAACAGTCGAAAGTAATGGAGAGTGTGTGAAGAAAAGAGTGCAGGCAGGGTGGAGTGGGTGGAGAAGAGTAGTGATCACAGGAGTGATTTCTGATAGAAGAGTATTTGCAAGAGTGAAAAAGAAAATTTATAGGACTGTGGTGAGACCTGAGATGTTGTATGGATTAGAGACAGTGGCATTGAGTAAAAGACAGGAGGTGGAGCTGGAGGTAGCAGAGCTGAAGCTCATTGGGGTTTTCGTTTTGGAGTGATGTTTTGGAGTGACGATGATGGACAATATTAGAAATAAGATTATTTGAGGGACAGCGCATGTAGGACGTTTTGGAGACAAGGTGAGGGAGGCGAGATTAAGATGGCTTTGACATGTGCAGAGAAGGGACATGGGGTATATCGGTTGAAGAATGCTGAGGATGGAGCCACCAGGAAGGAGGAAAAGAGGAAGACCAAGGAGGCGGTTTATGGATGTGGTAAAGGAAGACATGCAAGTAGTCGGGTTGAAAGAGGCAGATGTAAAGGACAGAGGGGTATAGAGACGGATGATCTGCTGTGGCGACCCCTAATGGGAGAAACCGAAAGAAGGAGAAGAACATGGAGGATGATGGACAAGGGGAGGGTAAGATGGTAGGAGAGAGAAAACATGGTTTACCAGACATATGTGGTTCCTCAAACGGTTACCACAAAGATGACGTAACAGACAAGTATAAGATGTTTTGTCTTTAGAAGCAGTAGCATTACATTTTTCCTTCACTTAAACCAGGAGACATAAACCTGTTTTAGCATGAAAATGCCACAAAGCCAGTTCGATGAAAATATGCTTTACATGTGTTGGAGTCAAAGATCTTAAGTGGCCTCTTATAGAGCTCTGATTTGAACCCTACTGAACACCTTTGGGATGAGTTGACTGCACCCCAGTCCTCCTCAATACCTGAATTTACTAATGCCCTTGTGGCTAAATGAGCAAAAAATTCCAAAGGCACACTCCAAAAATCTAGTGGAACTTCTTCCCAAAATAGTGGAGCTTACTATATCAGCAAATGGAGAAATCACAAACAAATATTTTGTTCAGGACCTTACAAATATTAGTCCATAAATTGCAAGTTCTGTGTGAGGCCAGACAGAGAACGTACACACACACACACACACACACACACCAACACTCACAAATCATAGCCAGTGCTTACAATTTAATCAACTTGGATATATTAGCTCTTCATAACTCCTTTACGTGGGCCAGATCCACTTTCTTTCAAAGACAATCTAATAAATATTGCTAACTCAGTGTCAAACTCGCACTCGCGGACCGAGGCTCCAGGCAACAGAAAATAGAGTTTAATGCACCTCAAGCCAAGGTGAAATGTGTGTCATCATTTTCGTCCTCCACTCCTTCTTTTCCCAACTCAGTGGGAGATGACCTCATTCCCAGTCCCAGAGTCCTTCCAGTGATCTCATCACCTCGTGGGATCAGTTTTACCAAGTATTCAGGAGGCAGGTGATATGCATAGATTGTTTATGCCATGCGTGTGTGTGCAAACAGAAATCTGAATTTTTAGCTACCTCATGGTTTTCAGTATTGTTAGAAAGTGAAATAGCGTACAAACTCTTTTTTCTTGTTTGTATATTTTTTATTGACTAATGACTGCTTTTGAAACATGCTATTACAGATAATACTCGTTCATAATAATATACAGGTGTATGATGTCAGGATTACGGCTAGGGACTATGTTACCCAACAGTCACTGCAGTCTCTTGTTGTCGCATGTCGTTTATCACTCAAACCTAAATTACATTGTTTGTAATTAATGCTTGCATATAGTCTCACCTCATAGTCCACTCTTTGTCTCTCACCTGTTGTTTCTGCTCATGTCCATGCTTGTTGTTTCATGTCACAGGTTATATTCATACTAGTTTTCTTGTCAGTGTGTTTTAAGAAGTAATATTTGCTTTTGCCTCCAACTTTCACAAAACAGATTGAAAGACAGTCTAAATGAATGCGGTAGATATTTTTGAAGAGTAAGAGGCTTTCCTTTGTCTTCAGCCACATGGGAGGTATAGTTTGGCATGAGCCACTCAAGAGAAGTTGTCTCAATGCCATGTATCACTTTGAAGACATTTTTTTAAGAGGCTGCCATCCAACTATCTCCCACTTTCCCTGTCTGGCTGAGGTTGTCACTCATTATGTTTAAAAATCATTGATTGAAAGTAATGTTGGACCTGGGTTTTATTCTATTTATATCGCAATAATTTGCCAAAAACTCAATTCTTGTGTTCATTTATAATCAGTATAAACAGCAATCCATCCACAAGCCTCTCTTTTTTCCCCTTGCTAGAAGCAAATGGAAAAAAAATGCTAATTGAAATGTCCCTTTAATGTCAAAGTGTCAAAATGTAATAAATGATGAATTTCATGTTCCCAAGAAACCATTGAGCACAAAATTGTCTGGCCTGAAACCGTTCTCATGTCAGAATGAACTAACTGTTACGAAGCACTTACACTGCAGACTCCTTCTATAAATGAGATTCCTTATACAAAAGTTCATTTAATCTATAACTATGCAATACTTGGACAAAAGTATTGGGACACCTGGCTGTTCCAGTCACATGAGGTTCTTCCCCAAACAGACACAATGTTGGAAGTACATTTTCCATTTACTTGAACTAGGAGACTAGGGTTAGGGTTAGGGTTAGGGTTTCCAAACCTGTCTCAGCATAACAATGCCCCTGTTTACAAAGCCTGCTCCATGAAGATATGCTTTACATGGTTTGGAGTGGAAGATCTTGAGTGGCCAGCTATAAAACTCTGACCTCACCCCTAACACATTTGAGGTGAATGTTAACACTGACTGCACCCCAGGCCTCCTCACCTCACCTACATCAGTACGTGACTTTACTAACACCCTTGTAGCTGAATAAACAGAAATCGCCACAAGCACACTCCAAAATCTAGTGAAAGTTATTATAACAGCAAATGGGGCTGAATGTTGAAAAGGATGTTCAGAATTGGCAGGACTGCACAACATTTTGTAATACAGTGTACTTTTGTTTTATTGGTCTCAGATTATGTGAAACATATTCCAGATTCTGATTGGTCAGAAGGTGTTGATTAATCTTCTATTAGTGCAGCTTTTACAACAGATCCAAGCTGCAGTAGTTAGAGTTAGAGTTTAAGGGTTTAATTTTCTCGCACCATATTTCCATAGTAACAAGGACTTTTCTGGCAGACAATCCTTCATTTCGATGCATATTAATACTTTTTTTTTAAAGATCTATTTTTATTATTAATATAAAAGTTGATATCATTGCACAAGAGTGAAATTGAATGTATTAGCAACAACACAATAAGAGCATATATATGAATTGTACTAGTTGCCTAGATTTATTCATTTATTTATTTTGCAAATATACTGGAGTAGTGAGGTACATTTACTGTAGTCTTTTGTTAAGGCTCTGGGTTACTGATCAGAAGGTCAGGGTTCAAGCCCCAGCACTGCCAAACTGCCACTATTGGGCCTAACAGCGCAACAGCACTTTCTAACAAGCTGCGGTATGAGAAGAAAAAGAATATCAGTGTGCTGTGATGCAATTCACTCACGAATAGTTAACATATAATAAAATTTATATAAATCAATAATTTATATCAAATTATTATCAATTATTAATCAAATTATGATGCACAAATCCCAAATCTTAAATTTCCGTCTGCAAATGACAGACTAAAAATCTGAGCTAAATTTCTTTTTGGGCTGTTTAAGAAGATTTTTTGCAATATTTCTGTTTTCGACGTGAAGCTACTCAAGATTCTGACATATAACTCACTCAATCAGTCAAACTAGTGCACTTCTTTTTTCTCATAGGAAAACAAGTAATCTGAAGTAAAATGAAGTAAAACAGTAATCTTTTTTTATCAGTCAACATTAAACACAGCATGTAATGTAAATGTAAATAAAACTGCAATGTAAATACTGTGAATAACATTGTATGTGTGCTGTGGTGAAAAAGATTCAACTTTGCAGTTATGAAATGCAGTTATACAGAATAGAATATATTTAGTGGTTGATTGGAGTGTATTAAACAGTAGAAATGTCATTGGAGTTTAATTTTATTCTTTTTTGAGTAATTAAAAACAATATTTGAGAAAAATATGGATATACTCGAAATTATTAGACTTGGTTGCCAAATAACGTCTAAATTTTCAACACAGTCTATCAAAATATTTATAAGGACAAATATTTTAAAAAGTTACTGTCTCCATGACTTTTCCCTTAAATGTAAATACACTTAAATATCTTACAATCCCTGAAATTCATGTCATCATTATTCTTAATGACAAATCACTGATCACGTGTTCTCAACAACCAAGCATTGAACACGATTGTTCTCGATGACCATTCACTTGCCACCATTTTTGTAAATGTTTTCTCATTGTTCTCATCTCACAATTTCTCACTTTCACCACTCCTTTTTTGTCTGCTTTCTTGGTCCAACAAGCTACTGTCCATGATTTAGAGTGTTTTATAAAGTCAGAGCTAAATTGCTTGTGTTGTCATGACCAGGACCTTTTCATTAAGAAGTTCTATTCTATCCAGTTATATCCTTCTTATTACATGCAAATTCGATCGCTGTGACCTCTTATGATGTTTAAGTACTTCCAATGTCTTTCCCCCTCATGCAGTACATCTTTTCAAAATTTGACCTGAATGAAAATCTACTGAGTAAGCGTGCACTTGCCCCAATGAGCTGCCCTACATTCTGCTTTTTTGCCTTTCCCAGGAAAAAAAATGCTTGATTGGATTGGCCAAAATCAAATATGGTTTGCTCTGGAGCTTTACTAAGATAATGTTGACTATCAAATTATGGTGTACTGTGTAATCAAATATATTCCCATCCTTTATTGGGTAATTACAAATACAGACTGCAAATTTCAGACTGAAAATCTGAGCTGAAATTGGTTTTCTGCTGTTTTAGAAGATTTTTTGCAATATTTTTGTTTTTGATGTGAGGCTACTCAAGAACCTGACATATAACTCACTCATTCAGTCAAACTAGTGGCACTTCTCTTTCTCATAGGGTTAAAGAAAAACTTTTATATCAGTAAAGATGAAACACAGCATGTCCACTTTTTTGCTACTAATGCATAAAAAAAAATACAAATAAAAAAATTTAAAATAAATAAATAATTAAATTTAAAATACATTTAAAAAATACAATGAAAAAAACCCCAATAAGAGTGATGTAAAAATAGCTGAAGCAAAATACGATCGAAACTGTAGTTAATACAGAGGGCAGAGATCAAACTGCAGTGTTTTAACCTGACAGGAAGGCTATGCTAACCCATATAAGCTCTCTTTACAAACATAGTATACAGGAAATCATTCCAGAATGTACAGCATATCGCATGTAACACAGGAATTTAAAACTTCACGAGGCAGAGGCTGACTCTACAAAACTCTACATCTGTACACTGACAAGGCATAACATTATGACAATATAACGTTATTAGCAGTAAAGTGTATAACACTGATTATCTGATCATGGCACCTGTTAGTGGGTGGGGATATAATAGGCAGCAAGTCAATATTTTGTCCTCAAAGCTGATGCGTTAAAAGCTGGAAAAATAAGCAAGCATAAGGATTTGAAAGATTTTGACAAGGGCTTAATTGTGATGGCTAAAAGAATGGTTTAAAGCAGGTCCTCAAAATCAGCAGCTCTTGTGGGCTGTTCCTGGTCTGCAGTGGTCAGTGTCTATCAAAAGTGGTCTAAGAAAGGAACAGCAGTGAACCGGCTACATGGTCTTGACTGTTTTGATTGCAAAAGTGGGACCAATCCAATATTATATATGGTCATGATGCCTGATTGGTGTATTTTGTACATAGATCAACCACATTTTTTCCATTTTGATCTCCTATTATGTGAAGTTCTTGATCTGCATCTGCACAAAGTTACACCCTGCACTGTTTCTACCTGTTCGTCTGATTGGATATCAAGCAGGTATTAAAGTTTTCATTTTACAATGTGTGAATCAATGTTCAATATTAATGTGTGCAGTTTTTCAGGTGCCTGTGCTTTAGTGTACTTCGGCTACAGTACATGTAGATCATCAGTGGCCAAAAAGATATCTCTAATATAGATTATTTTCTCTCTCTCTTTCTCTTTTTCTCTCTCTCTCTCTCTCTCTCTCTCTCTCTCTCTCTCTCTCTCTCTCTCTATCTATCTATCTATCTATCTATATATATATATATATATATTCCATAGGACATAGAGCTTATATACATTATGTACTCACACACACTCCGCTCAGCAAAACACACCCTCTAAAAGCGCTCCAAGACCTAATCAGCCCATTATGATCCTACAGCTTGCTTGCGCTGAAATGTGTGTGTGCATGTGTGTGTTTGTGTCACACACAGAAAAAAACTCACACACACACTGAGATAAACACACGTCCCTCAAAACATTGTCTCGTGTCTGCCTCTCGGTAAAGGAGGATCCCTTTGTCTTTCTATCTTTTTTTTCTGCAGTCAGTCTGCAGTGCTGCTCTGCTCTGTTGATACAGGAAATATAGGTCTCTCAGATACACTAATAGCTTGCAATACAGAGGCGCACACACACACACACACACACACACACACACACACACACACACACACTAACTGTGTGTACATACACATACATGCATACACAGCCATTAAGATAGATAGATAGATAGATAGATAGATAGATAGATAGATAGATAGATAGATAGATAGATAGATAGATGGATGCTGTGGAATAGAATGGTGTCATCTCCTTTGTATGTACATCTATAGCAAAGCAAAAACTAAAAATGAGAGAGAGCGAGAGAAAGAGAGAGAGAGAGACCCTACCTGTATCTCTCTCTGTACGTCTGTCTGCTCCACTCTCAGGATCTGGATCTGTCGTTCCTCTCGGTTATCCTTTCACTCTCCGTCACCCAACTGCTGCTGCTGCCTCCCTGCCTCTGTTCCTCCTCCCTCTTCTCTCTCGCTCTCTCTCTTTCTCTCTCTCACTTTCTCTTACCAACACACACACTCACACACCCTCCCCTTTCTCTCCTCCCTCTTCTATTGATTCAAAACACTCTCTCTCTCTCTCTCTCTCTCTCTCTCTCTCTCTCTCTCTTTCTTTCTCTGTTGTCTAGGCATTTGAGTAGTAGGTGGGTGTAGTAACAGATGGAGGCCTGGTGTGTCGTTAGTCAACACTGATACGTCCATTTGACTTTATCCATCTTCGTCTCGCTCTCACCCACCCACATACAAACTCTCTCTCTCTCTCTCTCTCTCTCTCTCTCTCTCTCTCTCTCCTCCATTCTTCTCTATGGCGTTTTATTTCAAAGATAATTGATCAGATTTGAAAGCCTGTGTACTCAAAAGGAGGAAAAATGAAGCCACTCCCATCATCTCCCATCCCCCAACCTACCAATCCAGTCCAGTATAGTGTGCACCTCATTTCCTCTGTGTGCGAGTGTGTGTGCGAGTGTGTGTGCGTGTGCATTGTACATATCCAGTGATACTGCAAATCTAAGGGGTGTTACTATTACACTAAAAAAAGGCTCCTAGTATAAGACAGACTTGCAATAACATTATGTCTGCCTGCCTAATATTGTGTTGGTCCCCATTTGCTGCCAAAACAGTACAGACCCATCAAGCATTAAAAGCATTAACTTCTTTAGGATTTTGATCGACAGTAGATCGTCTGTTGGATTATACCAAACGGTCCAGCCTTCGCTCCTTACGTGTATCAATGAGACCTGGCTGCCCATGACCCCGTCACCAGTTCACCACTGTTCCATAATTGAATACTGCAGACTGGGAACATCCCACAAGAGCTGCAGTTATGGAGATGCTCTGACCCAGTCGTCTAAACATCACAATTGTGCCCTTATCAAACTCATATAAATCCTTACGCATGCCCATTTTTACTGTTTTTCTTGCTACAACAGAACTGTGCTGCACCTGCAGAATGCTGATTAGCTTGTTAGGCTACTAAGCATTTTGAATTATTTAGAGCCGGTAAATGGGTAAAAGGAAAAACAAAAGATTGTTGATTGATATTTCGATGACTTAAACAGAAAAAGTCTACTGTTTTCCTTGCTAGTAGTAATGAGCTAGCAAATAAATGTGTTAGCATAGCCTTTTTTATGCTACAAACTAGCTAGCTCGAAAGCCAAGAAAGCGGTCAAATTTGGTAAATCCTTTGTTGTACAGGTTGTGATGGTAACCAATGATGGGGGAATTGGGTGCCGATGAGACTTTATAGAAGATTTATTTTAATGATAAAAAGCTTTTGTTTTTGAAAATGCTATGAAAAATATTTTTCAGATAAATATTTATAACCTTGACTTCTTTTCTGACAACATTGTGAAATTGCAGTCTGTACAGCCTTTAATATACTTGTATACTATAATGGGTTATTATCCTACTTTCCAGTGTGACCCAGATGAAAATGACTTCCCTTTAGACTCAGGTATAATAAGAAGGTTCAATCCTCATGCTGTTTTTCCTCAATACGGTCGCCTCTGAATCCTCATCCCTGACTTAGATTGCAATTTCTCCAACGCTGGTTTGTGACAAAGTCTAGTGTTAAAAATGCTACAGAAAACTAATTGAATAAAATCAGGAAGCACACAATCATATCCATATGATTACAGAACAGAACCTGTGAATCTAACCTGTGAATAAACTGGCAGTGTGAGATATATGCCGCGTGTCCTTTATTAATTAGCGCTTCAGTCTAAATGATTCACAGGTGGCATCTGTTAACCCTGATCCGCCCCTCTGTCACTGTGGGAAAGATTTACACAAGTCTTACAGCCTGTGAACACACATACACACACTCACAACCATGCACAAAGGGCCAGAGAGATTTAGCAAGCAAACAAGTATCAATACTCATTCCAGCAACTGCTATGTCCTCTGAAATTGGGGACACAGCATATGGGATGCTATACACTTTCAGAGTACAGAAATAGAGAAATAGAGAAAAAAGAACCCTAATGGTTACTGCCATGCAGTTTGAATATATCTACATGAATGATGTCTAAAACAGGTTTCGTGCTTGTTGGGGTTTTAAAATCTTTAAACAAATTGCAGTTTGTCCAAAATTCAGCTGCTAGGATTCTGAGAAGACCAGGTCAGGAAAGTATATTTCTCCAGTTTTGGAGTCATTGCATTGACTCCTTGTTGGATTCCGGTTTTTATGCTGACCTGCAAGGCCCTACATCGTATGGCACCTCATTACTTTTCACAACTTTTATCCCTCCGCACCTCTGATTCTGGTCTTTTTGTTGTTCCTCCTAATCGTTTACATTCTATGGATGATCAGGCTTTTTCATCCCATACACCAAATCTGTGGAATTCTCTCCTAAAGAGAGATTTAGTGTTAATAAATCTGTCACTTTTTCATGGTAGCTTTCAGGTGATTTATTATTTTTGTGTGTGATGTATCTTTGATTTTTATTGTATTTACCTATTGCATTATTATTATTTATTTTGTGATAGTAGGGTATCTGCAAGAGTGAAAGGGAAAGTTTATAGGACTTTGGTGAGACCTGAGATGTTCTATGATTTAGAGACAGTGGCATTGAGTAAAAGACAGGAGGTGGAGCTGGAGGTAGCAGAGCTGAAGATGTTGAGATGTTCATTGGGTGTCGCGACAATGGACAGGATTAGAAATGAGTTTATTACAGGGACAGCGCATGTAGGACGTTTTGGAAACAAGGAGAGGGAGGCGAGATTGAGATGGTTTGGACATGTGCAGAGGAGGGACTTGTGGTATATTGGCAGGAGAATGCTGAGAATGGAGCCGCCAGGAAGGAGGAAAAAAGAAAGGCCAAAGAGGAGGTTTATGGATGTGGTGAGGGAAGACATGCAGATGGTTGGTTTGAAAGAGGCAGATGGGGGTATGGGGAATGATGATCCGCTGCGATGACCCCTATTTGAAGGAGCCGAAAGAAGAAGAAGAATATTATCATTTATTTTCCGATTATTATGTTTGGAAACACTTTTGAAGGTGCTATATAAAATAAAGATGATAATGAATATTATCATTATTATTATTATTATTATTATTATTATTATTATTATTATTATTATTATATAACAGATACATGCATGTTTTCTGACAGGAGCCTGGAAAAATTCCATATTCTCACCTGTCTAGCTCAATCATGATCACTCCTGCTGACTCATAACCATATTTTTGGTTCATGTGTCATCAATACGTGGTGTTGTAAAGTAGGAAAGACACTAGGGGAACGTGAAGAAAACCAGAACGTTGATGAGAACAAACTCATGCCGCAGATGGTGACCTGATGTGAATCATATCAGGGATCATGGAGATGTGATACAGCAACACTATTGACTCAGACAAAAGCAGAGCTCAGGAAAGCTGACTCAGAGACTCGTAAGGTGAATTTTAGATCCCAGTTTTGCAGCAAAAAAGCACATACACTGTCATTTTAAAGGAACGCTCCATACACTGTATATGAGTGCATTTATAACTGGGCTGGACGCCAAGACTGAGACTGAAATCTCATCTCCAGAGTGCCTGGATGATTTACTGCACAGGAAGATATAATATGGTCTGGTGGAGTGTGTGTGTGTGTGTGTGTGTGTGTGTGTGTGTGTGTGTGTGTGTGTGTGTGTGTGTGCGCTGAAGTTTCTGTTATAATTTCATGCCTGAATTAGTAGGACCTAAATGCCTAAGAGACTCATTAAAAAAAAAAACTTTGCAAAAACACTGCAAACATCTGCAGCAAAAAAATATGCAATACTATCATATCAAACCTTAATTCTGTGAAGTTACATGACAGTCCTGAATATAAAAAAAGAAGACATTAGTGAGGGAATGACTGTTTATAGATAAGTGATAAAAATGGAGGTTCCACAACAGTCCATAAGAACTGAATTGGAGGCACACAATTGTATTGGATATCACTGGATGTGGTAGCATTATATTTACCCTTCACTTGAACTAGGAGGCCTAAACCTACAGCTATTTAAACAGGAGACCCAAACCTACATAAGTATTCAGACCCTTTGCAAAAACATTTGAAAATGAGCTCAGGTGCTTCCCAATTCTCTTGAACACTGCTGAGATTTCTCTACACATTGACTGGTCTACTTCTGAAAGCGTTTATTGATTGGACATGATTTGAAAAGGCACACACTTCTCTATAATAGAAGCAAACACTGCATATTAGAGCAAAAACGAAGTAATAAGGTCGAAGTAACTGCCCGCAGAGCTCAGAAAAGCCATAGTTGCACAGCACAGATCTGGGTAGGGCCACAAAATATTTTTTGCTGTACTAAAGATTCCCAAGAGCACAGTGGCCTCAATAATTCTCAACTGGAAGAAGTTTGGCACAACCAGGACTCCCAGCCAAACTGAGCAAATGGAGAAATGGGCCTTAGTAAGAGAGGAGACCAAGAACCCAATGGTCTGGCTAAGCTCCAGAGATCCTGCATAGAGATGGGGAAAAGGTTCAGAACAACTATCGATGCAGCCCTCCACCAATATGGGATTTATGCCTGAGTGGCAAGATGGAAGCCGCTTCTTGATGCAAAACCCATGGACTTTCCAGTTTGGACTTTGCCAACAGGCACCTGCAGGACTCTCAGACTGTATGGAACAAGAATCACTGCTGTGATCAAATCAAGATTGAACAGGCCTGGAGAAAATCAGCCACCGCTCATCACCTGCTCAAAACCATCCCAAAAGTGAAGCATAATGGTGGCGGCATCGTGCTCTGGGACTTGTTCTGCAGCAGGGACTTGGCAACTGGTCAGGGTTTAGGAAAAGCTGAATGAAGCAAAGTACAGAGATATCCTCAATAAAAACCTATTCTACAGTGCTCAGGAACTCAGTCTGTGGGAAAGGTTCTCCTTCCACCTTCATCTTCCTTCTGAAAATAGCTGTCCATCAACGCCCCTATCCACCCTTGAAAGGATTTGCCATGAAGAATGGCAGAAAATCCCAAAATCCAGGTGAGCAAAGCTTGTTGTGTCATACCAAGTAAGACTCGAGGTTGAAACTGTTGCTCAAGGTGCTTCAATCAAGAACTGAGTAAAAAGACTGAATAAATGTAGTATTTCAGATTCTGTAGATCATAAAATAACTCAAAATGTACAACTTAGTTATCTAAATAAATTTATTTGTCATTTGCATATTTAATTTGGAACATTAAAATAACAAACAAAAAACACCACATCTGTAGACATTTGAATAAAAGAAAAATAATGTTATACATACAGTATGTCTAAATAAATTATACTTTATTGGCACTGCCACTGCAATATATGAAATCTGTGTATAAAGTTGCTATGTGTAAAGGAGCACTCAGAGGCGTACAGAAACAAAGTACCAGAAATTCCATAGTACATCAACAAGTCCCTTTGGAGAAATGAATAACGAGCCCCTGTACAACGAGCTCGTAGCCCTTTTTAAACAGTCACTCGTTACTATGGCTGTACAATATATCCTTAAATAGTCTTTATCACAACCTTTCATTACTATTCATTCATTGTGATGTCATCTCTTCTCCATACTGTTAAGCCCTATTTATAGCATTCTAAAAAGTGCACAAGTGACAACAAAAGACAAAAATGAAAAAAAAAAAAAACAATTAAACCATCACAGTAAAAACAGTGATTATATCCGGTCCTGAATCGGATGCGACGAAGTAGTGAGCAGGACTCCGACATTCAGAAAATGCTAAATAAATTACATTTAGATCTTGTTCTTTAGGCACCTTTAAAAGTATTTTCCCATTTCAGTGGGAAACATCTCCTGCTTTTGTTTAAGATCATATACAAACCCCAGTGTATAGGTTGTTATTCAAATGCATGTTATGTGTCTGGGTTCAGCCAATCATCTCAGGTTTTTAAGAATAAATTGCTTACATTTGTTAATCATTTTTTTATTTCTGTTTTGTGTGTGTGTACCCAAAAACAACAGCAGGATCACTAATGTTGGTAAGTAGATGTTGGGCTGATTTCTTCCTGGTACAGGCTGCAGACTATCATTGAACAGATCTGGTTTTATTCACTGGAGCCAATTTAGTTCACTTCCATTTAAATTGTAACAGTACTGCAATCCAATTATTATGGTTATCTGTCATTGCTAGTGATGTCACTGCTGAAATGAAGTCAGATTTGCAAACATACATATACACTTTTTAGGAGGATTCCCAGATGCAGGCAGGAATTTTCACAAATAAATTATGATTATACATCGGACACTGCAAGGCCTTAAATATGTGAACACCTGACCATCACACCCATCTTCTGGCCTAAAAAACTCTTGCAATAAAGTATAAATGCACACTAATGTATACAGTAGGATGTCTTTGTTGCTCTAGGATTAACCCTTACTAGAACAAAAGGATGCAAACCCCAAATCTTTTCCAACCTGACAATAAACAAAGCGGGGTACATAAAGAGTTGGAGTGGACGAACTCGAGTGTCCTGCACAGAGCCCTGAAATTGACCCCCACACCACACCTTTTGGGTACTTTGGGATACACTGACTGAAACCCAGACATTATTGCCTTATCTCAGTAATTATCTTAAGGCTAAATGATCACTCCACAAGCCCTCCCAGAAGAGTGGAGAATGCTCAAGTGGAAAATTGGGCTAACTCTTAAAATATGCACATATTGAGCTAATGAGCAGGTGTTTACAAATAGTATAGTTAATGCTGGAATGCTGGAAAGACATGGTCTGGGTCAAAGATATTAATTGTCAAGTAGTGAACATAATGTGAGGCTTAAGACTTTCTGAAAGCAGCTGTAAGGTCAACGCTTAGCAATATGTTAAAGCCATCTGCTGCAAAAAAGACATTTTACAGTTTTACATAAATAATAAATGAAAAATGAAAAATGAAAAAAAAAAAAAAAAAACAGATTGGAAGAAAAAAAAGTAAAAATTATCTTGATCAGAATTTTCCTCAATAGAGAACAAAATGGACCAACAAGTATAAAATATTTGGATTTGTTAAAAAAGAAGAAAAAAAAAAGCTATACCCCTCGTCATTATCTCCTATATTTAAGTGTTCTACTTATTAACCAGTGTCCTCTCCTCTCGTCTCCAGCTCTCGCTCCATTCAGGATTGCGTTTGTTCGTCTGAATTGAAGTAAGGGTTTTCGTGGCCTTCAACCAAGTAAGAATAGCGAGGAGGATTTTTGCCTTTAAACGTTTTCATGTCATCTAAAGGCATGAGGTCATAAGAGCCCATCTAAAAGAGAAGCAACAACAAAGTATATTTGAACAACGCTTTACACCATAAGCTTAAAAAGCTATATTATATTTTTCTTTTATCTCGTATATCACCCTAAACCCATCATGCAGAAGTATTCTGTAATAGCACAATAAAAAAATTGGTTATTTGATCAGTTGATTTGATAATTAGGAGAAAAAACATGCAAAGCAGCGTGAGATATGTTGGATAAATCTATATAAATATAAATTGTATGTTCAAATGGAAGTCGTACATTTGTAAATGTGTGCTTTTATAGAAACAAACTAGTTCTATAGGGAATTATTTACCTAATACATACCTATTAGGCCTCTACTGACAATGTGAAGGAACAATGACAATAGAAACAAAATAAAATTATCTGGAATACCAACATTTTTCTCAGGTGTGACTAAATTCTTAACAAAAGACTCGTCGAACTTCACTGAAGTTCTACTTAAATGCATATTATTTTGATTATCATTATTATTATAATTATTATTACATGTCAACACCTCATGAACTGGGATACTCATGTGAACACTTCTTGGATACACAGTTAGCACAAAGCTGTTTTGAAGCAGCTTTAGCATTTGTATATATTTTTTGCAGGCTAACAACATAGCCAGCTAGTTAAGTATAGTATAGGTTTAGAAAGCATGACAGGGGGCATAAAACTATTAGTAACTTGCTTCAGATTACTATAAAATGAGTGTATTGAACAATGCTAACATTGTGTCATGACTTGTGGGCTTGGACACGGCTGGGATAAAAATTTTTTACCTCAGAACACTAGGAGTAGGAAATTTACCATTACTTTTGAAGCACTTTCGCAAGCTAGCAATACAGCTGACTAGCATCATTTCAGTACTGAGACTGGAAGTGGATAGACTAACAATAGAAATAAGATGAAGCTGTTAAAAATACTAGCCTCTATTAGCCTCCTTTGTTGGTCAATGACTTACAAGATTCGAGAACCATAGTGTCTGTGAGTTTATGGCATGTGATATGGAAGTAGTGATGTTTTGGTCGTAAACAAATCTGTTTTTTTAATAAACTTTTAAGGTGAAACGAGATTAAATCAAGCATTGCGTGTTGTTGTTGTTGTTGTGTGGTTCATGTCATAATCTACTATACAAATTGCATTTTGCCACTATATAAATTGCTAACAGTTTAAAATATGAATTAAAAACTATTCAAAACTAGTTTGATGTAATTTAAGGAAATAATTATTAAAGCAATCAGTGAAAAAAATCGGAATTCATTAATTTGAACAGAATCTAAAGATTTGATCACTGGGCTAACACGAAATGACCACCTATATAGAAAAGAGGAAATTGAGTGGTGACTAAATATTTCGAAATTGCGTAGAAAATAAATAAGCACTGGCTTCACAACACGTAAACAAAAAGAACGAGCACCGATCCCATTTGAACGTAGCAACAATCTTTGATTTCTGTTAAACCTATTTTGTGCTATATGGCCTCAGTAGGAAATATATCCAATTAGGAAATAGGAAGTCCAACACCGCCACCGGCAGCCACACATGCACACCCAAAACCTTTTTGATTGGGCCGGTCAAGAGAGGAGATGAGCAGATAAGGCTATGGCTTCTCTTACCTTTCCTCTTAGCTTCTAAAACATCATAACGGACGGATTGAGGGACATGCAAGGCAAAGCAGGACGGACATCACATGCATAGCAACAGCAAACACACACACACACACACGCACACACGCACACATGAACAGACTGTGGTTTAAAAGGGGGTTAATGTGTTAAGTGGGTCTATGAAAAAAAAAAAAACATTAAACATGCAAGTTTTCTAGCAGGTGTGTTATCTTCTCTAAAGGTTTACTTGGGAGAACCCAAGTGAGCACTGAAAGACAGTTAGATGGCTATAGATGCCTATTATGAAGTTAGGTTTAAATTAGCCTGATTTCTAAAATTGTTTACTTGTGTTAATTTGTGGGAAAAGAATTCATTCTCAGATTGTTTTTACGATTCTGATAAATTTTTTTTATGAAGTCAAATATCATCATATATCAACTGTTAATAAATGTTTTGGTATTTATATTCAGGTTATTTGATGTTATTAAATGACGTATGGTGGATTATTATTATTATTATTATTATTATTATTATTATTATTATTATTATTAGTTTTTTTGTTTGTTTGTTTTTTTTTTTATGGAAACAAGGCTGGGGCTTTCCAGGCCAGACTGTATTATGATGTACTTACTAAAATCGTACTATTAATATCTCACAAGGTTATACATGGTCTGTTCTCTACTTAGATAAAAGCAAATGATATGGATTTGTGATCAATCATCATCATTATCATCATCATCATCATCATCATCATCTTAATCAATATGAGGTGCACTGGCGGTGGCAGCGGTGCTCTCGTAATTTCATATTATTTTCATTATATGAAGGCAGGTGACATACAAGCAAGTGCGCACATCAGTTATCTTCATAATCACAGTGAGTGAAGCATTATAGAACAATCAGATAGCTCGGTTTATAAATAAGTGACTACTTGATTATGTGAATGAAGTCCTTTCACTGTGAGCTGAGCTTTAACTGGCAGGATTTAAAAAAAACTTAAACATAGACAAGTGGGATCTTACCAATCCGTTGTTGGGTTTGATACTGTCTGGCAAGGGCATCTCCGTTTCGTATGCTTCAGAGTTCGTGTTGTTGCTGAGAGTTGCACGAGGAATGGGAGTAACAGCATGGGAGCGCCAGGTCGCAAAGTCTGCGGAGTAAGGACTATTGTGATTGGAGATGCGCTTTGACCTATGGATGGAAAAACAAACACACACAGAAGAAACATGTATATTAGACTTTCCATTTCTGTGTAAATATTCCGCTTGTTCATATACAAACTCATACAATATGAATGAAACTCTAGAAAATTTGAAAGCATCCTTGCATAGCAAGAGGATTTTCTTTTTCAGGGAAATTTGGATGGTTCATGTAAAAAATAAAAGATGCACCTAATGTGTATTTATAATAATTGTTTGATGGAGCTCGATGCAAAGTTATAAATTGTATTGCTTTTTAGTTCCATTTAATGTTAGTTTGTCAGCATCCTTTCCTTTGAAAAAACAATTGTCTATATTTAATTTCATTGATGTTTTAAATACTTTTTTGGGTTTTTTTTTTTTGTTTGTTTCTTTTACTTTTTCTCTACACTATATAGATACTTAACCATAAGATTTATATGTGCATTTTGAACATCCCATTCCACATTTAATCCCCATTTGCTGTTATACTATTCTCCACTCTTCTGGGATCTACTCAAGATCTTCCATCCCGATTTACTTAAACCAAATCTTTATTGAGCTGGCTTTGTGCACATTGGCATGCTGGAATAGTTTTGGGTCTCCTAGAGCTAGTGGGAAAATTTCATGCTACATCCAAATACCAATTGTGTGCTTCCAATTTTTGTTGTTAAATCTTTTGCGGATGAAGCCCAAAATACTTTTTTCCATATAGTGCATCTTCCTTTGAAGCTACGCAAGTATAAATGCAAACACAGGATGTTTGACTGAGCAGAAAGTAGTAACAGGAAGTGAATCTGGAAAAAGTCAATAACATTTCATGACAAGATGAACATATTCCTATAATGCACTGCTTTCTGTTTTACTCAAGGGCTAAGAATAAACACGTTATACTTTTAACTCAGTTATTCCACAGGATAATGATAGATGATTTAACATCCTGCTTTTTAAATGCCTTCTTGATCCTACTTTCATCTATAAGTATAATATGATTCATATAACCTGATATGTTCCACCTATATCATCTAATATTAATTAAGGAAGTGTAGCGAGTCGGACAAAGTATGGAATTCACTAACACACTAGTACAGTATTTCTCTCTCTCTCTCTCTCTCTCTCTCTCTCTCTCTCTCTCTCTCTCTCTCTCTCTCTATATATATATATATATATATATATATAAACAAATATAGGTATTCATAACCTTAATTCCTTTCAAGTCTGATAAACAAGGGTAATGGTTTGGTAGTGATTTCCAAGGTAGTAATGTGTGTGTATGTACACACCTGTGGACCACACAGCAGATTAGAAGGGCCAAAATAATGATGAGCAGAATTGCACCTAAAACGACGGCGACCACCACCAATGCCAGCAACGAAGCTGCCATTAAGAGAAAAACAGTGTTAGTGCCTTTATTTGAGTGTATATACATAATAAAACAGCATACATGTTTTTACTAAGTCACTAAAAACTCAGGAATGTAGGATTTTCTTCATTGTAAAAGCACTGATCCTTTGGTCTCAAGGCATGCATATTCATCTCTACGCATGTGTTATGAGCTATTATAGCAAAGATCATTTTAATATCCTAAATGTAAGAACTTACAGTCATTGCAGTTGAAGCCGGAATAACCGAACGCACACCTGGAAAATGAATGAATAGTTAACAGTTACATTGCACAGTGACTGACATTATTAGCTCAATCCATTCCTTTGTCATGTTGATTTATCCCTACAGCACCAGGGGGCAGTAGTTACAACCACATAAGGACATCATTACAAGGTCAGGCCATGTGTTGAGCTCTAATTAGATACTTAATGTAGATTTATTTAAGAATAGGTTACTCACGGCACACAGTTTTGGTTTACTGCTTGCTGGCCACTGGGACATGCTGAGGAAAAAAAAAAAAACACAAATCACTATATTTGTACTGAAGACATCTAAGGAATTTGTTTGACTGTTAAAGTGGTAGCAGGATGCCTGACGTTTAAGAAACCCTGTTCTTTTGTGCTTTCGGAGACGCTTTTCTGTTCACCACTGATGTAAACCGTGGTTGTCTGAGTTACTGTAATCAAGTCATGGCTCTTAAACTATTCAAAAGTTATTTTCAAGCCATTTAAATGCCTTTTTGAATGCTTTGAGTAAAGCAAACACATACATATGTTCACATACCTTTACAGATTCTTTCAGAAAATCCAGTTGATATGTAGCCCGGCATGCAGGAGCATGTAGCTATACCATTTGCACTACTACATATTGTAGAGCCAGCATCACATGCAGGCGGATTCTGAGTGCAAAGATTTGTGGCTACACAAAAACAAACACAAGGAAAGAAGAAAGTAAAAAAAGACATAAGGTCAGCATAGAGGAAAAGTTTTTAATGTGCAGTATTCCAAATCGAAACCTGTCTGTCTGTCTGTCTGTCTGTCTGTCTGTCTGTCTGTCTGTCTGTCTGTCTGTCTGTCTAATAATCTAATTTTGGCTTTGCTGCTTATAAATTATAAAATGAGATTCTAGACCATTAAAAATAAAAGGAATAAAATTAAGGAAAAATAAAATATACAAAAATCGAATAAAATGTATCACTGGTCAGGTTTAAGTTTAGATAATAAGTTTTAAAATCACATACTTGCTTTGAAAAGAATTGATTGACAAACGTTTTTAACGTAAGTAATCATTAATAGACTGAATCACATTCAATTCTATAATTAATTGTGTTTGCATTTCCGCTTGTGTCAAAAAAACACTATTTACAATATTACGAGCTGATGCTCTGAATGCATCTTTTTTTGTATAGTGCTCAAATATTTTACAGGTGGACCATCACAGAACTTTATGACTAGAACATATTTGTATGCTGTAATATTCAAACAATTTTCCTTTAGGCTCAAATATTTTCCAGTATGACAATACCTCTGTATACAAAGCAAGCTTTATAAAGACATGGTATGTGAGGGTCGGAAGGAAAAACTTCTTCCTAGAAGTCTCACCAGATGGATGAAGCTTATCATAACAATAAAGTGGTATAGAATGTTTAACATGAGTGTGATTATTCAGGCCGTCACATCGTTTTAGCCATATATAGTATATACAGTGTAGGAATTGATGAGCACTGGATACTTTTATTATGAAAACTGATTAATTTTGTTGTAAATTAAGAGCTACAGTAAGTCTGACTAAGTTTAACTTACGGGTAAAGATAGCATTTTGGATAATGTTGTTTTTTATGGCATCCGTTATGGCCTGGTTTGTGGAATTCTCCGTAGCTAAAGAGTTGGGTTCAAACACATTGTTCACCGTAGCCACCACACTGCCCGCACTGCAAACACACATACACACACATGATTAGATTGTACACTGAAGTTAGCATTCACTGTTATAATGGTTGTCACGGAAGATGGTTAAAGTGTAGAGAGAAGTGGGAGGACACTTACGTTAATTTCAAAACTCTTGAAGTTATGTAGCCTTGTTTTGAACTGAAAACGCTTTTCAGCTGGAAACGTGAACATAAGAGAGAGAATGAGAAACAATATAGTCCCAAATCAATAACTATTCAATGTAACTATTTTATAACTATAACTACTACAGATATACTACCCTGAACATGAGGACATTTGAGGGTGTTGCAGTGGCAGTTGAGGGTGTAGTAGTGGCATTCAAAGGTATAGTGTTAACGTTTTAGGGTAAAGTGGTGGCATTCGAGGGTGGGGTGGTGATATTTCAGGGTAGAGTGGTGATATTTGTGGGTGGGGTGGTGATATTTTAGGGTAGAGTGGTTAGCTTTAAGGGTGAAGGCATGATATCATTGTGACATTTAAGGGGTGTAGTTGTGTCATTTATAGTAATATGTCAAATAAAGGGTGATGCATGGAATTTATCACTGGCTCACCTGTTGAACGATCCTATTCGATGTCGTAAGAAATTGCTCGGAGGTATGATTACTCATTTCAGGGTCAAAATCTATTGACAGAAAATGCAGCAATCCTGGAAACACTTTTGCTGAAGATAAAAAAGACAAAGATATACAGTAGTTACATCAAACACTGGTATTGTAATAAAGAATAATTCTTATTCTCTAATTTCTTGTCCTCTGACACCTACCTTCTATACACAGGCCTTGTGACAAGTATGTTCCAGCCAGACACTGACACACAGAGTTAGAACACATGCTCAGGGGTGGACATTGCATTTCTGGACAGGTAGCTAGATTACAGAGAGAAAGAGAGTGAAAAATCTTTTCTAATATAAGTGTATCTCAGTGAATAAAGGCGGAGAAGCAAGATTACACACCTGGTATGATGATTGGGTTAGTAGTCGATACTGGAGGCACAGGGGTGACGGTGCTCTGCGATGTGTTGGTGCTGCTATTGTTTGCAGTTGTTGAGGGTGCTGTGGTAACATTTGCGGTTGTACTTGTGTTGATTGGAGTGGGTGTAGCAGAGGCATTTGATGTTGCAGTAGTGTTGCTTGTTGTGGTAAAATTTCTGGTTGTAACAGTGATGCCTGGAGTGGGTGTAGCAGTGACATTTGATGTAGCAGTGCTGTTTGTTGTGGGTGTAGTGGTAAGATTTCTGGTTGTAGAAGCTAAGCTTGGTGTGGGTGTATTGGTAACATTCGATGTAGCGGTGCTGTTTGTTGTGGGTGTAGTGATAACATTTATGGTTGTAATAGGTGTAGGTGTAGTAGTGCCATTTAATGTTGTAGCAGTGACATTTGGAGGTGTAGTGGTCACATTTGAGGGAATATTGGTGACATTTGAGGGTATAGTGGTGACATTTGAGGGTGTAGTGGTGACAAATGAGGGTGTAGTGGTGACATTTGAGGGTGTAGTGGTGACAAATGAGGGTGTAGTGGTGACATTTGAGGGTGTAGTGTTGACATTTGAGGGTGTAGTGGTGTCATTTGAGGGTATAGTGGTGACATTTGAGGGTGTAGAGGTGACATTTGATGGTGTAGTAGTGTCATTTGAGGGTGTAGTGGTGACATTTGACGGTGTAGTAGTGTCATTTGAGGGTGTAGTGGTGACATTTGAGGGTATAGAGGTGAAATTTGGGGGTACAGTGGTGACATTTGAGGGTGTAGTGGTGACATTTGAGGGTATAGAGGTGACATCTGAGGGTGTAGTAGTGTCATTTGATGGTATAGTGGTGACATTTGGGGGTATAGTGGTGACATATGAGGGTGTCGTGGTGGCATTTGAGGTTAAAGTGGTGTCATTTGATGGTATAGTGGTGACATTTGGGGGTATAGTGGTGACATTTGAGGGTGTCGTGGTGACATTTGAGGTTGAAGTGGTGTCATTTAATGGTATAGTGGTGACATTTGAGGGTGTCGTGGTGACATTTGAGGGTGAAGTGGTGTCATTTGATGGTATAGTGGTGACATTTGGGGGTATAGTGGTGACATTTGAGGGTGTAGTGGTGACATTTGAGGGTGTAGTGGTAACATTTGAGGGTGTGGTAGTGTCATTTGAGGGTATAGTGGTGACATTTGAGGGTGTAGTGGTGACATCTGAGGGTGTAGTGGTGACATTTGAGGGTGTAGTGGTGACATCTGAGGGTATAGTGGTGACATTCGACGGTGTAGTGGTGACATTTGAGGGTGTAGTAGTCTCATTTGAGGGTATAGTGGTGACATTTGAGGGTGTAGTGGTGACATCTGAGGGTGTACTAGTGACATTTGAGGGTATAGTGGTGACATTTGAGGGTGTAGCGGTGACATCTGAGGGTGTACTAGTGACATTTGAGGGTATAGTGGTGACATTTGAGGGTGTAGTGGTGACATCTGAGGGTATAGTGGTGACATTTGAGGGTGTAGTGGTGACATTTGTGGGTGTACTGGTGACATTTGAGGGTGTATTGGTAACATCCGAGGGTGTACTGGTGATATTTGTGGGTGTACTGGTGACATTTGAGGGTGTATTGGTAACATCCGAGGGTGTAGTGGTAACATTCGAGGGTATAGTGGTAATGTTTGCAGGTGAAGTGGTGACATATGAGTTTGTAGAGATGTCTGGTGTGGGTGTTGTTGTGACATTTGATGTAGTAGTTTCATTTGATGGTGTAATGGTGGCATCTGGGAGGGTAGTGTACACACTTACGGGTGTAGTGGTAGCATTTAGAGGTATAGTGGAATTATTTAAATCTGTACTGGTAACATTTGAGGTCATAGTAGTAATTAAGGGTGTAGTGGTGGCATCTGAATGTGTAGTGGTAATATCTATGTGTGTAGCGGTATCATTTGAGGTTGTAGTGGTAACATTCGGAGGTATAGTGGTAATGTTTGCAGGTGAAGTGGTGACATATGAGTTTGTAGAGATGTCTGGTGTGGGTGTTGTTGTGACATTTGATGTAGTAGTTTCATTTGATGGTGTAATTGTGGCATCTGGGAGGGTAGTGTACACACTTACGGGTGTAGTGGTAGCATTTGGAGGTATAGTGGAATTATTTAAATCTGTACTGGTAACATTTGAGGTCATAGTGGTAATTAAGGGTGTAGTGGGGGCATCTGAATGTGTATTGGTGGTATCTATGTGTGTAGTGGTATCATTTGAGGTTGTAGTGGTGACATCGGTAACATCTACGGGCGTACTGCTGGCAAGTGTAGTAGTTTCATTTAAGGGTGCAGAAGTGACATTTGAGGAGGTTGTTAAGATGTTTGTGGGTGTATTAGTAATGCTTGGTGTGGGTGTAGTGGTAAAATCTGAGTGTGTAATGGTGACATCTGAGGATGTATTGGTGATGTGTGAGTGTGTAGTGGTGACATCTGAGGTGACTGAATTGGTTGTGTTGTCCATTACTGATGTATTTGTGTGAGGAGCATCTGTGGTAGTGCTATAAGTCGGCGTTATGCTAGAATAATCGGTCCCTGAAAGAGGATCATAAATAGAGTTAAAAGTGAAATGTGCTTTTGAAATTCACTATTTATTTATTCTTTAATTAGCTGCTAATATACATTACTGCATATTGAAAATACCTGCCACTCCTAGATAGGGCACAGAGACCAAGCTTTCCCTCTTTTGTCACTAAGAACAGTCTTTTTATCCTTTACATAGTCATTTAGGCTATTAACATGGGCTGAATTCGATTACTTCTTTAAAAAAAACAGCAGCACCAGAAAAGGGTGGAATTGATTTTGTTCTGTGCCATGCAAAAGCTGAAACAGCTTATCATAAAAGTCCATTTATCTACATAGATTAAAGCAAATCCTTATATATAATGAATGTTAGGTGTAAATTAGTTAAACGTAGTTCTTACATCTATAACATGTCACCAATAGTGATTGAGAAGGCACAAAGAAACGTATTTTTTATTTGTTCATTTTTAGCTGCACGTTTCTTAAACTTGAAAAATAGACAGTCAACTTTTTTCAATATTTACAATTACCAACTTTTTAGATGATACCATTTTATCTACCCAACATACTCACTATATACACCCTTTTTTTATTACTTTATCAAACTTATTTGGGGTTCCTATAAATGGAGCACTATACCTTCAACTGATTTACCTGATTCAACTGAGACTGTGGACCCTGAAGAATCATTATGTGTAGAAGTTTCCTCAGATTTACTGCTTGTAGTTGAACCAGTGCTAATTGGTGCAGTCGTGTCACTCAGGGACGGCACATCTGTGGATGGGCTGAGAGAGTCTGCTTTGGTGCCAATGATAACTGCAAACAGAAGTACAACAGTGAATATGTGGAAAGTAAAAACAGAGGAAAGGGACGCAAAACAAACTAAAGGCTTGTAATCATCGAAATCCCTGCAAAATGCAGGTCGCTATCTTGTATTATGTGTATTGTCTTGTGTTGTCTGTCTGTCCTGGTTTTCGTCTGCACTGTTTGCACTAGGTTGCACTCAATGCACTTATTATGTAGCTTTGTGTTGTGTCTCTATGATGTTTAGTTTAGCACCAGGGTTCTGGAGGAACGTTGTCTCGTTTCTACTGTGTACTGTGTACCACTGTGTATAGTAGAAATGACAATAAAGCCACTTGACTTGACTTTAAAAAAAAATGTGTTATACTTAATCTAACACACCTAAAATTTAGTAAACAAAGCCTTATGCTTTAGTTTGGCATGTTGTCGAAGAGATCATTCACAAGCTTGTCCAGAAAACCAGTTTTAGTTTCCTAACATTTAGTTTATGTCTTACTGTTTTCTTTGTGGAATGTTTATAAGCAGAGAAATTATACCAGGAAATTTCTCAATTCCAGAATTAGCTCAATTTTTAGACTATGCACAAACTACCCTTATTTTAGTTAAGACACCTTTACATGGAATACTTGTTTCTATCTCCTGTCCTGCATGTTGTAGTGTTTTTACTGCTCTGTTACAAGCACTTGAACTTCGAAGTGGCTCTTGAATGACTGGTTAAATCTGGTGTAGCAGGAAAACATTAAAATCGTTTAATTTTTAGTATTGGAATGTTTAGGATGGGGTACTCCAGGACAACCTTAGCATTCCTTTGCCAAGAAACACTATGCCACACATGTTGGAGTAAGCCTTTCTCTACTGTTATTGACTTGCTATGGAGCTACACTGCAAAAAACATCTAATTATTGGAAATAAAAGCATGATTTAAGAAAAGACGGACTAGAAACAAGTCATAATGTCTGCCAGTGCAGTAAGACAAGAACATGTGGTAAGATTACTTGTATTAAGAAAACATATTTTGGCTTTAGAAAAAAAAAATTGTTTTAAAACTTATATTCCAAGCAGTCGAATTGGTCTAATTACCTTGAAACCAGCTTGTTAATTATTTTTAAACAGTTTACTTCTCTTAATTTCTGTAAAAATAACTTTAAGCTAAGAAATAAAAAAGATAAATAATTTCACACAATCTGCTTTTGCATAGTACTTTATTCTTAATATAAGATCAATAATATTGGAGACGGATGATCTGCTGTGGTGACCCCTAATAGGAGAAGCCGAAAGAAGAAGAAGAAGAAGAAGGAAATAATTTAAACATATTTTGATGGCGAGAAATAAGATTGTATGTCTTGACTAGATGAGAAGGTTTTGCAATTTAAGTTAATGGATTTTGAAATATTAAGATTAGCAGTCTAGTTGCTTGAATCTCAGTGTGTTGAAGTAAAACATAGGTAAAGATCTATCTAAGATTTGACTTCACCACCGGCCTTCTGCTTTAGTTAGCCTGCTGTTTAGGTAGGCCCAAGCAATCAAAATGCAGAGTGACATAATTAAAAAATTCCATAAATTTATTGCTTAAAAAGTCTTTTTTCTTAAACATTTTGTCTCTTTAAGAGTGAGATAAAAATGTATTTGTGCCCCAAACCTTCAAATAAAGTTATATGATGGACACGATCAAAACTCAAATTAATCAGGTCACTAAAACTAAAAC
Source organism: Silurus asotus (assembly GCA_024362625.1). Classification (NCBI taxonomy): domain Eukaryota; kingdom Metazoa; phylum Chordata; class Actinopteri; order Siluriformes; family Siluridae; genus Silurus; species Silurus asotus. The sequence goes on along the minus strand of MU535751.1, from coordinate 1,403,114 downwards.
CTTAATACCACAATGTAAGAAAAAAAGAATGCGTTTACTTTGTTGAAACAGCAATTAGAGGTTCTGGTGACAGGCAGAGGTCAAATACAAGAGTTATTAACTAGGCCACTGATACTCTATTTATATGCTTTTAGGAACACAAGATAATTGATATGACTCAAGTTAGCCTGTTGTTTAACTTAAAATTGGTACAGTATGTGCTTTTTGAACATCCCATTCCACATTTAGTTCTTGTTTGCTTTTATAAAACTCCATCCTTCTGGGAAGATGTTCCACTAGATTTTGGAGTGTGCTTATGGAGATATGTGCTCAACGGGTGCAGTGTTCCAATTCATCATGTTCAATAGGGTTGAGGTCAGAGCTCTATAACAGGCCACTCAAGATCTTTTACTGCATCTCATTTCAAACATATCTTCCTGGAGCTGGCATGGGGGTATTGTCATGCTGGAACAGGTTTGGGTCACTTAGTTCAAGTGAAGGGAAAGTTTCATGCTATCACATTCAAAGACACCCTATAGAATTGTGTGACTCCAACTTTGTGGGAAACATTTTGGGGATGGCTGTAAATTCAGGTGTCCCAATACTTTCGTCCTTATGATGTATAAGCCTTAGAGGTCATATGGGGTTTTTTTCAGGAGGAGGCTGACTATGAAGGTAACATTCAGCAGAGGCCAGTTATCTTGATACAGTTTCATACTTTGAGTGAAGGTAAAGAAGAATTGTTCAGTTATCTTTGTTTTTGTTTTTTTTGTGAGGCAACAATATCAGTATAGCTGAGCTTCTATTTTCCATCAATAGGGGGCCTGATGCTGTTGTCACCAAATAAAATGGACTGCAAGGTTGTTTTTATACTGGCAATGTGTATGTAATCATACACCTTACTTTCAGGGATAATTAACTAAGAGATAGTATAAGAATGCAAATCCAGCACTATTCTAAAAATGTATTCTCAGCTGCTAAACCTCAGTCTTTACCTTCCTCTTTTCTCTCTCTCTCTCTCTCTCTCTCTCTCTCTCTCTCTCTCTCTCTCTTTCTTTTACTGCCAGGCATGTGATTCTCAGTGCTATGGCTGATTTGATTATTTTCCAGGAACATGCAGTGATCTAGTGTGTCATGGATTATTGCCTAGTAACCAAAACGCAGTGACGGATCAAGGAAAGTAAAGAAATGAGCAGGGGAACACACCTGCCTTTACGAGACACAATTTATATAGCGATTTGTTGTTTACTGACCGAAAACACACCCAGAGCAAAACAGATATATTGATACTCTGAAGTTAATGATTACCTTAATACGGGCACTTCTGTTCCATCAAACACACGTGGGTCGGTACGCAGCGTGGCGCCTAATCCCTTTTTAAGCAGCTGAACTTTTAGATTAGATTATCTCTATATGAAAAAAAAGCTTTGATAATGAGCCAGGCTTGTGCAGGACATGTTGTGACATGTTTTGGAGAATGGTTTTCCATGTGACCAAAAGTTTTCTTTTGATTCTGAAAATGCACATGTATATAAATACATAGACAGACACAAACATACAGCAAGTAGAGCTTGACTGTTATAAGGCAGACAGTGTTTAGATAGTAAATAAGGACTTAAGCGCTACTCAGACAGTCACACAGGAATTTCACGCAAAGTAGAGGTGTGTCTCAGTGAGGCACAGTTTTCTAACCTTATATTCCTTGACGATATCAACTAGTCGTATACAGGAAAAAATGAAACAGTACGCTTATGAGAGATATGTCTTATCTTCAGGACATGGAATTTGTCACGGATAAAAAGTACGCACAAAATGTGATCAGATGGGCACTATTTATTTTATCCTATCATATCAAGCGTAACAAAACGTGTCCTTTTTTATCATATAGAGCTTATATTATCGTACATCATAATTTCATGACCTCGATTTTGTATCTTTAGTAGATACTTAGTTCATGACCTCGATTTAGTTTGCTTTGTAGAATTCAAGCGTTATATTCATATTAAGTGTGTAATCTCGCGTACCAGTGTAGATTTATTCAGTGCTAGAGACTCAAAGCACTTTTGTACGTCGCTTTTGTAAATGCCGCAAATGTAAATGTAAATGTAAATGTATCTACTGGCTTTATTGCTGTGTGAGCCCTGGTTAGTAGCTGGTCTCAAAAATGAATAAATAAATAAATTCATTGAAAAAACAACAATAACTACAATGCTAGTCCATATGTCAATGTGTTTTAGGGATACCTGGAAATAATTTGCAAATTAATATTGAATTCGAAAGCTTCCCAGTCAGAAGGTGTGGATGTGCTGTCTGTTTTCTGTACACAGTACACTCTGTATTTACACAGTAATGATCTTGTCGTCAACACACCCACAGCACACAGCGGAACTGATAACCTGGACTTTCACACTATATAAAATTTTACTGAAACCAAACTATAAAACTGTTAGGTAGGCGGACATGCTTGTAGCCATCTATACAAAACCATAACAAATGTACCTAAAGATTAAAACAATAAAAAAAATCGGAACACTTTAAACATGTACAGTAATGTACAGACAGACAATGACGGTTTTGTGTATGTGAGAAGTGACTCAGTTCACACAGTCTCTTTGAGCATTTCTAAATAATATCATATGCAACACACTTATACCCTCTCATGCATAAGTACATCACTGTGTTCTTGCTCTTTTTTGGGATTGCTTGAATCATACAGTGACTCCCGAGTTGTCTCTTTCAACATTTACATCATCTGGCACACACCAAAACCTGTCAGCACACCTAAGTGTACAAATACAATCTGCCCTAATCTCTTTTCCAGTCTCAAACACAGTTCACATTTACGGAGAAAACAATGTTGTACAGTAAAGAAGTAAATGTAATTCGTTACTGTATTTAAATAGCTTTATACATATCTGTACTTTACTGAAGTAGTAATACTGAATTATTTCCATTGACCTACATTTCAAAGTCAAATATTTTACCTTTCACTAAAATACATTTTTATTTATAAGGGGATAAAAAATAACTGGTCAAACACTAAGCAAGTTAATAATCAGGGTAGAGTGCGCACGCTTTCAACTTGTTTTGATTGGCGCTTGGTGGTATCTACTTATCACCAAATTACAGTTCAGCAGCAAGCAGAACATTTTAAGAGGAACAAATCATGAAAGTCCTGACTCTAACTTACTACAACACCCGTGGCCTTATTTTTGTGATTTTTTTGAAGTCGTTGAAAAGAAGGTTTTGTTCTCATGATCATTTGAATAGATATAAATCAGTGTTTGACTCATTAACATCATTATATTAATAGATCTGTGTGCTGAGAGTAACATTAAAGTCTTTCACATAAACTGAGTTGGTTAAGCAGTCTTGTGACAAAAAAAATATCGGAACATAATAGCCATAATAAATCATTGTACTGTGGATACTTACCGTATTTTCCGGACTATAAGCCGCTACTTTTTTCCACACTTTGAACCCCACGGCTTAAACAACAAAGCAAATGTGGTTTTTTTTTCTGGGTTTTTCCCGGTTTCACAAACTTCAAGACAAAAAAACTGAGCCCCATAACATTAGACCAATGAAATTGCCAAACGGGTTCAGATCAATGAACTAATAAACTCTTTATATTAAATCAGATGCGCTCCCACTGAATGGGGCCGCCCTACATCATAAATATGGATGATGTTCCTCTGACGTTTGACCGGCCGATCACTCGGACTGTCTACAGGAAATGCGAATCATTTAACACGCTGAAAACAACTGGGCATGAAAAAAGGCACTTGTTCTGAGCTGCACGGCATCGGGAGAAACGCTTCACCGATGGTGATTTTTAAATGCACAACGATGCCAAAAAACTTTCGAAAAAAATTGTTGTGAAAGGAAGGAGGAAGACAGTAAACAATGAATTTCATGGTCGGCTACTGTTTAGATACAAGTCGTGTAACAGACACCGTCATATATTAAAGCCTGTGTAAATTCATTAGTTTCAGTGTAGACGGGCTTATAGACAGGTGCAGCTTATTTATGTTCAAAATAAAATTCAGTTGGTGCAGTTTATATTCGGCCCTTAATAGTCCAGAAATTATGGTAAGTACAATTGAAGGCAAAAACTTTTAAACTTTTACTCAAGTGAAAGTTTAATGCGGATCACTTTTACTTTTACTGGAGTAATATTTTACCTACAGTAGTCTAATCTCTAACTCAAATACATGATTTGTGCACTTTGTCCACCACTGCGAGCAAATAATACTACAGTTTTATTGGATATGCCATTAAAATACATCATTTAAAACTATTCATTGAATACAAACACAGACAAAATGTACAGCCACACGTGTATTACAATGCTAGTGTGCTAGTCTTCTAAATAATGCTAGAAATGCTAAGCTAGACTATGCGCGTTTGTGTTGACCTGTGTGTAATGTAGAACAAGTTTGTCTTTCTTGTGTGTTAGCATGTTTAGTATGTTTAGTCATTTTAGTGGGTTACCTTAACTGGTAATACAATCAATTGTTTGTTGGCCAGTTTAAAAAAATGCTAGTTTGTGTGTTAGCTTGTTTACCAGAATTCTAGTTTAAGGTAGTTGAATAAAATGTTGAGTACATTATTCTCCATGCTAGCCTGTTTACTATAACACACTGGAGTGTGTTTGTCTGCTTACATTAACAGCAGTTTGTGTGCTAATTTGTTTACTATGTTTACTATGTCTGTGTTATCTTTTTCACTATAACGCTAGTTTGTTTTTGTCAGCTTACTGTAACAGTATGTTGTGTAGTATGGAGGTTCTATAACTACATTTGTGTGAGAGCTTTCTTGTTGACCCACAGCGTGACCGCCAGTATAATCTTCGACAATATCTGCTAGCACTGTTGCTAACATACTGTAATGCTGGCTACCAAAACATGAAACCTGATATGGAAAAAAATTATAATAATCAGATGATGTTGGACAGGGACCTGAAATTCAGCTCTGGTGTTTGTGTTTGGAGCCTGTTTTAATATGTACTAAACTTCAGTTCATCTGACTTTATTTTTAGTGTGTATGGTGTATGGTGTAAAAAAAAAAAAAAGGCAGACAATGATACTCAACTCTCACTGGTGTCCCAAGCTGAACAAATGGGACAAATAAAAACAAATAATTTGGACCACCAACATCCAACCAAAAAAACCTCTAGAAAAAGAGGCCCCGATAATTGCCTGTAAATCCTCTCTATGCAGAAAACTTGGCCTCCTTTATAATTAAGTCTAAGCCTAAATCTTCTTTTTTCTTCTCTATACTACTCTGTCCTCTACATCTGCCTCTTTCAAACCAACTACCTGCAGGTCTTCCTTCACCACATCCATGAACCTCCTCTTTGTCCCTTCTCTTTTCCTACAATCAAGTTTGGTTTTTGGCCCTTCCTAGGAAAAAAATGTTGGGCTCCTCTGCTCTAGAGGGACCTTAAGACTTTTACAAGGAACATACTGTAGGTTCAGGCAAAACCCTGATAAGGTCGTAATGGTCCTTATAAAATAAAAAAAAATAATAAAAAGGATGTGGCATGACTTTAGGCATGACTCTATTGGGAACAGTAAAAAGACTAATTTTTATGTGCTTTGAGTTTCTGAGTTCTGAGTTTTTGAGTAAAAAGTGCTGAGGGCACAACACAAAATGGAAACAGTTAAGATCTTCCATAGTGTGTCACATTTTCTGAGAAAAAAACAGGATGCCAGATATTTAGAATTTGATTTGATTGTGAGAAAAAAGGCCATCATTAGAAGCTAAAATCTTTAATGGAAACAGTTAAGATCTTCCATAGTGTGTCACATTTTCTGAGAAAAAAACAGGATGCCAGATATTTAGAATTTGATTTGATTGTGAGAAAAAAGGCCATCATTAGAAGCTAAAATCTTTATGTACAATAGAAATTTAATTAGAAACTATAAAAAAAAAAAAAAAAAGGAAAAATAACTCAAAATTCTTTCAAGTACACTGGAAATGCACACTTACTGTCCACTTTATTAGGAACACCTGTGCACATGCACTTTAGCAATCATGTGACGCAGGGATTTTTACGCACAATAGCCTTTACACAGAATAAAGTAAAAAGCAAACAACCATCCAGATGACAAATGAAAGAGATTAGCTAGAATACTTTGGTTTAAGCACACAAAGTATTTTAAATAAAAAGCTAGCTACTCTGTGCATCTATAGTGAGTAGAAAAGCATCTCAGTACAACAAACACATCAAAACATGAGACTCCAAAAACAGACACCAGCAGGTTCTTCTCCTGTCAGCCAATAAATATGTCTCTGAGACAATAGTGGACATTTCAAGATTGTACTATCTGAGACCCCTAAGGGACTTTAAACTACCCTCTGAAGTGCTAAGGACCTTTTACACTTGCACCATTGATAGGTTCTTGACGGGTAGCATCAGTTCCTGGTTCAGGAACAGCACCATGCAGGACATCTACAGCACGCAGTGCCTGACCAGGGCCAGAAAGATTGTGAAAGACCTCTGCCATTTCAACAGTGGACTCTTTTCTTTGTTACAATCAGGGAAGTATTTATTTACTTTTTTTTGTTTGTTGTGTTGGACAGTTGGACAGATCTAATCATTTAAGTGACTTGATTCTTTAAATCATCAAAATGAACGAATTATTTTTTTGAGTCATTTATTTCATTTCGTTTCTTTGATCAGAAATAAAGTAAAATGTAACATTTTTAATAAGTAGATCACCCAACTTGTCTATATACACAAAATTTGACTCTAGTTCTAAGAATGAAAATATGTCAAAAGCTAAGGACAAATTATGATAGAATGAGAAGCTCACCTCCCATATATTCTGGTCCACATCATTATTATTTTTGTCACGTGACTCCCATAATTATTGTAACAATAATGTCCAGATTCAGCCACAAAAAAACCCAATCTATTCCATTTTGTTGCGTCTATGGGAGTCACGTGATAAAAGAAGGAACGACTCGGATCAGAGGACTCATAAGATGAACCATTTAGTTCTCTTTCCTGTGTAATGCACTGCATAGAGTATATGGGAGTCACGTGATAAAAGAATGAATGATTTGGACTGTAAGAGTCGAGAAATAAACGGATTCCTGTGCATAACCTACTGAGATTTTACGATGCTTTGCTCATGCACGTTCAGTAGAAAATACACAAATCATAAGTCATTGAGTCAGTTCCTCTAAGTCACTACAAAGACTCGTTAAAAATGAATGAATCGTTCATACCGACTCATCACTAGTCGACTCAGACGGTGGCGTTTCGTGTTTGCCACGCATGCGCAACGTCATTCGGTTGTAACGCGAAATCCAAAATAGTGTATGCACCAGATACAGAACTGATCTGTCTTCTGGTCTATTGGTCTTTCATTTATTTGTCACTTGACAGCTGCACAGGCTCTGTAGAGGAAACTGAACTAGAAGACCAGAAGACTTGGGGAGGTGAATTCATCATTTCTGTTTCCTGTACAGAGCCTATACGGGTGTCATTTGAAAAATGAAGTAATTACTCAGTTGAGCGTTGAATGAATCATCTCTGTTTCTATTTGTCCTCGTATGCATTTTTTTTTCTTCTTCTTTGGAATATGATTAAAGGTTTGATCTGTCTATTGAAAAGTGAACCGTTAGGTTTTTATTCTGCTTAATTTAATAAAATGACTTGAATAAAGATCATTTCATTTATTGCATTTTCTGCCTCAGAAGGGTATAAATCCATTGTGTAAATCCAAGTGTAGATGCTGAAAACAATACTTTACCCTACATTCCTCCAAAAAATAGTATAAAAAAAATTGAAATCACTACAACCTGATTTAGATTATAAAAATCCAAAATATTTATAAGTAGGAAAAAAAAATGAAAGGTGAAAGGAAGGTTGGCTTTAATTTCAGTTTGTAGTATTGACTCCAGCTTTCGCTTCTAAAAATGTACCATAGCTGTCATTCATCTTGTATTACATATTATTAAACTTCACATGATCGGCTCTACCATGTTGAGTGATAACTGCATTGCCATAGCAACAGGTATTTTTTATTTTTTATTTTTTTTCCTGCCAATGTGAGTCAACAAGTGAGAGAACAAAACAAGTATCTAAGTAGGTACTGGTTCTTGTCTTTCATTCTCGTCACACAACACCGCATCTGTCTGTGAACTGGAACTTCTGCTTATGAATGAATCAGTGTGTGACTGTGTGTGTGTGTGTGTGTGTGTGTGTGTGTGTGTGTGTGTGTGTGTGTGTGTGTGTGTGTGTGTACTGTATGTGTTGGCTTGGAACACACTGACCTTGCAGATCGCTTCATGTCTCCCATATCCACACACACACACACACACACACACACACACACAAAGCAGGCCAAATATCAGCATGGAAAAAAAAATTACCCTACAATACCTGTTTTGTTTTTACATCACAGAAAATTATTTTTTTTCAAAATTCAGATCAGTGTTTCTCAGTAGGAAATACACAAACACACCGACTTCACCAATCTCAACTGGCCCCTGTAACACAGACACCGACCTAATGTACAATGTAGATCACTATTTCAAGTAAAAAATATAAAAATAAAAAGGAATGATAGAATAAAATCTTTAAGCTTTCATAGTAAAATAATTAACAACAGGGTGGTGAGACGTGATATCAAGTGTTCCTACAGCAACAAGTGTTTATTTTATGCCACATGACCTTTTCTGTTAATTTAACGATTTAATTACTTGTACATTTTTTTCCATTTACAGTTACATTTAATGGTAAAGGAACATCGACAAAACCAAACGTGTCGCACTACGTAACAAGGGTAGTGGTGGTTCAGTGGTTAAGGCTCTGGGTTACTGATCGTAAGACCAGGGGTCCAAGCCCCAGCACCACCACTGACACTTCCCCAGGGGCACTGTATCATGGCTGGCTCTGTCTCCAGCTTTCTGACAAGCTAGGATAATCTAAAAAATAGGGAAGTGATAGCTCAGTGGTTAATGCTGTGGGTTACTGATTAAGGTCAGGGGTTCAAGCCACATCACTGCCAAGCTGCCACTTTTAACAAGGCCCTTAAACCTATTTGCTCCAGGGACGCTGTATCATGGCTGACTCTGCACTCTGACCCCGGCTTCCTAACATCACTGGGATGTGTAACAAGTATAAAGCACCTTTATAATCTTTATAATCTTTCAATAAAATAAAACAATGAATTCACTAATTAGCTTATTTTTTTCAATTAAAGAATTAATACATTCTATGTAATAATAAGACAACGAACCAATTACAAAACATTGAAATGACAGCTTAAAAAAAAACAAAGAATTTTTTTTATTTTTTTTGCTTTTATTTAAATTTTAAAATTATTAAAATGATTATAAATTCTAGTTCATTCCTTTATTACATTTTGATTCTGTAATTTTTATATCCTCTTTATTTTTTTTATTTCATGTTGCTTCACAAACCATTGGTAAAGAGCATAGTAATGTGTGTGTGTGTGACAAAAATGTGAGCCTTCCAGGTTTTTTATGTTTTTGATTATCATTTCTTTTATTTTATTATCATTTCATAGACAGGTGTCACGAAGCTCACATTTGGTTTCTTTTTTTCGCATTTCCTTACCCTTATGACCTTGCTTTATTCTGGTGAATGTTTTCTTTAAAGGTGTTTCATAACAGGTTAATGATGCAAGCTGCTGTGTTAAACATTTGCAGATAATACATTGAGACACGCTAATCCACACTTGCTTTCAACATGCTTCACCGATGGAATACGCTTTATTATGCTTCATGTGTTGAGACTCATCCATACGATTTCAAGCTACTACGCTGCATGGATGAGTTACGACAGAAACAGTAAAACACTACGGCATGTATTTGCAAATATCATTATTTTTTATTTATTTTGTGAAAAACTAAGGAGACACTGTGGTTTATCATTCCAGGAGCTTAGGGTTAATGTGCAAGATCTCCTCCACCCTCTGTATTGTCATCTGAATCTGAGTATTAAAGCGGAATGGAGACAAACAATCCTGTCTCATAAGTCACTCTCATACCGGATATATCCTCAGATTTTAGATCCTAAGAACATTATGAAGAGAGCCTGAGGGTGTTGCTTTCTGCACTCAAGGGCCACGACATTAAAAGAGCGCGTTTGAAGCCAGTGCAGATATCTGATCAGGATCAGCATTCGCAGACAATCCTGCATTTTTTTCTAAATCTCTCTTACCCACGTGCTATCTCTCGTTTCACTCTTTTTTACTCAAAGAATCATATCCATCCATCTCGGTCTCCAAAAGCATGGAACATACACTGATCAGCCATACCATTTAAACCACCTAAAGAAGATTGTGCAGGCTCACCTCGTGCTGCCAAAACAGCCATGACGCTGATTCATCAGACGAGGACACCCTCAATTTCTCCATGGGTCAATTCTGGTGCTCACATGCTCACTATAGGAGCTTTCAGCAATGGATGGAGGTCAGCATGGGCACTCCAACCCTTTTGAAGCTACACAAAATCATATGCAACAAGCTGAAATGAGTTCTGAGACTGTGCTTTTAAAACCAGCATGAACTTTTTCAGCAGGGTCACACCAGATCAGCAAACCTTCACTACCCACATGTATCAGTGAGACTGCTAATGTCATCAGTTCACCAGAACATGTTTTGAAATGAGGTAATAATTTGGCCCTGGTTAAAATCATTCAGATCCTTATGCTTGGTCATTTTTTCCTGCTTTCAACACATCCACTTACTTGCTGACTTATATAACCCACCCCTGGACAATAGCCAGTGTATTAAGAAAATCAATGTTATTCAGCAATTATTGTCCATGATTACAGAATCTAGGGTCTATCAACATCCTGTTGGAGGGGAAATGGGTGTAAAGCTTCTGGAAGCTGGGGTATTTTCTGACAACCATATATGCCTGGGGCATTATAGCCAGGATGCCCAAGTTTGACACCACTGACCTAAGCTTTAGGCAGTTTGACCCCAATAAGCATAATGAAAAGAACCATATGGGTATTTAAGGGTATTTATACACAAAATAATGTTTGGGGTCGTAACGGGGTCATAACAAGCGTATTCCCACTTCCAGTCTTTGCAGTATATTTTAAAAAAGGAATAGTTTTGGGTATTATAGTTACACTGTCTGTGCTTCCATTTTCAATTTTGTTTACTGGTGCCAAAACTAGTTCAATACGGCGTTAAAAAGTTTAAATTCAAGTCGTTTTTTCTTTCTTTTTTTCGCCAGTGACCTCAATAGTGAACACACGCCCCCAAAATGCACTGCAGCCCAGAGACATGGCTACATTTCCTGCAACTCAGTATGTATGACATGTTTACAAGCATTTCTGATTACACTCATTTGGTTCCAATCACACACACAGACACACACAGACACACAGACACACACACACACACACACACACACACACACACAGACACACACAGACACACACACACACACACACACACACACACACACCCTTCATAAACAGACTTTGCCTGTTTTCTAACTGTCTGAAGATTACCAGTTTTTAGTTTTCTAACAAACCTTATAATATAGATTTGCCTGCCCCCCTCAGCCCCCCTCTCCCTGACAGAAAGCAGTGCAATCCAGCACCCCGGCCTAAACACTGCTTTTCTTCCCTTTCAAATATCTACCTATAATTCTACATGAATTAACGTACAGTCCACATGATGTTCACATAGTAGCATGTACAGCACCTCTGCTGTGTCTATGTCTTCAAAAAATGATGATTTATAAAATTTGCATTTGTTTTTAATATTCTTCATCAATATTTTTATCTTTCCAGAAGTCCATATAGACATTATAATGAAATGCAGCTAACAGGAATCCATGTGGATTAACAGCAAAAAGGTTTTCTGACCTTTACAGAATGCATGACAGACAAAACCTAAAGTAAACCTGCCAGAGATGGAGTTTATATTTAGCTGTAAGTCTGATCCAAGATTTGGGGAGGAAAAAAAGCATTGTTGTTTATGAAATACGGTACGGTTGCTTAGCAAGTCGCAATCGATAGCAAGTGCGTTTAGAAGTTCTACAGTGTTTTTGATTCAGAGTTTTTGTAAGTATTTCCTAGTTTGTTGCCAGCTGTTTTGACAATAATGGGTGTATGTTGAGTTATTTTCAGAGGACAGTAAATTTACACTCCAAAATAGGTTTTATTTCTATATTATTGTACCTTGCCAGTTGCTAAAATGTGAGGGGTGTACTCACTTTTGGGAAATACTGTAAACACACACAGTTTTTTTCAGGGTTTTTTTAGGTCAACCTCCGGTATAGACTGTGACCATTACCAATTTCAGTTGAAACATAAATACATATACAAATATTTGGCGTACTAAACAAATATAGATTGTGGACAGAAATACTGATTATAGACGTGTGTTACTCCCGTAATGTAAATATATTAATCAAGCCTATTATTTAGAAACAATTGTGAAACGAAAAAGAAAGTTAAGCAGTTACAAAGGAGAAGAATATCATTTCCCTTTTTTTTCCATGTGATATATAGAGATTGATGTCCACTTAATGGCTTTTGCCATAATAAACAAAACAATTCATATCAAGCATTAGAGACCACTAGACACAGATGCTTCATATCTATAAACCCTATTTCTATTGTATGTATTCTCTATAATATTGTTTAAAAAATTTTGATCTTGATTCAGAGATTGGCTCAACAGACTATATACAATTTTAACAGAAAACATGACAGAAAATATCTGTTCTCCATCCTTTTATCTAGATTGGCTGAATTATTGGGATGTCTAATAGCTATTTATATCTCCCCTCCCTTAGTCACAATATCTTTCCATATTTTCTTCAAATTTCCTCTAACAGATGGCCCCTTTGAAGAGCACTTGATCAGAGAGACCCGGAACATACACATACACACACACACACACACACAGAAACACACACACACACACACACACACACACACACACGCACGCACACACACACACACAGTCATATCCTATTAAAGTATGGCCAGCACATGGCTACCAATTAGGGAGGCGGATTTTCTGTTAGTAATCCAAGGAAGAGAAAAGGGAGCAAGGAACAGAGTGACTATCAAGTACGCCAGCAATGACGCCTTATAAATAAACACAGCATCACAAAGAGACGAAAGAGAAACTCAAACGGATTAAACAAATAAAATATATCACTATACTCTACTCGATCACTTGCCGTATTGGCTAATATTTATATACGAGCGCAAAGAAAGAGGTGAGGTTTTACAGAAACAAAGCATCATTACCCTACAGGCACACAGATTACTGTTAATCCCCAGATTACTGTGCACTCCAACACACACACACACACTAATAATCCTCTTAGCTATAGATCTCTCCGAAACACACACACGTCAACACACACAATCACACAGTGTTCCCTCACTCGTTTGCTCTGGGAAAGTTTACTTTTTTTGTATGTTTGTTTTTGCTAAATTTTCATCCGAATGTTATTTATAGATTTAATTTGGGACGTTCGCGGATTAGCCGGGAATTTAGCCGATGTTTTCACTTCAACATGTCGTGTTTGTTTCAGGGAAAACGATACCATATCAGGATTGTCAGCTACCAGTTAATCATTTGTCAACAGTAAACATAAATGATGAGCAATAAAACAGCTTATCTGATAACTAACATTCATTTATTCACGTGAGCGAATATACCGTATGAGTTGGCAAATCTACCAGTCATTGTGTAACTCTTCCTCATTTGTCACACATCCTCATTATCTGTTATCAGGTAAGACAACAAAAACACTGTAATATTGTTTCCCACAATCTCTCCATGTTCTAATTACTTCCTCTCTCCTCCCTCATATACCTCCTTTTGTATTCTGATCACAAACACACACTAGATGGACAAAAGTATTGAGAGGACTGGTTTGGACAAATTTGACCCAAACCTTTTCCAGCTTGACAATGCACAAATAGAGCTCCAGGATATGGTTTACATGGTTTGAAGTGATCTTGAATAGCCTGCTGTAGAGCTCTAAACTCAACCCCCATTGAATTCCTCTGGGGTGAATTTTAACGTTGATATCACCCCAGGCCTCCTTACTGAGTGAGTCCAAATCTCCACAATCACACTCCAAAATCTAGTGTAATGTCTTCCCAGAAAAATGGAGGTTATTGTAACAGTAAATGGGGACTAAATGTCGAATGGGAGATTCAAAAACCACATAATGATCAGGTGTCCACAAACGTTTCTCTATATAGTGTGTCAATTTGTCTTTCACTTCCACTCTCACCCTCTTTCCCCTGAGACTCTTCTCTCATTCCTCACTCCTCTGTTCACTCCTCTCCAGGAGGTATGCATGCTTCCACACACAGGTACATTTGAGCCTTAAGACCGTTCCTCTATTCTTACTTTCAAGTTTATGAAGGTTTTGCTTTTTGACCCTCCTAACACCCCCTAAGGCCAAGCAACACCAACAACTGGCACATGAACCTGTCCTGACCGGGTCACTGTCCTGTCTGAGACATCAACTTTTCCAGAAATTGGGTGTCTCAATGTCAAAATTGCCTTTAGAACAGTCAACTTAAATGACAGCTGTGTATACATGTACACACACATATTCACACGCACACTCCCATACGCACACACGGGGCACACGATATACAAGATACAGCTCAATAAACCAGTAAAGCTTGTCTGATCTATTTGGCAATAACGAGACTTTTAGGTATCTAAAGGAACTTGACCCTCTATTAGGTAACACAAGCCCTAACTGAATTGGATTAGTTTTACATAGGGAGGTGAGTCATGGAATTATAACTGGTGTATCTCTCAGAGGTTAGTCTTGCCCTAATCTATCGTCATACTTTTTGGAAACGGAGCATGCACGTCAGCATATTACACTTACTAGAAACTGATCAATAAAAATAACAGTTTAAATTGCCATTCCGGTAAATGTTGGTACATATATCCCTATTATGTTATATCCTGTTGGGAAAGAACGCTAAATATCTCTGAACAAATATCTGGACAATATTTAAAAGGAAGTATAAGAAATAAAAGCCTGTCGTAAGCTTCAGGTAAGTTATTGATGTCGGGAACACACTCCCATCCCTGCAATATTTCACCAGTTATTACAAATGTCCAGCAATGGTAATAAACATACAGTATATATCCCCTTCAAACATTATTACTCGGACACCCATTATTGTTAGTAATACCAGGACCAAAATGAAACTAGCAGAACCTTGAATACCGAACAAGTCCTGCTTTGTCAACTAAAATGTGTCAATTTCGAAGATTTTGGCTCAGCTGTGCCACCAAATCTGCTTTACCCAGAACAGATCAAGACTCGGTCACCCACCTGAGCTCAAATAACAATAACCGGTTCATTACATTCAGAGCAAATAACCAAGACATGCCTCGGTTTTGTCATACAGTTATTCATATAGACGTTGTCACATGACAGCGCTTCACGGAGAACCTTACTGAGGGCCTTGAGGGTGATGCTGTAACTCAGGCAGGAATAAACACCAAGCAGGATATTTAGAGAAATGTAGAAGTACAATGTAAAACTGAATAACATTTTATAAATACTGCTAATCTCTCTCTCTCTACATATATATCTATAATCATCAACGTCTTGGGTAATTCCATGAAATTCCGGGTGTAAGAACATGAGCTTTGAGGATGGATTTGGACTGTATTTAATGTCAACAGCTACACTGACTCAGGACTACAGTTCGCTTCTGATCACCATCACTGCACCCCGCAACATCGTATATCTGCAATAAATGGACATAAGGTGCAACCCAGATGAGGGTGGGTTTCCCTCTTGAGTTTGGTTCCTCTCAAGGTTTCTTCCTTATGCCATCTCGGGGAGTTTTTCCTTGCCACAGTCACCACCGGCTCCCTCATCAGGGACAAACTTACACTTATAAAGAACATATTCACTTTTAATTACCACATTATCTGTGTAAAGCTACTTTGAGACAATATTCATTGTTAAAAGCGCAATACAAATAAAAATTAATTAAATTGAATATATATATTTTTTTTTTAAGGTATGTGTAAGGCACAATGGAACATGTACACTATATGTACTATTGTGCACAATTACACAGTGTACATACAGATATACAGATATGCAGATGTAAATCATGTTCCCAAACAAACTAGTTCATTTCTATCCAAATGGACCCCCAGTCACATGACTCACATGAAATTTACACCCACATTTTATTGTGTACTGTACGCTTCGACATGATTAACTTTCCAATTAACATCCAGATATGTACAACTGATAAACATATACATGTACCAAATGATTCAATTATGATTATGATTATGATGATTATCAAACATAAAGGAATCATATAACCCGTTTACATTCCTTCATGTTCACATGTAATTTATATATTAATTTGTTTGTTTTCACAATGTAATCTTTTTCTCTATGTGATTCATTAATTGTTTTACAGTAGGACATAGTAGGTTTATATTTGTCCTATGTCACATGTTGACTTTAAATGTGCAAATGTAAATACTATAACTTGTTTTTTACACCCACCTTAAATAATCATATAAATTGTGTAACGATGAATGTTGTTACACAATTTTCTGAAAGAAAATCTTCTCGTGGTACATGTCAAAAGCAGAGTTCTGCTTTTATTCCACCGAAACTGGTGTTAAAACCTTAAACTCCAAGGTTTGGTTAACAGGCTGGTTGATTACACACATTTTTCTGTTAAACTCATTGCAACTAATGAATGAGTCATAGTAGGTACTAAATAAAATGCTTTAAGAAGGGAAAATTTCAAGCTGCAGTATGTTTAGAATAAACAGAGCTATATCATATTTCAGGATACAAGGTTTAGAACATTCATGGATGACTACATTTTTCCCCTGTCACTTTTACATTTTAAATAAAGGGTTCAAATAAAAAAAAGAAAAATTGCAACTAAGGGGTTTCAATGAATAGATTTCTTATAGAATAGAAATTTAACCATCCACAAACATATACTTTACAAAAAAATTGCCTAAGAGTGTGCGTTGCGACAACAATGAATTAATGACCGTTGAAAAGGATTACAACTTATTATTCTGAGCAAACACCACAAGGCCACGTTTGCATCCAAATCCTAATCCCTAATACCTGTATTTCCCAATTCAGGTCCTGCAGTGAACATTTCCACCAGGTTTCATGATCAACCTTGTGATGAAGTGAGTCAGCTGCCCCACCCCGAAGAAACAAACAACTAAAATAAGCACTGTCTTCTGGTCATGGTACTTAAAAACTTGTATCTGAATACATGATAGAGGAACTGTATGTACTGTAGATATATATATATATATATATATATATACTAAGAAAATAACACAAGGTCTTATTTTTTTGTGTTAATGCCATAAAACACACATTTTCCAGTTTTAGGGAAAAGATTTTATTTATCATTATCACTATGGATCAACTATTTGTTTGATCAATTTAGTGTTAACTTCAATTTCAATGTATTTTTTTTTATTATATTAATGTTTTTATTTGTACAGCACTTTTAACAATGGAGACTGTCTCAAAGCAGGTTTACGAAATGAAGCGATTATAAAATTGTATATTTTTTTGTGACTATAGCTTTGTTCCTTATAATTGGAATAATAAAATTATCCTTAACCTTTCTGAGATGGCATGAAACCTTGAGAGAAACCAGATTCAGAAGGGAACCCATTCTCATCTGGGTGGCACCAAATGTCCATTCAATTCACCCTATTTGATTTTCCATTAAAAGATCCAATAAGATGCTTCAATCAGAGACTCAAAAACACAGTAAAGATTTATATAAATAACTGTTTAAATGCAGATGTCATGAAGGAGGACTGAATCTGACACTTATATACACAACAAATCTCAACTTAAGGACATTCTCTTTTTTGCGCACTGGAATTATTCAGGATTGGGAATCAACAGCAAGGTCATTAAAACACCAGCATGTCAAAAACTAGTTTTCTTTTCTTTCCCCAGACAATATATAAGTGAAATGAATAAAATCCCGTTACCTGATATGACGCAGAGCACCAGGGTAAGCCGTTCCAGGAAAATCGCGGTGCGCCGCTCAGCTCGAACCATTGCGCAAAAAAAGATGGAAAAAGAAAAAGAGAAAAAAAAAAAGACAAACTTAAAAAGGACTAGTCTCGACTAAAGCCTCGTGAGCTCACTGTGTACTCTGGTTGAGGAGACAGGAAAGACAGGGATGAAGGCGCAGATCCGCTACAGGTGCTTTTTGCCTTTCCAGAGCGCGTTATCGCCCCTCCTCGGTGCGCACCAAGAACATTGTGTCTACGCCCCAAACCGCACACTAGCCTCTGAGTAAAACAGTAACCAGTATGCTGCAATATTACTGGAAACCTTAGCGAAATTTGCCCCCTATTTAGTGAGATTGTATCAGATTTGGAACTGGACCACCAAAACGCGCATCCTTCGTCATGCTGGGAATTTGGACTTCTTGCGGCGCACAAATTGTTGATGCCAAAATTCACTTCACAAACATATATAACAGCAAAAAAGGAAGATAAATACTTCTTTTTAAGTGTATGGTGATTTATAAATGTCTCATACTCTAATTTGTTGAGAATTTTTTTATTGATTATAATATCTGTCATTAAAGATGACCAGGCGTAACTTTATGACCACAGAGCAGGTATAAAATTATGACCACCTGCCTAATATTCTGTTGGTCCCCATTCATCTGCCAAAACAGTCCTGCCCCATTGAGCATTAACAGCAATAACTTCTTCAGCATTAACTTCTTCAGTCAAGCTACCGGAACTTGTTTGTTGGATCAGACCATACAGGTCAGCCTTCGCTCCCCACGTGCAATGATCCTTGGCCACCCATGACCTGTTGCCAGTTCACCACTGCTCCTTCCTTGGACCACTTTTGCTAGACACTAAACACTGCAGACCATGAACACCCTTCAGAAAATGGAGGTTTGGATACGCTCTGACCCAGTCCTCCAGCCAAGGACAGGGGCTCTGGACAAGGGCGTCTGCTAAATGCCACAAATGTATCTGTAAATGTCGCCATTACAAGTTGGCTCTCATCAAGCTCATTTGAAGCTTTACGCTTGCCCATTTTTTTTGGTTTTTAACACATCAATTATAAGCACAAAATGTTCATTTGCTGCCTAATATATCCCACCCACTAACAGGTGCCATTATGAAGAGATCTTCCTCTTCTTCTTTCGGCTTCTCTCATTAGGGGTCGCCACAGTGGATCATCCGTCTCCACACCCTCTGTCCTCTACATCTGCCTCTTTCAAACCAACTACCTGCATGTCTTCCCTCACAACATTCATAAACCACCTCTTTGAACTTCCTCTTTTCCTTCTTTCTGGTGGCTCCATCCTCAGCATTCTCCTACTGATATACCTCATGTCCCTCCTCTGCACATGTCCAAACCATCTCAATCTCGCATCCCTCACTTTGTCTCCAAAACGTCCTACATGCACTGTCCCTCTAATAAACTAATTTCTAATCTTGTCCATCGTCGTCACTCCCAACAAAACATCAACATCTTCAGCTCTGCTACCTCCAGCTTCACCTCCTGTCTTTTACTCAATGCCACTGTCTCTAAATTATACAACATCTCAGGTCTCACCACAGTCCTATAAACTTTCCCTTTCACTCTCTCAGATACTCTTCTATCACAAATCACTCCTGCTATCACTCTTCTCCACCCACTCCACCCTGCCTGCACTCTTTCCTTCAGTTCTCCAACACACTCTTCATTACTTTGCACTGTTGACCCCAGGTACCTGATCTTCTCCACCTTGAAGAGTAATCAGTGTTATTCACTTCACTGGTCATAATGTTTAATGTTATGTCTGGTCAGTGTATATATATATACAATTTCCTGTTTTTTTCTACTTGAAGCATGAATGTTTATGAAACATGATTTATGCGAAATGAAAAACAAGCCTACTGTTAGAACACAATCACAGTTAAGAAATCACTCAGCCCTGGTTTAGATGGTTTCATGAACTACTTGATTGATTTAAAAGTGTTTTTCTTCAAAATCAGATTCTCACCACAGTAGATACACTGCAGCCGCCTTGCCACCTCACGGCTACAGGGGCACTGTTTTGATTCTGAACTTGTTTTCCCACGTCCTTAAGGGTTCCCTCTTGGTTTCCTTCCACCTCCCGGCAAACACACAATAGGTGGATTGGCTTAGATAAATTGCCCTGAGGTGCGAAACGTTGTGAAATGTTTGTGTGGCACCGTAATGTCACATCTAAGTGTATTTCACTTATACACAGTGCTTCCAGAACAGGAACATTCTGTACACCCTGTCCAGTAAATGTATTATTTTAATTCTGTAATAAATCGCTCTTCGAAAAAGTGACACTTCATATGAACAAATATTCAATATCACTCTTTAAACATTACACATAGAAGAGTCTATTGTTCGACGAATTCGAATGCTGACTGCACCCCAGGCCTCCTCACCTACATAAGTACCTTACTTTACTAACACAATTGTAGCTGAATGGGAGGTGGTAGCTCAATGGTTAAGGCATTGGGCTTTGGATCAGAAGATCACAGGATCAGGATCAGAAGATCACAGGTTCGAATCCCACCACCACCAAGCTGCCACTGCTGGGCCCTTGAGCAAAGCCCTAAAAAAACCCTCTCCTGCTCAGTTGTACGTCGCCCTGGATAAGGGCGTCTGCCAAATGCCGCAAATGTAAATGTAATGTAAAATGAATGGATACAAATCTGTGTGTGTAATATATTCCCAGAAGAGTGGAGGAAATTGTAACAGCAGATGGAGACTAAATGTGTGATGAGATGCTCAAAAAGGACATACCAGACTCATAGCCAGGTGTCCACAAACGTTTGCTCATATAGTGTCTGTTTAGTGTCTGGAGCTACAAAGATGTTGCCTAGATTTAATATAAAAAAAACAAAGAGAGCATCAAGTTCACCTAAAATCTTGATGCCTAGATTTAGAAAAATAACCTTTCTGTACTGTGTAATAATAAACAAACATAAATTAGTCCAACTTTCAGCGAATTTGGTTATCAACACAACAAATGTTTGCTCTTATTAGCTACATCTGCTTCATAGCATCAAGAAAAGAAATGCTCTGGTATGGAGAAGCTGGTGTTGGATTTCTGATGATCTCAAATGTTGAGCTATTTTATGAGTTGCATATATGGTTCCATAACCTCAAATAACTGTATAAGATTGTAGAAAGGACATTACTTATAATCACGCATTTTGAGTCTGGTTCCTCTCAAGGTTTCTTCCTCATAACATCTAAGGGAGTTTTTCCTTGCCACAGTCACCACGGCTGCTCATCAGGGATAAATACACACCTTAACTTCACCTTAACTGTTGATTTCTGTAAAGCTGCTTTGAGACAATGTCTGTTGTGAAAAACGCAATAGAAATAAACTTGACTTGACTTGACATATATTGAATCATAAATGTATTGAATTGTTTACTGCTGATTCATGGATTGTCCAATCTCTGTTCATCCAGATACAGAATTCTTTTTAGCCACGTACCTCCAGACGATCTGAACACGCCGTCTCCTCCCTTTTGATTCTAAATGACATGGAAATTTCATCCAGACTTGAGTAAACAACCTGCTGTTTAGATTTTTGCATCTAAAAAATCACACTGTACGCTTATGCTTATGCAAATATCTAATATTTTTCAGCCCAGCCTAATTATAATATGAGACATAAGTCCCACAAATCAGAATGCCTGTGCTGCTCTGCTGAAATATCCTCATAGACTGTGTAATGGTTTTAATGGAATACCAGTTCCTGTGGATTAATGCAGGCCTAATAACACACCTTTGGCAACTTGTAGATCACGTCAGTATTTACTGGACACTATTAGGGACTATTAGGACGTGGGTAAGCATTCAGATCCCAATCAGGTTCTCTAATGTTCTGATGTTAATGATTTAATGATGTACACAAACAAACTACGTAATGGAAATCATTTGCTAATGGAGTTTGTAGTGGAAAATATTTGTTCTGCTGGTCCTTAATGACATCAGATGTTGCATGCCACCAATAGAAGATTGACAGAGGAGACTTACAGGTACTATTTGAATATCCATTAAAACCACTACAGTTGTAGTGTAAACCAGTACACCAGTACTAATAGTTTCAGCAGGGTATAAATGTGTGCGTTGAATTAGGGTTAACACATCTATTGCGTAATTGACTCCGGTCCGTTACGCCTTGAAGTCAGTTATTCGGCTTGTTGCACAGTGACCACACCTCATTCTTTAGATGATTCATTACAAAACATTTGTCAGGTGTTTGTCTTTAAAATGCGTGTGTGTGTGTGTGTGTGTGTGTGAGAAGTTATTTCTTACTCATCCCATCTGACACCTTTTTTTTCTTGCCAAAACTACTGACAGCGATATGAAACAATTGGAGACAGAGAGACAGAGGGAAGGGAAGAGTAGGGCACAGAAGGAATGAAGGTAGAAGGAAGAAGAGAGAGAGAGGGAGAAGAAAGGAGAGAGAGAGAGTGAGAGAGAGAAAGAGAGAGAGAGAGAGAGAGAGAGTTAGACAGATGGGAGAAGAGAGAAGGAGACATGAGGAGGGAGAGAAAGAAGAAAGGGAAGACAGAGGAAAGAGGGTGAAAATGAAAGAGAAGAGAAGAGAGGGGAAGAGAAGAGAGGGAGGTAGAGACAGGGAGGAAAAGAGAGTGAGAGAGAAGGACAGAGAGAGTGAACGAGAAAAGGATAGGGGGGGGAAAGGGAGAGAGAGAGAGAGAGAGAGAGAGAGAGAGAGAGAGAGAGAGGGAGAGGGAGAGGGAGAAGGATGGTGTGTATAAGTAACAGGTAGTGTTATTCCAGTAATGAGACTTAAAAGCCTTAAAAAAGAATTTATCTATTTATTAATACTATCTTTCGAAAACAATATATATATATAAACTTAAAACCTGCCCGAACTTCCTTTACACGTAAATAATTACTATATATTAGTTAAAATTAGTTAAAATATCTGCATATTTAGGAAAGTCTGTCAGCCAATCGGAATGAGGTATTAAGACAAACATTATAATAAACATTAATAACCAATTTCTTACCAATCACACTTGAAAATTCCATAAGATTGTGGAATGAATAGTTTCAATCCATTTTTTGTGGGTTATTTTTAAATCTAATTCACATTCGTGTATGGAGACTTTGTGTCGAGTCTGTGTGTGGTCCATTCTCTCTGGTGTTTGTGTCATACCCGGTCTTTACAAAAAGCTCCTGAGTGATGCTTGTACTCATGGGAAACGCAGTGCTGCATGGCTGCCAGTACACCACTGCACCACATACATAATCTTTCAATCCTAAACCTTAACTTTTACAAATAAAGAGAAAACAACTGATTAAATCATTTAATCGCAGGCTAATTATAGCTTAACTTGTTAAGATAAAGAAGCAGCGATAAATATTCTTGAGCTCAAACTTAACAAGTTCTCACCTGCCCAGATCTGGAAACTTTAAAGCTCATTAGTTTCATAACAATAAACCTGTTAAACAAGTGCTCGAGTTTCAGTCACCTTATAACGGCACGATTATAAGTCACACACACTCACACACACACGCGTGACACGGTCTGAACGATCTGAACACTGTGAATGTTTTCTTTTGACATGTTGTGAGAAGTTCGTCTTTAGAATATTGCACAAAACATTCTTACTTTATTTTCGCTGACAGGATTATATAAGCACGTTTCTTGACAAATGCCCAATTTCCAGACAAATATATATATATATATATATATACGTATATATCAACAAAAAATGATGACATGGAGAGATATTACATGATGAGATGGAGAGATATTACATAAATTTGTAAGCAAACGTTTTCCTGATTCTTTTGTAAACACAATCGGATAATGCGATCTGTCAATCCAAAATAAAAATAAATAAATAAACACCACCAACATAATGAAAAGCTCAGAAAAGGCATATTGTACTGCATGTCTTCACTAATGACAGGAAGCTAAATTACGTGTCGATTTGAGAAAATTCCAGAACTAATTTTGCCTTGTGATCAAACTCATTTCAATCAGTTTACGTTGAGTTGATGGTCCATGCAAAAAAAGAAATGAATAAATAAATATTCAAATTGTTGTTGAATTCTTGAATCTGATTGGCCAGCAGGTGTTAATTGATTTTTTTTTTAAACAGCACACAGTATATTTATAATTGCTAGAAAGAATTATGGCTGCATTCACCTTTATAGCTCTTTTTAACTCTAGCGCTAAATTTTTCTAGACTTCTAAGCATAAGATTTTTTATACGACAATAACCTTTTATACGAGATTTTTACTCATTCAGCAACAACGATGATGTGAGGAGGTTTCCGGGCGCAGTCAGGGTCCACATCCTCCCAAAGGTGATCTAAAGCGGGAGATCCTCCACTCAAAGCATATCTTCAGGAAGCTGGCTTTGTGCACAGGGGGCATTATCATGCTGGAACAGGTTTGGATCTCCTAGTTTAGGTGAAAGAAAAATGTAAGTTACCGCATGCTATAAAACTGCAAGACTCCAACTTTGTGGAACAGTCACATGTGGATGGAAACGTCAGGTGTCCCAATATTTTTGTCTAAATTGCGGATTTTCGTTTTAGGTTTTGTTCTAGACAGGTACATGCCTTAAGAATTCCCAACACGAAGTCTCAGTAAAAACCAGTTTTTATTGTAATTGTATCTAGGTAAACATACAAGCACACAATTGACACTGAACTTCTACAGAATTAGACATGCTTATCATTGAAGGCACACCCCAGTTCACCTAGATAGTTAATCAGTTGATCATCTTCCAACAACTAATAAAATGAATCAGAATCGCGGCTGCACCCGGTCCTGTGTAGATAAGATTGCTTGAATTTTCGATATCTTCGAAATGCTGCACAGTTGTTCATACGATCAAGAATCATATCATATCATATCATTTTGGACTTCATTCTGTACAAAATGGTTCACATTCCAGAATGTTTCATATTGTATCAGTCAATTGCTCTCACTTTCTTTCTCCATCCGTATCTGCAGGGAGAAATGTGTGGATTCCCAATGACAGTTGGGCAAAGCAAGCCTCTTGTTTCAAGACGACTGATAAAAGGAGCGTAAACATGAGAGAATCGTGTTCAGAGAGGTGGACTGATTGCTAAAGATGATTGTGCGTGGTCATATTTAAATTGATTAAGACTTTGAATACTGGTTTACAGAATATAAGAATTAATAACTCCTAGTAAACACCTTAAAAGTAGTATTTTAACCTTCATAAATGTAATGTTTTGAGCCTCCAAAATGGGGCATTTCTTATTACCTGAGAATTGAGTGTTAGTGTGTGTTGGGTGGATGGATGGATGGATGGATGGATGGATGGATGGATGGATGGATGGATGGATGGATGGATGCATCAAGCACAGCGAAACTTCCCAAAAAGTTCATTGAATTCCATTGTTCCATTTGCATTTGCTCTACATAATAACCAAGCAACAGGAAGTTTATTATCCTAAATAAATACTGGATGTTGTCACAACTGGGAACAAAGTTCCCCTCTTCCTTCTCTTCCAGGTCATGTACATTTCAGGATTTCTTCCATCTTCATTCCATCCAGCATTCTTGGACGTACAAAAATATTTGCCTTCAAATGTACTTAAGTATCCAAAATACTGATTTATTATAACTATAATGTTCATATTATCATTTTTTTCACAAGACTTTTCCTTAATCGACTCATTTATGTGAAAAAACTCTGTGACTCTCATATTAATGAGTCAAACACTGATTGATATCTATTAAAACGATCATGAGCCCAAAAACCTTTTTTTTACTTCAAAATAATAATGTAAATAAGGTCACAAGTGTTGTGGCGAGTTCGAGTCAGAAGTTTCTTTCAACCTTTATCCCTCTCAATATGTTCTGCTTGTTGTGGAACTGATGCTGAACTGTATGTTCGTGATAAGTAGATACATCAAGCGTTAATCAAAACACGTTCCGAACAGAACTGGTGCTCAACCCTGATTGGTTGCTTGATCAGTTGAGTTTTTTATCCGCTCATAAATAAAAAGGAACGATTGATTTCACAAAATGTAGTTGAGTTTAGAGGCGATAAGCAGAGGAGGAGGAAAAACATTTTTTCACTATCATTCCTGTACACTACGTATCCCTAAACTTTTAATTTTTTACTTTTTCTATTTTGCCTATCTTAATTTTTGTCACAATCTTCGCTTTCTGGCTTCGCTTCGCCATCTTACAGCGGCATTTCAAGCTTAAATTACCTCAAGATACCTACATTTTTTGCTCGCGTAACAAGCGAGTGACCTTCGTGCCTCGGAAAACTCGTACATTAATGCACTGGTAGGTCAAGGTACCACTGTATTTGACTTATGTTGTGAAGATGTAGTGAAGTTAAAGTCTCCCCAAATGGAAAAGCTTCAGTAGAGTACAGATATTCAAAAAAACTACTTATGAACAATAAAAAAATTACATTTACTTTCTTACTGTCCTTTATTAAATGCCAGATCTGATTTAATGTGCCTGGTAGAATAAAGTGTTACAAAACGCTTGAGACCACAAAATAAAAAAAATAATAAAATAAAATAAAAAGCAAAAGAGGTGGAATCTTTGGTTGAGTCTCCATTATAGACAGGTGCCATGATGTTTTTATTCTGCACCACCTAGCATTTTAAACCTTTTATTTCCGGCCAGTAGCATTATGAAAACAACTGATGACTGATGTACCCAATAAGTGCAGGATTCTAGCGAGATATGGGAGGATTTTATTCCCCACGTGTGTGTCTTAGTTTTATTACTCTTTACAAACTCTTACTTGTCGAAGCAGCATGTGGTGTGACGAACCAGGAAGTGATGTAGCTCTCAGTTCGGCACAAACAGCTGTTTATAGCTCGTGCTAACTGGACTTTGTTTACAAAAAATGTAAAATTAAAACAAGGGGGGGGGGGGGGGACAGTCAAAAAAGTTGTTTTATCTGAGATTTGCAAAAAAAAGCAGCGATGTGGAAAATATTCTTGGGGGCGGAGTAACAACAGAGATTTGGAGATCTGCATGGAGATGCTATTTTACATCTCTAAGTTACAATATATCTAACTATATTACATTTTTATACAATTTTATTCGTTTCATTGCTTGTTTGTTTTTATAAGAGAAATGCTTGAAAAGTGTGTGTGTGTGTGTGTGTGTGTGTGTGTGTGTGTGTGTGTGTGTGTGTGTATTGTTGAGATTGAAATAGCCGCACATCAATATGAATTGCCATGAATGTAGAACAATAGCTCGTTTGGCTACCTGGTCATCAATATGAATGCCAAATCAGTATCCCCAAACATTTATAACAAAAGCCTTTTAATGATCAGCCAATCATTAATATGCAGACTGTATGTACAGAGTATGAATAAACACCTGAGTTAAGCAGGTGTCTCTCAAACAGCGGGAGGGAGAAAAGGATCAGACATGGTCTCAGATTAATGTTTGTAGAAATATATATTTTTTTAATGATATCTTTATTTAATTTAAAATATAAACTCATGAGACATATGACTTTTAACTCATTACTTCTCTGGATTGCTACATTAGTAATTTCCTGTATTTATATATAAAAACTTATAAATAAACGTATCTTTTTGAACAATATCAACTTTGAATAATAGAACTAAAAAGCTCAAAGTGTCTTCTTTTTAAATTGTGAATTTTAGCTGTGAGACCCAAAATCTGTGCCGAAGCCCAACAGGTTAAATATCACTAATCCAGTAGGCAACACATTGTGCTTTTACGGATGCAGCATGCATTTGATACGGCGCTTTTGTTTTAATCTGGGTTCATCTGATAACACCATTTTACACTGCATTCGGATACATGTTTAATAAGCAGTCTGATGCTGGATAAGCAGTACAAACTGGCATTTAGACTGGCACTGTCCTGCGGCTACAGACGTGTCAACTGAACCATGACCGGGGCAATTAGTGGCTCTCGAGATTGAAGATAGCAGAGGGTTGTGTAACAACGAGTTATTCTATATCTAAAAAAAAATATGGAAAGCAGCTCCGGCATTCACACTACGCTCAGGGATTTACACGGCACCGAGTTCATGGCCAAAGTCAAGTTCGGCTATTCAGTGCACATTTCGCAATGACTCCGGACTTTCTTTTTGTATTAATATTGTAAAATTACATTCTACTGAGCAACAGTTATAATACTATCAGAAATTCCAAAAGTGCCTTACTTTATGAAAAAGCTTAACCACATCTGGAATTTCGTCATGCTGTGGGTTCACTATCTGCAAGATAAAGGGTCAGGAGCAGAGATGGCAAAAGTACACACATCCTTTATTTAAAAAGAAGTACAGATACTCGTGTTTTAAAAGGCTCTGGTAAAAGTTGAAGTACTGACTACACTTTTTCACTCAAGTTAAAGTAAAGAAGTTTAAGCTCTGACATGTACTTAGGAAAAAAGTAACCATTACTACTACCTGTATTAGTGTCGTGTGGTAACTGGACTTCACATTATAATAATATATTAATACAAAAGCGTTTTAAATTTCGAATCAATGCGTCCAGACTGAACATCCACCCTATAGAACACATGCAGAGAAAAGATGATAATCAGGTGATCAGGAATGTCTCTGTTCTCAGTCATGTTTACATCACTGACTCCCTCTGTCTCAACCACGTTAACTTCATACTTCTTGTTGCCTTCTGCCACGCTCGTTGTTAGCGTCGTAGGTTAGGCTAGCCTACATCTGTGATCCGTGAGAGCCAGGTGACACAATGAGAAAATAATGAGAGGCAATGAGAAGAAAAAATACTGATCATATCACCAAATAGATTTAAACTAAAGTGGTTTGAATATGTAAGAAGTAAGAAGTACAGATATTTGTGTAAAAAATGTAATGAGTGAAAGTAAAAAGTGAGGTACTGATACCAGGAAAAAAAAAATACTTAAGTACAGTAACATAGTATTTGCACTTTATTATGTTCCAACTCTGGCAAAGAGCAGTGCCAGTCTGCAGGCATGTAATAGACAGATGTTGGATTTGAATTTAATTTATGTTTATTTCTACAGCCCATTGCCTCAAAGCAGCTTTGTGTTGACACACACAAGGAATTTGATCTCTTCACTTCTATTTAAATGCACGTGTATTTATCCCCCATGAGTGAGCCTGGGGCGACTATGGCAAGGCAAAAATTCCCGTAGATGATTTAAGGAAGCAACCTTGAGAGGAACCAGACTCAAAAGACTAACCCATCCTTACCTGGGTGACGCAAACAGTGTGCTTATAAATCACTAAATCATGAGTGTGTGATTAAGTAATATCAATTTCTACAGTCTTCTACAGTCAGCTGATTTTGTGGAACAAGGAGCTCCTGAGTAACTCATAAATTAGCTCAAACATCTGAGATCATTACAGATTCAACAGCAACTTCTCAATGCCAGAGCCTTTAAATGTTCAATGATGGAGAAACAGCAAATGTAGAATGGTTGTTTGGGTATTGATTAAAAAGTTGTTTATCCTCAATGTCCGAATTTGAAATCCAACTGGCGCCGGTATGTCTTATGATGAGAATTAGATAGCTCTGCCAAATGTCGTAAATGTAAATCAGCCTCATGCTGGGTGCACACTGTAGGATTTATCCTTGTCAGACTGTATGAACGTGATCCTAATGTCACACTGTAGGATCTCAGTTGTCATAATGTCAGACTGTACAACAATCAATAACTGTCGCACGCAAGAAAAAGACTCATCCGCAGTTTTACCTCATCAATCCGTGACACGCTCAGACCTGCATTCTCTCGCTAATGCTAGCTAGTAGCAAACAAAAACAACTGTAGCGTAAATTTTCTTCACGACATGCAGTGATAATAAATACATAATAAAAACACTCCTTTTCTCTCCATTATTCAATGAGTTTCTCTTCGTGCTGTACTGTCCACCTGACTAATGTTTCCCTAAGGTGGTCCGATGTTGTCGTGCTAATTGCGTCATCATGTTTAATGCTTCTCCTGGTTCTTGGTTTGATGGTCATCATAGGAAAAGTAACACTGCAGGACAGAGTGTAAAATCTTCTGACACTTCTGTCGGTGAACAAATCTGGAATCAAAGACTACAGATTTGAGCCTAAGATTATAGGAACCTTTTAGGATTTTTACGATTTGTCTCATACGATCAAATCGTGGCAAAAACCACCCAACCCGGCATTAGACAGAATAGACCCTTGGAATGAAACCTTAGAAAGTTTGCTCCATTAGTTGAGCTCATTGGGGCAGTGTTAGCACAGTGATCCCTTTTTTTTTTAGCACTAGTGACAGGAGAATATGGGGCAAAACATTCATTTATACTGCAAAGTCACTGTGCAGCAGAGTTAAACATATATTTGGAACGCTCCCAGCAAAGGAAGTTAAAAGTTAATGAGATAAAACATTACATAAAACATTAACCAGGTTTATAATTTAATATTATAATAATACATAATTTAGTTTATTTTGTTTTCAGTTGTATAGTGTAGAGTTAAAAATCTCAGCAATGATGGAACTGTAAATGAATTGGCATTGGTTGTTACCTTGATGAGGTTCCCTTTTAAACCTGGTTCCTCTTAAGGTTTCTTCCTCATAGCATCTCAGGGAGTTTTCTCTTGCCACTGCTCCCACTGGCTTGCTTATTTATTATGCTAAAATGTATAGTTGCATTCAAGATATTTCTGTAAAGCGGACATCCAATGCTAAAACTGCTATAAAAATTAAACCTATTGAATTAAATAGATTGGCGGAAGTTCTTGAAAACTGTCTTAGACTGAAATTTCATTCATTAATAACCTTTTGCACTAATATGATATGAAAAGGTAGTGGACACCTGACCTTCACACTGATATGGGGTTCTTCCTCAATTGGTGCCATGACATTAAAAGCAATCAAGTGTATAGAATGTCCTTGTATACCATAGAATTACAATTTCTCTTTTCTAAAACCAAAAGGCCCAAACATCAAACATAACAGTGTACAAAGCGAGCTCCCAATGACACTGTTTGTCAAGGCTGGAATGGAAGAACACGAGTGTCCTGCTTGGAACACCTTCGTGATGAATACGAACACTGGTTTCACCTCAGATCTCCTTACCAAATATCAGTGCCTGACCTTTTCAATGAGAACAAATCCAAAATCTAGTGGAAAACCTTTCTAGAAAATTGGAACTTACTCTGATAGGGAAAGGGGAGTAAATTTGCAAAGGGACATTCAAAATGCACAAAAGTGTGACAGAAGTTCACAAAATTGACACCGTTTTAGCTATAAATTAGCTGAAATCTAGGCTAGGCTAACGTCCGTGACTGTTATTGTTTTAAAGTTTACAAAAAGATTGTTTAATAGCCTTAATAGTTGACCTATTGGGAATAACCCCCCAACCTTACATTCATCTACAGCACACAATGTCTGCCAACAAACTGGCATCAGACATACTGTATAAACATTACAGAAGGGGTCCCAAACCTTTTTTGCGCCACAGACAATATTTTCACGGACCGGCCTTTAAGGTGTGGCGGATAAATGCAACAAAATAAAATAATATGACCGCCAT
Organism: Silurus asotus; assembly: GCA_024362625.1. NCBI lineage: Eukaryota > Metazoa > Chordata > Actinopteri > Siluriformes > Siluridae > Silurus > Silurus asotus. The sequence goes on along the minus strand of MU535751.1, from coordinate 1,371,537 downwards.
AAAAACTGGTATTTTCTGAATATAAAAAATGAACATGAATCCACTGTGTTGTTTTTGTTCATTTTGCTCACTTGGGGGTTAGAATTTAGCGATAATGTATAATTTGTTAGCGGCCGGAGCAGCCTCTTTAAGAAGGTAGCGGATGGAGGTAAGACATGTGACCGAGGCATCATGACATGCATCAAGAGTGAGTCATAGACAGATGTGGCGGAGAGAATCCATCAATATTCCAAAATAAACCATCATTCAGAATCAGATAATAAATAAAATGAAAATAATGTAAGTTATGTATTCTTTCTGTGCAGCCCGTTACCAATTGACCCACGGACCGGTGCCGGTCCGCAGCCCGGGGGTTGGGGACCACTGCCTTACAGTATACAAGTATGTGGCAGTGGGCACATGGACGAACACCGGTTTGTGATTGGAGGGTGGAGCCGGACAAAGCGAGTGTTAAGAAGCACTGCTGTAGCAATTTCTGTTTCAGTGTCTGGCAACAATAAAACAAGAGCTAAACAAGAGCTAAAATTGAGCTTTGGAAAAAATTACACGTTCTAACACAACTGATGTGTACATCCCGGCAGCTCCAACATATCGCACTGCATTTTCCTGCTGCGCATCATCGAATATATTTGTACACATTTTTGTATCTCTATCGTAAAATCGTAAGTTGAACCAGGTATCTTGGGGACCACCTGTATACACACACATGCTTTTTGAAGAACGATTTGTGTAGCGATCCTGCTGTAAAACCGAAGTGAATAGTTTTCAAATTTCAGGGTTTTCAGTGTTGTTTTCGGGCCTATGAGTAAATTCCTGCTCAGTTGTATGAATATAAATATTATAGGTTCCTTTGAAAAAAAATGTCTGCCAAATGCCATAAATGTACACAGGACTGCTAATGCACGAGGGCAATAATCTGCATTGTAAATGAGATGTGCCGGAAAGCTCAGCGGTGACTGTAAAAAAGGGTCATAAACTGACAACATGCAAAAAGAATCATGTGCAATATTCATAGAATAATTAAAAGCAATACTTTGTGGGTTAAATAATAACAGACAATGATGCAAGCAGTACCGTTGCAGGTATCGGTTTAGTTTCAGTGCACTCTTACGTAGTGTTTAATTACAGTTTTATCGTTTTGCATTCTATGTGCATTTCTTAGCATTGTGAGTCAGTAGATAGTGAAGCAACATCGATGAAAGGTGGTTGGTATATTTGGATTGGCATGACATTCCAGGAAATATATTTTATTATTAACAAGCACAGCATGACAAAGCACTTCGGTATTATTGTTTTAATTTTAGAATGGACAGAAGAAGGTAAGGAATTCTGTTTATACTGGTATTTTTAGCACCACCATCAACATTACTAAATACCATACATTGGAGAAGGTTTGAAACAAAGGCCTAAGAGTTATAATATATTTGCAAAAAAAAAAGAAAGTTCAACAGGAGGTCTCAATAACTGGCTCATAGAGGTCTGGAACCGAATCCTGGTTTTAGCTTAACTTTTATGTTACTTTATGTTTCCAGGATTGGAATGGGAGAGGAAGGTCTTAAAAGTCTTAAAGTCTTAAACTTAGGAAACTCCACACAAATGGCTTTAAGGACCTAATATCATGGCCTTGCAGTATCCATCAAATATTAATGGTCCCCCGGGTGCAGCTATACCTTGGTTTTAGAGTTTTCTCAAAGGCCTGCTAGTTTGACATATGGCCCAATAGACTGATCAGTGGAAAAGAATCACTATATGATGTTCTGATATAAAATACAATTGACACAATATGTTAAATAGGGCAATGAACACCAAAATGTACAAGACAGAAGGCATACACCTGTGTGGAAACTTTGATAAAAAATTTTATAGCACCATGCCAGCATGCTTTGTTCATGGCAAAAGCCAGGTTTAGAAATACAAATATAAGACTAAATACGATGTTTAATAAATTTTTTTTCTAAAGACCCTTAAGACTAAATTTGGATTAACTTGACTAAAAAGTATCAACAGAATAAAACAAGTTTCCCAAAAGGGTAGAAGTATTACAATTTTAGCAAATATATGTTTAATAGAGATTCATCTGAGAGGATAATTTAAATAAAATTATAAAATTATAAAAATGTGTGCAGCAGAAAAATACTACTAAAATTCTTTGAATTCATGAGATGATAATTTCATTAAAATCTTAACAATTGTTGGGTGGCCAGTTTTTATAAATTCTGATGCTTCAAGACATGATCTTCTATTTTCTGGCACAGAGGTGGTGGAATGAACTGTGGAGTCCCTGGCTATCTATAAGCGAAGCTTGAAGACCTACATCTTCCTGTGCCATTTAAATTAGCACTTTTACACTTTGCTTTGTAAAAATCCAGAGTTAAAGTCTGATTTATATAAATTGTAATCTAGTGTACCAGTGTAGATTTATTCATTGCTAGAAACTCAATGTAAATATCAATGTAAAATCTTGAATCAATTATTACTAATAAAAATAAACCTGTGTGGAAGCCTTTGAAGTCCAAGAACCAAGAAGACGATAAAGAATGAAGCCTAGAGAATTGATCAATATAGAGAAATGAGTGCTAGTCATCAGCAGATCTACAAAGCAAACCAGTGAGATCAATGATGGATTACACTAATAATTAGAATCTGTTTAATCGTAGTCTATTAAAGTATAAGGTACTTAAGAATGATATTGACCTGTACGGTAAGCATGCATAAAACTGCACAGTGCATGCGACCAAACAATGTTGACCACAGAGACATGCCACCTGGCTCACAGCAAATGGGAACAATGACTTCCCAAGCCATAACCAGCATCAAAACCAGAAGTAGATGCTTCAGCTGACCTATTATCATGAATAAGTTTCTTTAAAAATTTAGGAAATAACAAAAAAGTTTGGTTTCCCATACATGCATTTATAAAGCCCATAAAATATACCAATTATCTTCACCCAGACACTAAATAAACTGCAGTATCTTTATGTAGACAGATTAATAATTTGTTTCACCAACTGACCACGTGGAAGTTAAATTTTAAGCCCTAGAGCACCCCGCCCTAAAATTGTACAACCTACATAGCCTTTCTGAACATCACATTTTCCGATTCGGTTTGCCTTTTGGGTTTAATGAATAACTTCATCAATGTCGAAATAGCTTTGACTTGTGGCCCGGTCAAGCAGGAAGTTTTTACATGAATCATTTCTGAAAAACAAACCACTTCATATTTCCTATCAGGAAAAATATCCATTCTTGGGTCACTATTAAAAAGGTAATCACATCTTATTTGTCATCCTTATCTTTAAAAAATACACATCAGGTCAAAGATCTTCGAATATCTAATGAACATTAGGTTTTAGATCTGTGCACAACACCAATTCCTAACTAATAGATGTTTGTGTTATTGGATGTATATTATTTCCAATGAATTTAATCTCAAATGTTCATTTATTTGAGTTTCTCATTTTAAATCTTAAATGAAACCATGAAAAAAAAATGGTCAGAAATAGCTCATTGGAGATGTGTGAAATTTACATAGCTGTGCCAAATAAGTGTGATGGGAATGTATGCTAAATCATACTACTATCAAGTCAGAATAATAACCCATCACAATGTATGACCTAGAAGTACAATTGTTCATCGTTTTAACTGTAACTATTAATCTATATATTGAATGCTTGCACTAGGAATGTGTACACCTATTCATTTTTTGAGTCAAATGTGGAGCAGTGACACAATGCATAAAATTATGCAGATGCAGGCCAGCAGCTTCAGGCAATGTTCACATCAACCATCAGAATGGGGGAAATGCAAGCCTGATGGTGCCAAAAAGTCTGGTTTGAGTATTTCTATAATTAATCATCTCCTGGAATTTTTACACACATTCAGTTACACCGAATCTTGAGCTTACCCAGAAATTGGGGAAGGAAAAAAAAAATAAAAAATTCACCGTTGCAGTTTTATTATCTTATTTGATAAAGAGCTGTATGTCCCCTGGTGGTCTAGCGTTTAGGAGGCGGCGCTCTCACTGCTGTGGCCTGGGTTCGAGCCCCGGTCAGGGAACCAACCCCAGCCACTCTTAGTGCCGGTCCCAAGCCCGGATAAATGGGGAGGGTTGCGTTAGGAAGGCCATCCAGCGTAAAAACATGTGCCAAATCAAACATGTGGATGATCTGCTGTGGCGACCCCTGATGGGAGAAGCCAAAAGAAAGTTTTTTTGATAAAGAGACGTACACAGGAAATGGCCAGACTGGTTCAAGCTGACAAAAAGGCTACAGATATTTCGATCAGTCACTCTGTACAATTGTGGTGAAAAGAATCATTGAGGCGTCTGGGCAGCAACAGCATAAGTTCATATTGGATTTCAATTTTGTCAGCCAAGAGCAAAAAGGCTAAGATTGCAGTTGGATCACCAAAACCAGGGAGATTAAAAACAGAAGCCTGGCCTGCTAATACACACTGATGTTAAGGTCAGAATTTGGCACAAACAACATGAATCCATGTTTGTATCCTGTCTTTTGTCAACAATCCAGACTGGTGGTGGTTGTGTTATGATCTGAGGAATCCTGCTTTTCCTTAGCCCGCTTTAAGGCAGTAATACCATTTAAACATCACTTGAATGCCATAGCCTAAGTGAGTATTGCTGGCCATGATTTACCCATCATCTAATGACCTTTCTAGTCACTGGATTTGTAGTAGAATTGATCATCTGCAGCATAAAAGTGCACAGGAATTGCATGATGTATTTACGTAATCATACATATGCTGTTTCTCCATCAGTGGACGTTTTTATGATTTTAATGATTTATAACCACACTAAGTGTCACCCAAGTGAGGATGGGTTTCCCCTTTTGAGTCTGGTTCCTCTCAAAGCTTCTTCCTCATACTATCAAATGGAGTTTGTACTTGCCACAATTGCCCCAGGCTTGCACATTGAGGATAAATACATACCAATTGGAATAAAAGAACTTTTTTTCTATAATTCTTACATCCTGTAAAGCTGCTTTGAGAGAATGTTTATTTGGTAATGGCAGTTCAATTCAGTTTTGTCAACATGAAGCAGAATGTCGAAGGAATGGAACACACTGCATGATAAAGCAAATAATTTAATGCACAAGTCGAAATGCTCAGTAGGGACAGTTGACCTGATCAAACAGAAGGAAAAGATCCAAGTGACTTATTATGGCAACATGGAGCTCCATATCATATTAGATTGTAATGCATGAAAGGCAAAACCGGAGAGTTTGGTTTGGTTCATCAATACCCACAGAACATCACAACAACACCTTGCTAGCGTTCAAGCATTGCAAATGCGCACTGAGGAAGTGTCCTCACCTTTTGTGACGGGAAGGGAGGAAGTTTGACGCTAAATCAAATTTACCATAACTGTGGAAAAAGGTGAAATGAGAAACGAATGCGCTCGACACAGGTATTTGACAAAGCCTAAATATCGCTTGACCTTATCATTTTTATTACAAGATGCAAATTTTTAAGCAAATGAAAGGGTTAAACATTTGTCAGATGGGAATTATTTTTAGCTACACACCCAAATGCTATAATATAAAGAACATAAACATAACACTTTTGTTTTCACACCCATTTTTCATGAGCTGAACTCAAAGGTCTAATACTTTTTCTATGTACACAAAAGGCCTATTTTTCTCAAATATTCTTCACAAATCTGTCAAAATCTGTTAGTGAGTGCTTCTCCTTTGCTGAGATGAACCATCCACCTCACAGGTGTGGCAGATCAAGATGCTGATTAGAAAGCGTGATTATTGCACAGGTGTGCCTTTGGTTGGCCACAATAAAAGGCCACTTGAAAATGTGCAGTTTTATCACACAGCATGATGCCACAGATGTCGCAAGTTTTGAGGGAGCGTGCGATTGGCATGCTGACAGCAGGAACGTCCACCAGAGCTGTTGCCTGTGAATTGAATGTTCATTTCTTTACCATAAGCTGCCTCCAAAGGCGTTTCAGAGAATTTGGCAGTACATCCAACCGGCCTCACAACCGCAGACCACGTGTAACCACACCAGACCAGGACCTCCACATCCAGCATCTTTACCTCCAAGATTGTCTGAGACCAGCCACCCAGACAGCTGCTGCAACAATTGCTTTTGCATAACCAAAGAATTTCTGCTCAAACTGTCAGAAAGCGTCTCAGGGAAGCTCATCTGCATACATGTCCTCCTCATCGGGGTCTCGACCTGACTGCAGTTCGTCTTGAATAGGCAAATGCTCTTATTCAATGGCGTCTGGCACTTTGGAAAGGTGTTCCCTCTTCACTGATGAATCCCAGTTTTCACAGGGCAAAACGCATGAGGCAAATGGTGGTCACACCAAATACTAACTGATTTTTCGGCCCCTCCCAGACCCCTCCAATACAGTAAAACTGTACATTTTTGAGTGTCCTTTAATTGTGGCCAGCCTAAAGCACACCTGTACAGTAATCATGCTGTCTAATCAGCATCTTGATATGCCACACCTCTGAGGTGGAGGGTTTATCTCAGCAAAGGAGAAGTGCTCACTAACACAGATTTCAACCGATTTGTGAAGAATATTTAAGAGAAATAGGAGGCAAAAACTAATGTCTTGCATTTATAAATATACACAAATGTATTGGGACACATAATTTTTCCAGCTATTTGTGGTTCTTCTCCAAAATTTCACCTCAAAGTTGAAGGCACACAATTGTAACGGACGTTTTTGGATGTGGTAGAATGACATTTTTCACTTGAACTAGTTCAAACCTGTTCCAGCATGACAATGCTCATGTCCACAAGGCTGTCTCTGTAAAGATATGCTTTACAAAGTGTTAGGGAAACGTTTTGTGAGGCCTGCTATAGAGCTCTGACCTCAACCCTATTGAACACCTATTAAATGAACCCCAGTCCTCCTCAGTACCTACATTTTTATACCTCAAGTTTGTGGACACCTGACTACAAGATTCGTATGCGCTTTATGAACATCCCATTCCACATTTATCCCTATTTACTGTTTTAATATCCTCCACATCCTTTCTCTGAAGATGTTCCACAGGATTTTGGAGAGTTCTTGTGGAGATTTGAGTATTAGTAAAGCCAGGTACTGATGAAGGTTGAGGAGGCCTGAGGTGCCGACAGTGTTCTAATTTATCCCAAAGGTGTTCAACATGGTTGAGGTCAGATCTCTATTGGAGGAGATCTTCCACATCAAGCTTATCTTCATGGAGCTGGATTTGTTCATAAGGGCATAGTCATGCTGAAACTGGATTAGATCTTCTAGCTCAAAATAAATGGAAAATGAACTGTTACTGCTGTACATCCACAAACATCATATACAGTGGTGTCCTTCCAACTTTGTAGTAACAGTTTGATGGAATATTATATTGTTGTTTTTTTCTTAGATACATTTTAGTGCAAAATGTCTTTATTAATCTAAAAGTGGTTGAAGTTAAAAATGCTCTCACACACTGTGTTTAAAAATAAATTATAATTAAATGAAAAAAAAATAAAAAATTTAATATTCATCTGGGTGAAGCTGAGAAGACTGTCCTACATTTTATGACGCAATTTGAGGTTGATAGTGTGAGTCTAAACAAACACATACTTATATTCAGTCAATAGAGTGTGTGTGGACTTCAGCCCTTATGATAATGGAAACATGTACGTACCCGTTCATGTGGCACCAAATGACGTAAAAAAGGGAAAGAAATAAAGAAATAAAAAATAAATACTGGATATATTCTTGATGCAAAAATGATCATATGTTGGAAACCTGCTGTTTTGGGAAAACAATAAGGCTTAGAAACTGAATGTACTATTTATACATAAATAAGGATTCGGGATGGTTTAAAACAAGGATCCTAGAAAAAAGACAAGCCATAACAGCTCCTGAATAAGATGGTCACAATTAAAAGCAAAAATGTAGAAAGGGACAACATTTTTTTGAATCTGATTGGTTAGAAGGTGTTTCTTAATATGCATTATTTATATTAATGCGCTCGTCTTAATCAGATCTAATTTTGTAGCAACAAATTACACAGGAACTTGACATATTGTCGTGTCATGTATTTTTGAAAGAGTCTCCAGAGTTGGTAGATTTGTAGTGTAGAGTTATAGCTTCCCTTTTAACTGTTACAATGTTTGAATGGTAAGGAAGCTTTTGAGAGCCAATGGGAAGCGAGCAATAATACATTTGGAATAATTGGAATAATACATTCCACTCTAGGGAGAGTTTTTAGCTCAGTGGTTACGACATTGGACTTTGGATTGGGAGGTCACAAGCTTAAACTCCAGGATGACAGAGCTGCCACTGCTGGCTCTTACCCATCAACCGCTCAGTTGTAAGACGCTCTGGATAAAGAAGTCTTGCTAAATGCCCTAAATGTAAAAATATGAACAGAAATAAAAAATTGTAAGGAATGGCTGAGATAATAGGAATAAACATTCAGGCATGCGTGGTTATAGAAAGTCAATCAAATGCAGAGTAATGACTGTATATTATTGAATATTTTATTCACATTATTTGCCCAAAACTAGGGACCCTGAAAAAAACGTGGATACTTCACAATCACACCCATACTGTATATCAGTCTTTCCCGAACTGCTTCAACAGACAAATATATACAACTTATTTGTATGCTGGAGCATTAAATCTTCCCTTTCATTGAAACCCGAGGCCCAAACCAGTTCCATCATAACAATGCGATGTGCTCAAAGCAAAGCTCCATTAGAATATGGTTTGTGTCCTGCACAACCTCACCTGACCTCAACCCTACTGATCACCTTTGGGATGGAAATGGAATAATGAAACTTAGACTTGTTCATCCGTACCTGATCTCACTAATGCTCTTACAGCTGAACTTGCTCGGAAAGCTAGTGGAAAGTATTCCCAAAAAAAGAAAAAAAAAAAGGGGAAAGTAGATTTCAGTTGATCGCATTGTTTCCTGTTTGGGTAACAGACACTGTTCATTAGGTTGCTGATGAGAAAAAAAATCTCTGCAACCCAAAACACCGTAAGGTGAACAAACTTTTCACTGTGCAGAACCATTTTTGTTAAATATATATATATATATATATATATATATATATATATATTCTCATTACTGTAGGATTTAATCCTCTGCAGAAACGCTTTAACCCGTGACATGCACTACATTACAGAAAAGACAAAGCAGGAACTCGTGCTTACGGAACCACATGCGAATGCATCGTCCACAAATAACATGCAACAAAAGCAAATACAATAGGAGTCATGACCTTTTTTTTAAATATACGCCATTTCATTTCACTTCTCAAATACAGATAATAAAGCATAATTGATTGTTGAGCCAACAAGCTGGTAATCATATTCAGACTTCCTCGATATCGGAGTTAACTTTTGGTTCCATTTCTTCCGCTGGAAAACAGTGAACAGCGATCCTGGTCATTCAAACAACACAGTGGCTCGCAAATATTTATCCACAGGAGCACTGAACGAGACTGCACACACAAAACAAACTGATATTTAATAGCTAGCTGATTGTATATCTCTCCTTACACAAACACGTGTGCTTGGGAGGAACTCTCCTGCTCCATGCTGTGTGGGGACGGTTGGAGTTCTCCTACAGTCATGATCATGCTTGGTATTACTGATGGTATGAAAAATGATTTGGTAAAATAATGAATACAATGTGTTATCAGAAAGTTTCTCTTGACTTAATTTATCTACGTTTAACACACCATCACCTTCAAAATACTATCACTCTCAGTGTTCCTGCTACTTCTGGAATGTGCTCTGAAAGTCTTCTTTTCGAAGCGTCCTTCTGCTATTCACGTGGGATCTCCTCAGCGGTGTCAAAATGGCGAACTTTGAGCCGGATCTTCATCTTCAGGTAGAGGACGAAGTCCTCAGGATCCAAATCTGGCAAATAGGGTCTGCACTTTGTTCTGACTTGCTGTCCATGTTGAAATCGCAGACGTGGTAACGTATGTGGTAACGTATGTGGTAATGCAGAATAGCACCAATTAGCACCATTAGTTTTTAAAACGTTTTGATAACAACTCACTGTGCATGTGCTTCTCAGAGTGAAGACGAACCTGAAGCCGAAATAAAGTCCATATCTGGACATATCTTTTTTTTTATATCGCATATTCAATGAATTCTCCTTATGATGGCAATTTCCAGGATGGAGAAACATAGGAGAGCGTTGAAGAATGGTATAATAAATGAAATAGCCACTCTATTTTTATAATAGAAATATAATAAGCCAAAAAGCATCATCGTGTCAAACCTTGAAGTTCATTTGGGTTCAAAAACAGGGATCCAAAAGATACAATGGGAACAGGCTGACAAACCGGACAATGGAAAAGAGCGGTCTCCTGCGATGATTCGATTTATTTAGTATGAACAGCATCGAAAGCATGTTACAAAGCAAAACAGTGAGCAAAAATCGTTTACTGGTTCACGATCTGTGCTTTTGACTGTAGAGCTTAAGAGCAGTGCTCGAATTGAGTCAAGTCTTATGGGGGTCCCCAGTTGTTATGCTCTTACTAAAATAATCCTGGGGACCCCAAAATCTATTTTTCTACTTGTCATTGGCAGGGGGGGTTTAAGGGGTTTTAAGGGGGACCTGTATCCCTCACAATTCGAGCACTGGTTAAAGGTTCAAGCCACAGGAACACCAAGCTGTCAATGAGCAGGGCGTATAATCAGCTCTAGAACAGATCTATCAATGCTGACCCTGTGCTCCGATCCAAACTTTGCATTAAATTATTAGTTTGGTTTAAATTCTGTTTTGGCTGCGTAATGTACAGGGGTCACCAACCTAGGTATCCAGCAAAGACCACATGAATAGCCTTTTCTAATAATGAATGCTTCCTACTTTGTTTAAATCATTGTTGATTATTATTATGAGAAATCATTAACACGATCAGTGTCTTCACATAGATAAATATCATTAATTATTAATAACAACATATAATAAAAGGTAAATTAAGCAAATTTGTTATTTGAGATCAAACTGAAAACTGTGTGTATCAAACTGGTAGCCCTTCACATTGGTTGGTGACCCCTGGTTTAGTTTTTTTTTTAACTATACACGGAGCATTGCGTTTCCCCACGGACCGTTATTACTGAGGCACCACCCGCTAAACCCTGGCGCGCTCTGGACGGGTAACGCAGAAGATGCTGTGTAATAAAAAATAGAGGAACGTAGAGAAACAGTGAGGGGTGAGGAGACGATTCAGGTCAAATAAAAAAAGCAAAGTTCGGGATCATTTAAAACTTAAACATCGTGCAATTCGACTATTTTGCGAGTAATTTGAAAGAATTTTATATTTTTAAATCAATCTAAAATTGCTGCATGGTAAAAAAAAAATTATATAGCACACGTACTAATAATCATATATAAATATTGTTTTTTACCAATGTTAATATATTTAAAAGTGTGCACTGGATACAATGTTTTATTTTTATTGGTGCATCGCATGCGAGTCAGATAATCTTACACTCCCCAATATATACCACACACAAATGTGTTATAAACATGGTACTCGCTGTAAAACATTCTGGTGTGAACATCTCTTTAGTGTGTGTACATCAATCAAGCATAATGTGTCGTCCCCCTTTTGTTGCCAAAACAGTCGTGACCTGTCGAGCGTTAACTTCAGCAGTTTGAGTTACAGGATCTCGTCTGTTGGATCGGACCACACGTACCAGCGTTCGTTTCCCACGTGCATCATTGAGCCTCGACCGCCTACGACCCTGTCGCTGATTCACCACTGTTCCTTCCTTGAAGCACTTATGACAGACACTGACCACTGCAGATCAGGAACATCCCACAAGAGCTGCAGTTTTGAAAACGCTCTGACTCTGACACAATGTGGCTCTTGTTAAATTTACTCAAATCCTCACACCTGCCCATTTATCCTGCTTCTAACACATCGACATGTGCACTTGCTGCCTTATACAGTAGATCACACCCAGTGAAATCGGTTATTTACATCACCGCTCATAATGTTATGCCTGTTCGGTGTAGTGGCCTAAAATAGACTTGTGTTCCAGAATGTATTCAAGCGATAACAGCTAGAATTTGGTATCATCCTAGAAAATGTTCAGAAAACATAATAAAAACTCGGCGATTGAACTATTTGCGGAACAAAATGACCGAAATCGCAGGTTTACCGCATTCACACCGAAATTCCGATCGACACTAGTCATCGGCTCAGCTGCTAGAGGATGTGTGCGGATCACAGCAACTCATTTAAGTAACAATAGGGATACTTAATAATCCTTACTTTCCCCTGCCTATGCTCTCTTTGGCAGATTGGTGGTATCTTAGTGGAAAAGGCATTGGATTTTGGATACAAAAAGTCCTATAAAAAGTGCTATACAAATAGAATTAATATAAATTAAGATTTGATTACTAGAAATGAGCTGTAAAGGCGGGGCAGGACTTTGAGCTATACGGTAATGACTGGAAAAAGATTTGATACGTTAAAACACATGAGCAGCGCTTTATAAAGTGCATATGTTCACATACCACCAACCCCGAAAAACACAAGTTTTAAAAATATTAATAAAATAAAAAAGGTCCTATTACTAAAAATCTGCAGGAAATAATGATTGTGCGTGACTGTGAAGGAAATAAAATCGAACCAGACATCAAAAAATGTCACAGGAGCAAAGGAGGGGTTTCCTCAAACGCAGTAAATTGCCGAAAGTGCGATAAAACACTTTGAACCCATAGCACCTTACGTAGTTAACATCGTATCTCGATGCACAAGCTCAACTGTGACCCCATCGCCATAAAACGATAAATAAACAGAAGCGTAAACACACCCACTGATAACAGCATTTTATTTTATTTAACCCCTAATCGATAATAAATTCAAAAGGGACAGGTATAGCCCTGTGAGTCAGATAACAAGTATCTGTAATAAAATAAGACAGAAGGAAACATCAGCTACAAATTTTGGTGTGGTGAAGAAAAAAAAAAAAAAAAAAAAAAAAAGCGGAAAAAAAAAAAGGAGAACTAACTTAACTTAGTGTTCTTGTAGGTTGTATGTAAACAATAAGAATACATGATTTTGGTTGAAGAGAAAGGAATCACATTGAGGAGAACGTGCCATTTGCTTTATATAAAATGAACACTATGGGTGTTTACCAGTCTGAATGAGAGGCCGAAAATCTTTCCCTACGTTTAGAACAAAGTCTAATCAAAGTCAGACGTCCACTGGACCAACACTTTCTGGTGAGGTGGTAAGCTTAGTGGTTAAAGCTTTGGACTTTGGATCTGAAGTTCACACAAAGTGGCCACTCCTGTACAAGGCCCTTAACTCCACAGCTGCTCAGTTGTATGAATAAAACAAAGTCGCTCTGGATAAGGGCGTCTGCCAAATTCTATAACCAAGCACCGATAATTCCCATCGCAAAACATTTAGGTAACCGGTGGGCGTCATTCGCACCGGATGGAAATTCACAGGATGCAAATGTAAAGTTAGTGTTTAAAAATAATAAAAGTGGACAGACTACTGTTAAAAGAACAGAGGGAAAAAGCCGCTCCGGGTTCAGTGCCATAATTCATCCAAAACTCCACCCTGAAACTATGCAAGCATTAAAACCTGCGATATCTTTAACGATCGTGGGGGGTTTTGCTGTTGCTTGGTGTTGCAGGATTTGCCGTTCCTGCGTCGTTGTGTGCAGCTCTGTGGTCACTAGTCGTCATTTCGAGCGCAGTTAAAACCGAGTTGAACAGAACAGTTTTGCGGCTCCCAACCGTAATGGTTAAGGGTTACGAGAAAAATAAAAGCACTTTGACGTGACCTAAAGGATGACAAGTGACCCCTGATTCAGCAGGAAGTCATCGTAATGTGTCGAAAGGCAGACGAAAGGTCTAAAGCTCCGCCGCATCACTTGATAAAGATGACTACTCCGACTACACCATTATAAACAGGTAATCCAACAGAAATATGGGTCATGTAGCAAAACTGTGACGCCACTGAAGCGCTTTTTTGAACTTGATATGCAAGTTGTTCAGGGTGGATTCTTCCCCCGCTAATTCACATTCAAGTTTCGGCAAGTCCCGCTCTCCGCAAGGCTGTCTCTATACAGACTGAGTAAACCTGAAAATAGAGGAAAAAAAGGTGAGACTTTTCTTTACTAAAGCCAAACCGTCCCTGCTACATGCACGTCTCGATCTGTCCTGTATCCCTGCTTGTGTCATGAGTGATATGAGGTATAAAAGCAATCAGCTATGAGGATCAGTTATTGAGAACAGCCGTACGAGTACCCTAAATTGCTACAAACACAGTACTTGGTTTTAGTGGTCACTTTCTACTTTCCACCCCCCCCTGATATCTGCCTTCAGAGGGTTCAGGCTGAAGAAATCAGCAGGTGCATATGAAAGAGCTGTACTGATGGGTGTGTGTGTGTGTGTGTGTGTGTGTGTGTGTGTGTGTGTGTGTGTGTGTGTGGGTGGGGTTGGGGGGTTGGGATGTTAAATACAAACGTATTTGTGATCAGAGAACAGAGACAGCCAACAGAGATGGCGGAAGACAATGCACTTATTTATAAAAAAAAAAAAACAACAATAATACTTAAATTATTCGGTACAAAAAAAAAAAAAAAAAAAAAAAAAAAAAAAAAAAAAAAAAAAAGATGAAATGTAGTTGAAGGTAATACTTCACCCTGCATGCTCACACAGTTTTAGCACTGTGAAATGGTTGTTTTGAATTCTTTCTTCTTTTTTTTTTGGCTCGCCTGCCGAGTGAAAAAACAAATAAAAATCACAGCGTATTTTAAGAGGGGGCCGTTTAGACTCAACATAATTTCCCCAGATTCAATACTACTAAAAAAAATTGTATTCCCTCCAGCTGTAGGCTCTGCCCTACATACATCCAGAAGTCCAAAAAGAATTAAGGTTTCATTAAAAAAAATAAATACAAATAAAAAAAAAAGCACGCTTCAGACACGCAAAACAACCCCTCCCCATTCACTAATCCATGCTAGAAAGACCTCGTCATATCTGCATAACACCCACCCCCCACCCACCCACCCAAATCCACCCATGGTTACTAAAACACCTTCCTTGTCCTTTTCCCCCCCTCACCGGTCTTCTGAACATTTTTTTTTAATTGCATGCCCACTGTTACAGAAAGGACATCCTGTATGAAAATCGAACAGGTTCAAAGTGCTCGACTGGACTTTTTTTTTCTGAGATGAGGAAGAGGGCTGGGTAAAAGACAGGAGGTGAAAGAGGCACAGCATAGTCCTATGAGCTGGTGTGTGCGGAGAGGCACTCGCGTACGTACACACGGCGCCCTCTTGTGAGCAACCCCTGGCTCTGCTTTCCAAGGGCGACAAATTTCAAAAAAATAAAAGCAAAAACTAAACAGAGAGAGATTAAAAAACTGGGGTGGGAGATTTGGCGAAGGAAAAAGAGGAAAGAGCATGCACGGGCACATCCCTTCCCCCCCCCCCTCTTAACTGTGTACCCCGGTATCGCCCGCCATTCCCCAGAAAGGTTACATATGGTATTGTACATATAGATATTCTTATAAATATATATGGCCCTTATTGAAACGAGAATGTGAGCTTTTCACATTGACATAAAAGTACCATAATCTCTATACAGCTAAGTGGAAAGTGTTGTCAGTGAAACAGAGCAGGCAGCAGTTTAGTCTCTTTATGTGTCGCACTCGAAAAAGAAAAAAAAAAAAAAGAGTTCAAAATAATAAAAATAAAAGATGTTTGCAAAGTGTCCACCTCTTCAATGCATTATTGCTGCCCCTCTGATATAATTCTCCTGTACACCTTTACACATTTTTACCTGAGTAATACTTTCAATCTTGTAACAGACCATGTTTTAGGTTCCCCCTCAACTTTTCTGGGCTACTCCCTGCCATTTCTACCTCAAAGTTATCTTACACAAAAAAAAAATTAAATAAAACCTTAATAAAAAAAAAAAAAAACAAGAATGGGGGAACTTCGGAAAAGTTCGCCACTACTCTATTTTTGCTTCATGGTGTTGTTCGATCGATGAACTGAGCAGTCTCTATGACACTACGAAATAGAAAAAAAAAAAAGACTTAATTCACCTTTCCTTCCAAAAAGGAAATAAATTCACAAAAAAATAAAAATACTTAATTTGCATTTCATTTTTGGCTTCGCAGGCCAACTGGGGGGGGGGGGGGGTTTTTTTTTTTTTTTTTATAAATGGCAATGAGATCATTACGAAAAACGCAATACAAAAATAATAATAAAATAAAACTAAATAATTAATAATAATAACAATAATAATAACAACAGTGATACAAAAGACAAAAATGAATAAGCAGAAGCTGTGCAGCCAGATCAGTTGTAGCTTTGGCTTTGTGGGCTTTTGGTGTCGCTCACGCTGGCCAGAAGGCTGCTGTACCCTGAGAATTGCTCCACGTCTGCGCCTGAGTCTGTACCGTACACCAAAGGCCTGTGCCCTCCTTTAAACTGCCTCCCAAACGCCTGAGCAAAGTTCTCGATCTGATACGAGCCTTTGGCCGGAACCATCAAGAAGCCGGCGGCGCCGTTTTTGGGGCCCTGGCCATCTTTCTGGTTGCTGAGGTCAGTGGTTGGATGCGGGAGCTGGTAGGCGCTTGAGTTAGGGGTGTGTGGAGGAGCAGGAGGAGAGTTGGTGTGTTGTTTCTCCAGCTGTTCAGTCAGCTCCTGGGATGGGGTAAGCTGCTGCTGCTGCTGCTGCTGCTGTGGCTGAGGCTGCTGGGAATGCTGGGAGTGTGCCGTGGGCTCCAGACTGCTCAAATGGAAGCCCTGTGACGGCGACGAGCTCCCCAACAAGCCAAAGTGTGTCTTTGGCACAGAGGAATTGAGTGTCGGAGATGAAGAGGAGGAGGATGAGGACACTGGGAGGCCAAAGGAAAACTCCAAAGGCGAGTTGGTGTATGCGGAGTAAGAAGCTACGGCGCTGGATGAGGAAGAGGAGGAGGATGAGGAGGATGTCGGCCCAAGAACAAAGCCTCCGCTGTGACTCGTCCTCTCGAGAGCCTGCAGGAGGAAACGAGAGTACTCGTGCATTAAGGACGTCTTATCCCCACCTCCTGGGCTGCTCTCAACACCTAATGGGTCAACACCCTCGGCTGTGCCATGCTCCAGTTCCACAGAATGTGGGTCAGATAAGTCAAAGGTCACATCAGGCTTGTGGCCATAGTGTTCCAGGAGGCTTTGGAGCACTTCATCCGGGATCACGGACTTGTCCGGTTTGATATCGACCAGAGGTGATGTGTCAAGAAGTCCCAGCGAGGTGTCTCCATCCATTATCCCAGAAACAATGCCCTGAACAACTACTGGCTGGGGCTGTAAGTGGTTGACCCCAACGTCATAACCGGACGCTCCACCCACTACCCCGCCATTACTGGGCGCGTGTAGGTATCGCCGCTTCTTCAGAAACTGCATGGCATCGTCATAGTTGGCGATGTTGTTGCTGATACCCTGGCCTGCTTTGTGGCTCTGGAGCAGGTCCATGTCATCCATGCCAGCACCACCAGTCAGCTCCATGGAGTCAGGCTTGGATTGGACGTTTTTCTCCGAGGATTTCCTGTGGCCCTTTTTAAAAGCCATTTTGGGTGCTGGCACCGTTTCTCTGTGTATGCTGGAGCCTGGATGGGATGCTGATGTTGAAGATGATAGCGAGAGTCCATGGTTGTCCACAGTGTTAAAATCGTGCAGGCCGTACTCCTCTGTCCCCTGACCATGCGAGGGCCCTGACGTCCTCTTCCGTTTGCCACCCTCACCACCGTTTTTGGACTTGCCCCGTTTGCGGCCTGGTGTGGTCACTTTTCCCTGAGTGATTGTGTAGCTGCCATGCCCACCATGGGCCTCGCTGCCCAGCTCCATCTCAACCCCATCCAAATCCTTCTTTATGCCTTCTCCGCATGCCCGCTTGTGCTTCAACAACCGGTCTGTCCTGGAAAAATACTGAGGAGGCACAGATATAAGAGATATAAATGTAATGGAACATCCACAAAACATGGAAGTTCCTGTTTTTTCCTACATTTTTTAAGTTTTAGAGCATAAATCTAACAAGGAAAACATGCAGCACATCACTTCACAGAGAAACCGCAAAGTTCCTATAGCTTGTCCGTTATGTACAGTAGACGTTGACCGATTTCTTTGGTTTTGCCCGACGATCGGCACCGATGGTTGATTTCGTTTCGGCAAAAATCTACACTGATAGTTTTTCAGGGTTGCGTCAGCTGGCATTATACAGTACGAGAGCGGCTTCTAAAGGGGACTCCCTGGACACCATGCACACCAGCTCTGCTTTCTCTATTATTTCATTGAATATTAAAATAGAACTAGAACTGAAAGGCCATGATTTATTTAAAATATCTTGCAGTTCTTAGACTAGTTAAGTTTTTCCCGTTTCATTTTGCAGTGTCTTTTTTTTTTTTACTCATTTTGAGTGTAATGGTTTGTATTTAATTGAAGTAACTTTTATATTTAGTTTGAATGCATGTCTTATTTTCTCTCAATATTCATTCATATTTAATACATTCATATTTAGTTGATTTACCACATTTTCATGATTCAGTACAGTTTTTTTTTTATATTTTTGTAATAGCGTTCAGTACTAGTTCACATGGAGTGTTATTTTCTGCTTTCTTTATCTAGTATTCACTTTAAAAATCAATCGGCTGTCTTGCAACCTAGCTCTTATCGGTAAAATCCCCAATCGGTCCATATTAATAAAAATATAAATCATTTGTTCATGCGTAGCTAATCTAGTAATTACGACAGGAGCGTCATCAATAGCCAAGCCAATCAAATCGATTGTTTACCTATCAGCAACAGCAAGTGTGAGAGAATATTTATTTTATTCAGAATAATTTCAGTGTCTGTTACTTGACATGTAGTAAAGACAACTACAGTATTGTTTTTCATTCAAGTGCCATACAAGTTCAGACTTTTTGGTATGTTAAAAGCATAATACTTTGAAAACACTTAAAATTTAAGAATACATTATATAGAAATGTATGTGCGTTATTGATTTTATTAACATGAGGGTACACTATTTTAAGTGACAACATAAGATCCGGGCCTTTGCTGGGAGAAAATTTTAGTAACTGGACCTCTATGAATTTTAATTGAATACCCCTGATCTATGCACCGACACCAAGGATGTGTGTTAAAAAATGCAAAAATTGCAGCTCTTTTTCATTCTAGAACTTAGGGTTACCTGTTGGCAGGTGTCACACTTGTATGGCTTTTCTCCACTGTGTGTCCGTTTGTGTCTCTCCATGTGGTATTTCTGAATAAAGCGCATGTTGCACTGGTCACAGCTAAAAGGCTTCTCTCCTGCAAAGAAAATTAGATAGGAAATTACTCAAATCACACTTTTTTCACCCCCCAGTAGGACCATTGTAATCAATTAGAAGTAAAAGTAAGAGAGAGAATATAGCACACTTACCGCTGTGTATTTTCTCATGTCTCTGCAGGAGGTATTTCTGAATGAAGCTCATATTACACTGATTACACCGGAAAGGCCTTTCACCTGAAATAACCAGAGCATATGTGTAAGGGCTAAGAATGTATAGAGGTCGACAGATTCATCTGGTTTTTAGGAAGAATCACCACCGATAGTTGATTGCTGGAACTATTGGCAAGAATTCATACTAACCCATAGTTTTTCTGGGTTGCGTTTCACAGCACGAGAGCGGCCTCTAGAGGCAAATCACAGATGACAAGTACTGTTTACTTTTTTACGTTTTTTGTTTTTTTAATTTGTTTTGAATAAAACCAATTTTTTTTGTCTGTAGTGATACTTTTTGTTCCAGTTTAAATGCGTCTTATTTTCATCAATATTTATTAATATATATTTAATTTAGCACATTTTCATGATTTACCGTTTATTTTATTTTTTTTAAATAAAGTCCAGTACTATTTTACATGGTGTTTTTTGTTTTGGTTTTTAGCATGTATTTTAAAAACTATCCATTTTATTTCTAATCCACCTCATGGATTCATTAATCCATTTTTTAAAATCGGTTATCAGCTAGTATGATCCAACCAAGCTATAGGTCAAATCCACCTCTAATCATGCGTGCTTATATTCTTCTAAAAAGAAGACATCCTTTAAACCAAACAAAAGCTTTCAGGATTCAGATTGTAGTATTTATGATTATAAAGATATCAACGCCCACCCACTGATCAATAATAAATTCCTAACATTAAAGCAAAATGTCCCGAAAAATGACATACCATGCAACTAAGTGGAACCGAACTGCCTCGAAGTTTATGACTCACTCGCAGTGACTCTTCAAACATTTAATAATTTCCTAATGAGATTTTCAGCTTGTTTCTTAAATGAAACCGGGATGACAGAGCGATCTACGAGGACCACCTATTAGCCGTTAGCGTCTTTCAGCTAATGAAGTGTTCATGAGAGTAAATAATGATCTTGACTGAGCTACTTTGCATGAAAGTAGGAAATGTCAGGGAACGTTACACAATTAAATCATTTGAGCATTTGTTTACAATAATCAGACTAGAAATAAAAAAAAATAATTTGTTATGGAGATTCAGTAGTTACAGTTCAGTGTCAGTGATCAGTTTGAGAGCTGCCTGGAACTGGCTGGATGATGAAATGCAGGGAAACGGAAAATTTTGAAACTAGGAGGAGA
This sequence comes from Silurus asotus, assembly GCA_024362625.1. NCBI lineage: Eukaryota > Metazoa > Chordata > Actinopteri > Siluriformes > Siluridae > Silurus > Silurus asotus. Next base: position 1,350,906 of record MU535751.1, on the reverse strand, counting down.
TGTTGACCCTGGAGTATTTGGAGTGTGAGCTTGTTTAAAACCCTCTTGCCGATAGTTATAAGTGGGGCAGGACAAGCGTTTTCTGTAAAAGCCTTTGATAAATATGGTAATAGTGCAGAGCAAAGGGAATTTCAATGTCACTACCAGTTCATTGTAGTGTTAAGCTGTTTCTTCAAAATAGCCCATGCTGTAATCACTTAGGCAGACAAGACAAGATCATGACATCCTAACTGGTAATGATACTGAAATTTCCATTCCATTAACACAATTCTAATAATAGTTTTGTACAGCGAACGCATGTTGTGAACCAATCCACTGCTCCATTATTACTTTAAGGGGGTTCTAAAAGAACACTGGTTCCAAACAATTGTCGACATCCCAGTCGGCAACTTCGCCTGCGCCACCCTGTGTTAAGGTGGGGTATGAACATTATTCCTAGTAGTTCCTAGTATGTTAACCATTAATAAAGATGCTCGTTACTGAGATGACAGGGTTTCTGCAGGTTTCACCAAATCAAATTTCAGACTTTTTAAGATCCTTTTACAAGCCAAGTTTCGCTGAACTTGCATTTACCATAGCGGTAAAATTAAATCCGAGTAATAGATGTAAAGGATTTGCACAAATAAAGCTGATTGGCTGTTGGTCTCATTTGTAGTTGTAATACAGCAAATTATATTTGGACTAGTGAAAAAATAAATGAGAGCTCAAGTCCTGCGGGAGCATTTCACTGAGCATTAAAGTTGGATTTTTACATTTTAAGACTTCGCAGAAACCCTGGCTAAACATGTGTGGTGTTAAACCGTCAACTTGCGATTCTTCCCTAAAACAGTGCAGGTCATCAACACACTGGTGACCATTGTGAAGTATAGCGAGAGCTAACCTGTGTGTATGAGGACATGTCTGCGGAGATGGTAGGAGCTGCGAAAGGCTGCGCTGCAGTGCTCACAGATGTGCGGTTTGGAGCTGGGAGACACCGTCCCTCCATCAGGATCCAGCAACATGTGCTAGGTGAGGTGAGAGAAGGTAAATCAGCAACACTTACAACTCATTAAAAAGCGCATGCGCACACACACACACACACACACACACACACACACACACAGACCCCTTTACTGAAGGAAGATCCTTCTAAAAGCTTTAATGCATTTATTTCTATTGAGCTCCAATACATGAGAACATTTATTCCGATTTGGCTGTAAAGCTCAGGTCCATAATGTAAAAAAGACAAGCAAGGGACACATTACTCTATAGACCTTTGGGTAAGAGTTCACTTTGCCCTCTTATCATGGCCTGACCTCTCCGCTAAACCCCTCCAACATAAAAATTATTCGGTGCTTCAGGAACACTGTTTGCATTTTTTCCTGTAATCTGTCAGAATCTGCATTCGTGAAATGTAATTCAATTTCATTCCAATTCTAAACGATCGTCGCAGCCATAAACCGTGTTTGAACAAGTCCCATAAAACGCCACCTGCAGACTCGCTTCAGCCAAAAGCCATCCCGCTTTGGTGCAATAGAACAAACTTTAGCGCTGAAACGTGAGCGCTTTACTCTCGTGGTCTCATAATTTACAGATTAAGTCACAGATTTTTTTTTTTTGCCATAATCATTGGCAGGTATGTGCTGCGTTTTTATGGCACCGCGGTGGATTGGTTTTGGCACAAGAAAGTCTGCAGGTGGTGTTTTTATGGGACTGGTTCAAACACAGTATATGGCCAGCAAAATGGTTCAGCCTCAGAATAAAATCTAATCAAATTCCACGAATGTCCATTAAGCCAAATGAAGGGAACGTGTAAGTGAGCTCGGTGTGCCTCAATGGGTACATAGAAGAGATATAATGCAAAAATTGGTAGATTCTACAGCACTTGATTATTTCTTATCATCGATTTTGTATATTTATATTTTCAACGGAAATTATTTCAGTGTGAAAGCACAGTTTGGCATGAATCATGTTTATAGATAGTTTCCCCCCCCCTGTACTTCTTAATTAAATTAAAAAGCTGCAGTTAAAAACAAACGATTTATAAAAAGTATTTAAAATCTTAATAGATCATGGCAGTCAGTTAATCGAGGCTGATCGAGTCAGGGTTTTAGTATCACGATCAATAAAGGAAGAGGAGTATTGTGAAATCTCGAATATTAAGCCTCAATTTTAATATTCAAATAGGAATCAGATGTGTAAATTCAACTGCAATCAATACTGAGAAGAAATGCAAATAAACGTTTGTGTGGTCAGTGAGACAGGTGCACTGACAGATGCATGAGTGAGTGTGTGTGTGTGTGTGTGTGTGTGTGTGTGAGTGAAGGGGGAAAATTACATTTAAGGTAAGGCAATTATTAGTAACATCTTCGAATTGAAAGAAGTGTTCGACTGATTCTCAATTTCTACTATACATGTATATACAGATCAAACGCTATATAGTGTGAAAAAGCAGTGGCAGCTCCAGTGGCAGCTCCAATGTGGCAGCTCCAGAGCACACGAACCTTTGATTCGCCTCGTTTCCGCCGCGTCTTGCCCTCCTGTCCGTCACCATTTGACCTTCGACCTTTCCTCCCCGAGGAGTCCTTTCCCAGCCTCCCCGACAGCTGCGGGATAACAAAAGAGAGGAGCAGAGCAGAAAGAAAAGATTAACATACATCATCATGATGGAGAAAAAGAAAAAGAGGCAGGAGAAGAAGAAAAAAAAAAAAAAAAAGATGTCTGTTTTCACCGAGAAAAAAAAAAAAAAAAAAAAAAAGATGTCTGTTTTCACCCAGACGTGTGAAGAAGCAGCTCGTTAAAAATAAATTAATAAATAATTAAAATAAACTATTAAATAAATAAAATCAATAAATAAATAAATTATTAATTCATACGCAGTAATATTACACTTGTGCTCATCACGGACTTGGCAAGGTTACCCCAGGACTTTATGGGCATCAAGATTATTACTATGCATGTGTGTGTGTGTGTGTGTGTGTGTGTGTGGCAGAAGGCAGAGTAATAAACTTTTATTTACAGCCCCAGAATGTTTCCCCTGAGGACCCGTGTGACTCGAGCGAGTCTGCTCGGTGTGGATGAAGAGGAGCGGTGGGATTATTCAGCAGCTGCGAGCAGACGGACGAGGTTTCCATCTCCATCCCTGAATAATCGAACAGCTCGTCCCCAATAACAAAGAGCCGCACCACTTAATGACGCTCCTCTCAGTCTGCCTTTCACACCACTCATCTGTAATATACTCTCACTCACAGGCTTAACCCATGCCCCGGGGCCATGAAGACACAAAACACACACACACACACACACACACACACACACACACACACGGAATAAAAGTATGTATGGGAGAAAAATAAATAAAATAAAGATCAAAGAAAAAAAAATACAGACAAGAGGATCAAGAAAAAGAAGAGAAATAAAAATGCAGCCAGAATTTTAATAGAGTATTGATGAGTATTAAAAAGCAAAACTGTAAAAAGAAGGGGTTAGAAATTTATAAAAGGATTGAGCTTGAAAATTAAAGGATGGGAGGAGGAAAAGGAAAGGAATTATAGCAAAAAGAAAGAATGAATGGACAGAAGAACAAGAGGGAAACAACGAGCAAAAGGAGTGAAAGAATAAAATACAAAAAAGAGGGGAAAAGCATAACAAATGACGAAACCTGGAAAAGGTGTGAAAAAAAGGAAATAAAGAAAAAGCGAAAAACACTTAACAAGAACAAAAGAGACAGAAAGCAAGCGAGTATTACGGAAAAGGAAAATGGAAAGAACGGAAAAATAAGCAGCAAGAAAAACGAGTCTAAAGGAAAAAACAGGGGAAGGAAATAAAGAAATAAGCACAAAAGAAAAGAACAAAAGTGAGGAAAAAGCAAATCCAAGCAAGCAAGAAAGAAAGAAAAAACAATTAAGGCTGCAACAACTAATCGATAAAATCGATAATAATCGATAATGAGATTCGGTCAACGAACGGCGTTATCGATTAGTTGGGCTGTTCAGGTTACGGTTTTGCGTGACGGCAAGACAATGCAGCCGCCCGCGAAATGGCGAAGGGTAACAGGGTCAACCGGCAGCAGGAAAAGAAAACGCACTGGTGTTACGGATGAGGGTGAAACAGCAGCACTAACTGTATAAATATCATGTGTAAATGGCACAGTTTAATAACGTGTTAGTGTAAACTGCACGTTCAAATCCTTGTTTTCAATGTTTGCATATATAATTTATGCATAAGTCATTTAAATATAATACGAAATTAAACATATATTCTAGATGATTATCTCTTCACAATTCTATACATAAATATCATGAATTAGGGTTCAATAGAGTTAGAATAAGCAATAATTAGTTGCAGCCCTAAAAAACTATAAAGCAATAAAGCCATGAACAAGAAAAACAAACAGAAGAGAAGAAAGAAAGAGAGAGAGAAAGGAAGAAAGAACAAAGCCAAGGACAGGAAAAAATTAAAAAAAAGAGAGCGAGAAAGAAGAAAAGGAACAAGCAGGAAGCGAGAGGAAGTAGAAGGAAATATCAGAAGTTTTCTGGACTAAATTAAGCAGCGAGCAGCCAAAACAAACCCGGCCTCATTCATTTCCTCCTCAACTGCAGCCTGGACACTGCATGGAAAATTAACCAGAGCTCCAAAAAGCACACACGAACACACACACACACACACGAACACACACACACACACACCTTAAACAGATGAGAGCCATTAGGATTAGCAAGATTTAATAATAAATCAGAACTCCCCAGCCCCCCCAAAATCATGCTCTTCCTCCTCCTCCTCTTCATCTCTGAGTCAGTACTGAGCTGCACAAATGTCTGGCTTTTTTTTTTCCCCTCGTGAATGTGAAATGAGTCAGCTGCCAGCGGCTGAAGCACAAAGCAGCAGCTGCTCAAAGCTTCGCCGCCGCGTGCTCGTTTTCACGCAGCCGTCTGCAGACGACTCGAGTCTCTTAGCACTGAACGCGTAATCTTACAATTTGTTTTCTCGTGAGCTTGCCAAGAGCTGTGTGTGTGTGCGCGTGTGTGTGTGTACGCATTCCTCTACATGTCACTGCCGGTTTGGCCAAACCTCCTCATTGATGCTAACGGAAGCTGGGTGACATCACTGTTCCCAGAGAAAGAGGTTTATATTTAACAGCTCCGGATCCTCTCTCTGGATTTATTGCTTTGTCAGACTCGGAGCTGTGCGGTCAATACCAGGCGAGTTCAGATCTTCCTTTCTACATCGTGTGAGCGCTGAAGCTCGGTTAAATCACAACATACCAACAATCCAACAAAACCAAACAAAAAACGAAGTAACATCTGTACCATTAAATTACAGAAAAATAATCAATGACGGTGTTGTGAGAAGTGTAGTGTGGAAAGAAGGTTTGAAAGAAAAAAAAAAAAAAAAAAAAAAAAAAAAAAGTCAAAAAGCAAAAGGCGGAAAGACGTGAAGGAAAAAGGGGTGAAAGGAAACAAGTAAACGAGTGAAATAAGCACAAAATGAGAAAGAAAGAAAGGCAGACAGAACAAATGAAAGAAAAGAGCAGAAGAGGGTAAAAAAAGTTGAATAAAAACAGTGAAAGGAACAAAGAAAAACCATCAAGAGGAAAAATAAATAAATAAAGGGGAAAAAAAAGTACAAAGGAAAAAGGATGAGTGAAAAGAGCACAAGTTTTTGGAAGCAAGAAAGCAAGCAACCAAACAAGAGACAGAAAGAAAAAACAGCAAGTGATGAAGCAAAGGAAAACGTAAAAAGGAAGAGAAAGCAGGAACAAAAGAAAAAGTGCAAAAAAAAAAGCAACAAGTACAAAAGAAAGAAAGAAAATAGAAAGATAAAAAGGGTTAAAGAATAGTAAAAGAAATGCATGTAGAAAAAAAAGAAAAAAACGAAAAGAAAAAAAAGCTAATGAGAACGAAAGGAGTAGTGTGGAGCATGCGCCCTGCAAATGAGCTGTTACTATGGCAACAATAAGGCATAGGATACATAATTAGGCCTAAAACCCTGCGGTAGATCTTCTCCTGAGTATCTGCAATCAATCCTGAGCTACGGCTGCTTGAGTAAATGAGACTCCGCCCCATGAGAACTGATCACAGCACGCAGCTGTATGGTTACAAACATCATGTCGGTGATGATTATTGAGGATCGGCGCTGCTGAATAGTTTGACGTGGACTTTGCAAAGAGACAACAATTATCCTGGCAATAGATCGCAAATGAGTTAAAGTTCCAAATTACAGAATAGTTTTGAACCTCGACAGGGAATCTCCAGCGAGATCTCCACACAGCACCACCATCAGGTGGACTAGGTTCATCTCTTGCCCTGATCAATAAGACAGCACCATCTGTTCACCCCGTGCCTGATTTGTTTCAGAGTATTAAAAGTATAATAGAGCTCCAGATCTTTGTGCTTGGACTCCTAAAGATGCTTTGAAAAATTCTGTTGGGCAAAACGAGGCTGCCTACTGATCATTCAGGAAAACTGGTGGAAAAAAGAATAAAACAAAGACCTTTTCTCCAACTTGCAACCAGCTTCAGCTCCTTAAAACACCTTTTTTCTCCTGATTTTTTGTAAAAGCACAGATTAAGAAGATGCTTGAGGGGGCAGACACTTACGTTCCCCATGCTGAGGTCGTGTGCTAGCAAGTTCTGATGGTTGCTGAGGGTCATCTCTAGCATCTCAGTGCCACCACGCCCATCATCACTTGGATACATGGGCTGCCTGTAGTCCAGCTCCGACACCTTCTCCTGCTTAATGCCCATAGTGGGCATGTAGTCACCAGTCACTGGCATTATCCCCAGGCCAGACAGCAGTCCTCCACCTCCTCCGGAAACATCGCAGTCAGGTGAATGGCGCTCCTTTTTCAAGACCAGCTCGTGTGGCTGCAGCTCGGCCATGACGCTCTGTCCGGTCAAGCGGGTGAAGCTGGTGACAGGCGGCAGGTGGCTGAACATCAGCATGCCTGGACTGAAGCTGGCCTCCATGCCCCCGCCCGGCCGCAGGAACTCGCTTCCCAGCTTGTCCTGAATGAGGCTCATGGTCGAGGCGCTTGGGCGGAGCGAAGGGATGCTGAAACGATGTGGTCTTCAAAAGAGGGCCAACGCTCTCATCCTACAAGTACAGAAAAAAGGAACAGCGTTAGAGAAAAAAAAAAACACTGAAGATGCTGCAGAATGGGGAAAAAAAAATTGGGAGGAACAGGGAGAAATTTTAGAGGCCAAAAAAACTAAAATAAATAAATCAATAAATAAAAAGGTTCCAATGTTTGGGATCATTTCAAACAAAAACAAAGAAAACACCAAGTGTGTTTACCTCTTTTTTAAAGCAATTTGAATTAATTTATGATCTTTACATTTATATTTGTATTTCCATTTTAATTAAATAAAAAAATGTTTTAAAGCAATAACAATCATATGAATAAATAAATAAATAAATAAATATCTAATCGTAATGCATTTCCACATCCCAATCCAACATCATGCATCAACATTCCAGTGAGAAACAATAACACAAACAATACTATAACTGGGCTGTGAAGGTTTCAGGACGACTGGACATTCGATGGACGTCAATAATTGAAAAGAATAAGTAGTAATAGTAAGTGCTAGTATAAGTAGTGTGCGTATGAGAACATACTGCGTGACAGGGCCGTGCTGACGACAGGAGTGAGCTCTTTGATCCAGCCATTAAGTACTCAGCTGCATTAATCACACCATCTGATGGCTCAGCTAAGAGAAAGAGTGAGTCTGTTCATGAGCTCTTGCTCTCTTCAGCAACATGCTTCCAAAAAAACATTTTTACAACACTGTTGTGAGAACTTGGAAGTAACAATAACACACACACACACACACACACACACACACACACACACACACACACACACTACTGCCTGAACTAACTACTGATATTAAACCCTCTGAATACTAAACCAATACACTCGATGGAAATGTCTTGCTGTTTAAAGTTAGCACACTCAATGTATGGTTAGCAAAATTATTGGCACCCTAGCTTAAAAGGGGTCACACCCCCCCACACACACAGATTTTCAAATTTGTATAAATAACCTAGAAACTATTTAGAACACGATAAACAAATGTTAGTGTAAGCCACGACCTCGATACAAGCGCACTAAGTGGCTGAGAAAACCCCATCTGGAAAATCTGACTTCTGGTGTCTGGAATGGTTGTTTGTGTTTCGATGGGCCTCCTGTCAATCATTTTACAGACACTCGACAAAACACCGAAGATTCGTGAACATGAGTGGGAGTGGAGTGATTGACTCAGAAAGGGGAAAAAACATTCCAAACTTGAAGCAAACATACAGTATTGTTTTTGAGTGCAGAAAAAATGGGAAATCCCCATTATTGTGAGAGTGTGGTGAGGGTTCTGTGATGATCTGCAGCTCTTTTGAGGGTTCTGTGATGATCTGCAGCTCTTTTTTTTTTTGCCTCCTGGGAACTCGATTATACAATACATTGAATCAGGAGTTTCAAAAGACGTCTGTCTGCCTTGGACAAGAGGATACAACCAGACATGGGACTGGGTTTCAAAATACTTCTCGTAATACACATAAAACAAAGTTTCTCGCATGAAGATTTAAAGCCTGTGACCTGATCCACACAAGCCATTGAGATCACAAGAAACGGCCTACAAGCATGGACAGTGTAGAGAGATTCAATACTGAGACAAGGTCTCAGACTTCTGGATTAGTTCTCAAATCGTATCAAGTAATACAGGAGAAGACTCACAAAGGATGTTTAACAAGGGTGCAAATAATTTCGGAACATTGCCAGATCGAATCAATGCGTTGCAATGGCAGCTGTACACAAAACGCTGTGTGCGTGCACTTCGTTGGAGTGTATTTGTGGACCGTGACCTTTAGCAACTCAGACCACTCCAGCCTGTCTGTCAACTTTCTATCAGATCATCCAAACACCAACCAGGCCTGCAGTTCACAACTTACTACAAACCGCCATACACTTTCAGGAGATATCCAAAATGCGGGAATGGGGTCCCATCTGGGGTCAATTCCTCCATTTTTGGGTTCTTGGGATATTCTCTGGATCAATCCTGATAATGCAGGAGTAGGAGAGTGGAATACTCTTGCACTCTTTTCACCAATTTCCATACCGCAAACAACCTTCAAAAGATGTGATCCCAGGATCTCTTTTCAATTCGTCTGATTCCTTCTTCATCAGGTTTCACATTCAAATCTTAAAAAGATGATCAAAAGTGAAGAGCAAAAAAAAAAAAAAAAAAAAACCTTAGAATCCAGAATTAATACTCACCTCAGCCTATAACATGTGGCCATGCCAAACGAATATTTATTTTCGCTTTGACTACCTCTAACGATCGAGCAGGTGTCGTGGGCAAAACACAAAGGTTTTCCGACGTGCTACGTCCGTCTGAGGCAATTACCCAAATGCGTAAATAAGCTAGCGTTCTTGCAAACTGATAGCACGAGCCAGCATGGTGTTTGAGAAATGTATTCACATGTATCAATGGGATGAATGGTGGCTTAATGTGTGCAGGATTGGGCTTTTTTTTTCCCCCCTCAATGCTGCTTTAATTATTCATGCGGCTGCACGCAGACTCGGCGTGCTTTGTTTACTACAACGGCTGGGCACGGTACTTTCACCTATGCAAATTTAACCAGGCGCACGTCTGGCAGCTCAGCTGGCCGATCTGACCTACACTCCCGACTGGAAATCGTGCCTTTTATTAACACCGAACTCGAAAGGATTTTACTAGAAAATATCCCAGGCATTCGACAAAAAAAATTAAAAGTGTGTGTGTGTGTGTGTATATATATGTGTAAATATACACACTGTTTTAACTGACTCCAAAAACAATCTAGACTGATTAAAAATAATATTCAAAGCAGTTGCATGTGCAAACGTGGACCGAAAGAATCGGCAGAACCACAATCTTTTTTCTTAGTCGCACGTCATAACCTCAAACCTTTCACGGCTCATGCTCGGCGATAAAAAGTGACAAACTACCACGACGTGCGAAGAAAGACAATCGCAACCAGAAGACGCATCAGAAAATATGACCCATTCGTAATTCCTTCAATTATTCTGCTCTAATATTCGAGTAAAGGCCAGCACAGGATTTATAATGAAATACCTGACATCACATGGAGCATCAGAATATCAGACTCACATCGAATATTTTCACTCTGTATTTACAATAAAAAGATTCTTCATCGTTATTGATTTACAGTTCGCTTTCGATTGCACTTTAATGAGCTCGTTTCCAGGTCTTGTTTTGCAAAATCTTGAAAATCTGATTGCCATGTGCTGTAATCACACCTGGGAAATATCTTTTGGCACCCCTGAAAAGAAGCTCCATTTAAACAAACAACAAACATCCTACATGTTTACTTCTTTGTAACTGCTGGGCTTTTTTGGCACACAATGTATGTAATAAGTAGTTACAGGACAATCAATTCAGTATGTCCAAAATATCATAGGAAGGAAATCTAATACTTGCTAGAAAATTATTTTATGCTGGAAGTCTAAGTGATTTTGGGGGATTTGATAGTGATGAAGGCTCTTCGTAGTGGTTTATGGGAACGTCAATTGCACGTAATGATGATGATGATGATGATGGTGGTGATGGTGGTGATGATGATGGGAAATCGGCATGTGGATGGGAATTTGGGAATCACAGACAAAGTCCCACTGCAAATCACGAGTGGAGTTGAACTTCCAAAGCATTTGGAACCCGTTATGTTGTTATGTGTATGTCCAGGTTTATAGAGATATAAAAAAAAGGCCCTGATTGAGCCTCTGCTTGTTATTAGTATCTCATTATATCATTCTGATTCTCACACCGAAACAAACAAACAAATCTCGTGCTCGATAAACAACACGCACGCGCATCTAACCAACAAAACGCTGCGAAATCACCAGAAAATGATTCAAACCTTAGATCAATAAAGCTGATGGTGATGATAATAATAATAACCCGGCCCATGCTCCTCTCCAGCTCTCTCTCACTCTCTCCCTGCGAACAATTGATGCTCAGCGCGCATGCTAAGATGCTAATGCTAACCTTAGCGCAGCCGCTCGCGCTTTGTTGTCTGACCCCCTCGGACCGCTTCTTCGCTCCTTCTGCCGGGAAATAAACTCCCGCAGGAGGCTTTTCTCCCCTTCAGCTTACCAGGTCATGACCACCGCTCGCTCGGGGCCGTGCGTGCTTTGTTCTACTTCGCAGCACGGTCGTCTGTTTCTGCCTTCAGCGTCTAAACATTGTTCTCCCGCGGCCGCTGCGCTCCTCCATCTTGGTTCAGCGCGAAGTACTCTGGGTAGAAAGAAAGAAAGAAAAAAAAAAACGCTCGCACGCTGCCTCACGCGCGCACGCGCGCACGCGCACAGGAACAAAAAAAAAAAAAAAAAAAAAAAAAAAAAAAAAAAAAAACTGAACGGTGTCCCGCGAGGAGACGGCACGCGCGCACGAAGAGCACGCGCGCTGCAATTGCGACTAGTGATGTGAAGATCGGATCAATTTAGTGACTTGGTTCTTTTGAATAATTTAGTTTATTTAGTTCGGTTCAGAAATCGAATTAAATGATAAATTTTCCAATAAGAAGATCCCCCCAACACTCCTACATACCCGAACCTTGACTGTTTCCAAACATTTTAATATATATATTAAAAAAAGATTTTAAAAAATTAAAAAAGAAAATGATCGACTGCATTGTGTAGCATCAATTATGTCAAGATGTCGGACCTCAATTAGGCTTTTTGGTGTTGTTTTACCCAAACCAATCCCCCTTTTAATACCATCATTATCACACCACGACTATAGAGGCCATCGATATTATCAAGAAATCCAGTATAACAGAGTATCGTTTCACTGCAGCCACACCTGCACCGCCCTCATGCATCTTCTCCAGCAGAAGCATTAATATTTACCTCATAAAATGCACGGAATGGTTTTCCGTACATTTATGGCCATTTTTTAAGTGCGTTACAGCTTTCTTTGGGATTTGACATTTTGTGTGTTTTCTTTATATGGCAAATTCTATAGGAATGGACTGTTTTAAGCATTTTTAGCTGACCTTCCCTCACAATGTCCGTCTTGAAAATGGCCTTGGAAGTATATCTGTGACCCAATCAATTGGTTCTCAGCCATTGTGGAATAAACAACTATTAAATCCACGTGAACTTATTTAAGCTTCACATGCGATTTGCTAACTCTGATTAGCGCTTCCTGACCACCCAATCAAAGAACGTGAAAATGCTGACGTTATTGTGTTCCTGCTAACAACAGGCTCCTGCACTACTGATTCTGAATGGCTCATGGCAGATTCCTTTGACCCTGACAACACGAGATGTGAGGGCTAAAATCTAAATGGATTGAAACTCTAACGTAAACAGACACTCCTACGAGCAGCGTAAACAAGAGAAAGCTATAAAATAAAGTGAATATCTTATTGGGAATAATAAAAAAATTATGTACAAAAATATATTCAGACATAAGTCAGTAACACTGATAGCTTGCTAGCCCTGATGCTTGCTAGCCCTGATGTTTGCTAGCCCTGATGCTTGCTAGCCATGATGACACACATTTGTTGAATAAAAAGCTGTATTTCTTTCATTATTCTCACAGAAATCTATTATTTATTTAGAGTTCAGGCACCATTCCTTGCTCCCATCCTTTGTTTGTTAGCATTATATAGCCAAATAGATACCCAGCTAACTAGATAGAGTGCCTGTAAAAATGTAGAAACACCCTTTGATGGCTTTTAAAACACATGCAGCAAAAACTTTTATATTTCTATCTTCATATCTATCTATCTATCTATCTATCTATCTATCTATCTATCTATCTATCTATCTATCTATCTATCTATCTATATATATATATATATAT
>MU535751.1:1318488-1337913 GCA_024362625.1 Silurus asotus | reverse complement strand
TATATATATATATATATATATACCCATAATCTTTTCTTATGTCTGTACTATTCCTTATCATACTTAAAAGTATTTCTTCTATTATTTTTCATTAACAGCAACCTCAGAAAAAAAAAAACTGCGATATGACAGTAAGTGTGGATCTCATCAGTTCAAATATCTGCTTTAAAATCATTGTGAATGCTGGACAGGTTTTGTAGATCGATTCTAAAAAGAAACATTCCCGTCTTTCAGATGTGGTTGGCTTTTCTTAATTGCCTGGCTAATGAGCCAATTAATTCAGGCTAAAGCAGCTGTGAAACGACATGTAGAAGCACATTTTAATCATGGAATGCCCACCAGGCATGCAGGGTGAGTTGAGTTTTGATCTTCAGCGCTTTTTTTCCATGTGTTATGCTCTTTTTTCTCACCTTCTTTGTTTCACCAAGCAGCAGGAAAGAACACGAAGACCACACTCCCAACAGCAACATCCTTCAAATCGCTCCCACAAACCAAGTGCTTTAATATGGATGAGGATCATCTTTGGATCATCAAATCCAACATCCTAACAACGGTTGCCGAGACTGCTGTGAACAAATTTTGGTAATAATAAGGACCCATGGTGTGTATTTGGAAATCCTGGTGTTCCTGCTGGGAGAAAACGACCGAAAGAAAATGCCAGAATGCTATTTAAATTTTGAGTCTTCTATGAGTAAGACTATCTGGGGGGTCTGTCATCCCTTCATGTTTTATCCCTCCACTGTGAGAAAGATTAAAAGCTTAGTAAAAATTCAGCTGTAACAGAGCAAGCTCCTCATTTTGGGCTTGGATTTATTATTACAACTATGACAGTTTTCTCTTAGTATTGTAGCTTCTTTCATAAAATACTAACATTTATGGTGTTATACAGTGAATTTAGAGAAAACGAAGACAGAAATTCTCATATTCTATTTTATTGCAAATACTTTATTTGTAATTTATATGGCAGATGCTCTTATACAAAGCGATTTGGTTGTGTCTCTGTGGTTAAGTCTCTGGGTTACTATTCGACACATCAGTGGTTAAAGCCCTGGTATTGTCTAGATGCCACTCTTGGGGCCCATGAGTAAGGCTCTTAACCCTCAGGGGTGCTGTATCTTGCCTGACCCTGCACTCTGACCCCAGCTGCTAACATCGCTTGGATATGCGAAAAACGAATTTCACAGCGAATAAATAATTCACTGAATCTAACTCTCATTTATATAACTGAGCAGATTTGTGTTGAGGGCCTTGCTAAAGGGCCCAGCAGTGGAATCTTGGTGGTATTGGGTTTTTAACAGAACCTCCCAACAGAAGTGCAACATCTAATCTGATCATCTGCATGCTATCAAATTATGAACTTAAATATTATGTTTATTAATCTTTCAACCACATTCAACTTCCAGAACATGGGATTTCTGCATCCTTGCCTTCAAGGCATTGACTCCACAGTGGTTTACCGGTCTCTATACCCCCTGTCCTTTACATCTTCCTCAAACCAACTACTCACATGTCCTCCCTCACCACATCAATAAACCTCCTCCTTGGTCTTCCTCTTTTCCTCCTTCCTAGCGGCTCCATCCTCAGCATTCTCCTACTGACATACCACATGTCCCTCCTCTGAACATGTCCAAACCATCTCAATCTCGCCTCCCTCACTTTGTCCCCAAAAAGTCCTACATGCGCTGTCTCTCTAATAAACTAATTTCTAATCCTGTCCATCGTTGTCATTCCCAGTGAAAATCTCAACATCTTCAGCTCTGCTACCTCCAGCTCCACCTCCTGTCTTTTACTCAATGCCACTGTCTCAAAACCATACAACATCTCAGGTCTCACCACAGTCCTATAAACTTTTCCTTTCACTCTTGCAGATACTCTTCTATCACAAATCACTCCTGATATCACTCTTCTCCACCCACTCCACCCTGCCTGCACTCTTTTCTTCATTTATCACACACTCTCCATTATTTTTAACTATTGACCCCAGGTACCTGAACTCCTCCACCTTCACCGCCTCTTTACCACCCTCACATTTTTCTCTTCCTCTCACACACCTCTGCCACACTTGACTTCCTCATACAATACCACAACTCCTCTCTCAGCAGCCTGTCAAACGCTTTCTCTAAATCCACAAACACACAATGCAACTCCTGTTGACCTTCTTCAAACATTTCCATCAACATTCTAAAAGCAAATATTGCGACCGTAGTGCTCTTTCTCGACATGAAACAATAATGTTGCTCACAGATGGTCACCTCTTCTCTCAGCCTGGCTTCCACTGCTCTTTTTTATGACTTCATGGTGTGACTGAGCAACTTTATCCCCCCGTAGTTACTGCAGGTCTGCACATCTCCCTTATTCTTAAAGATCGGTACCAGCACACTCCTTCTCCATTCCTTAGGCATCCACTTCCTGCCTCACCATTTCCACACCATCCAACCTTCTCTTTCTCTCTCTTTCTCTCTGGTCAAAACATTTCCATCTCCATCCTTTATTGCTCTAACTTGTAGCACTTTCTTACCAGCTCGGTCCCTCTGCCTGTCAGCTAATCAGTACAAATCCTTTTCACCTTCCTTAGTGTCCAACTTCTCATACAGCTCCTCATATGCCTTTTCCTTTGCTTTAGCCACATCCCTTTTCACCTGCTGGTGCATCTCCTTGTATTCCTGCCTAAATTTCTCATCACTCTGTCAATCCCAATTCAGTTTCTCCAACCTCTTTCTCCTTCTTCTGTCCTGCACTTCCTCATTCCACCACCACGTCTCTTTGTCTTCCTTTTTATTTCCAGATGTCAGACGAAGTACCTTTCTAGCTGTCTCCCTTATCAATTTTGTAGTAGTTCCTTAATCATCTCTTTACCACCGAGGCCCTGTCTGACCTCTTCCCTGAACCTCACACTACAGTCTTCCTCCTTCAGTTTCCACCATCTTATTCTTCTTTCAGTCCTCACTCTCCTCCTCTTCTTCATCTCCAAAACCATCCTACAGACCACGATCTGAAGCTGTCTAGCTACACTGTCCCCTGCCAACACCTTACAGTCTCCAATCTCCTTCAGGATGCATCTCCTACATAGAGCATATTTCACCTCTGTGCACCTTCCTTCACTCTTATACGTCACCCTGTGATCCTCCTTCTTATTAAAATATGTATTTACCTCTGGCATTTCCATCCTTTTATCAAAATCTCCTCCTCATCACCTCTGTTCCCTTCACCTACATGCCCATTAAAGTCTGCCGCAATCACCAATTATTCATTCCTATGTACACCTTCTACCACTTCATCTAACTAAACAGAGTTTTTCCTTCTCCTCCATCTCACAAACCACTTGTGGCGCATAGTCACTAATGACATTTATCATCACCTCTTCAACTTTTAGCTTCACGTTCATCACTCTATCAGAAACTCTTCACCTTCACTACACTCTTACTGTACTCTTCCTTTAGAATCACCCCTAAACCATTTCTCTTTCCTTCCACAAGATAACCAGTTTAAACCCACCTTTAAAGTTCCTGTTCTTATTCCCTTTCCACTTTCCCTGCCGTCTCTGTAGACATTCCCCCTTTCCTTCTTCTCCTTCGGCCAAAAGTTGCCCAATTTCCACCGGTACCCTGTTGGCTAACGATAACTGTGGCGGTCGTTGGAAACCTGGGCCTCGACCGATCCGGTATGAAATTCAAGTTTGTGATCTGCATATTTGATTTGGCAGATGTTTTACGCTGGATGCCCTTCATAACGCAACACTAAAAGTGCACTGTCTGTGCAACTTTAATGGCTGGTTTAAATGAATAATATAGTCAGTCATTGAATAAACGTTCTTCTGGAAGTGAATTTTTTTATAACATTTATTATAGGCAAGAATTTTCTGGATTGTTTAAGAATCTAATGTGGAAGAATGTACGTATAAAGCTACGGTGGGAAAGCTGCTCAATGACAGTTCTTTAATAATTGTTCAATCCTCTAAAAATCTTCACCTGTGCAAAATAAAGGAGGATAAGCAAACATCATATAAAGTCCCTCTGTTTGTTTTTTTATCTTGCTTTCATTACACACAGGTTTAAATGAATAATATAGTCAGTCATTGAATAAACGTTCTTCTGGAAGTGAATTTTTTTATAACATTTATTATAGGCAAGAATTTTCTGGATTGTTTAAGAATCTAATGTGGAAGAATGTACGTATAAAGCTACGGTGGGAAAGCTGCTCAATGACAGTTCTTTAATAATTGTTCAATCCTCTAAAAATCTTCACCTGTGCAATATAAAGGAGGATAAGCAAACATCATATAAAGTCCCTCTGTTTGTTTTTTTTATCTTGCTTTCATTACACGCACATTGGAAAATCGACTATAAGAATTTCCCCCGCTCAACATCTTATCATTTCAATAATCGCTTATGGCCATTTCCACTGATGGATTTCTGTAATTTAACTTTAAACTGTCCCGACTATAGAGAAAGGCTCTTTTATCCATAAGGATATGTTATATTGCTGATGTGATTTAGCCATAATTCAGCAAAGCCTCTGAGGGAAAGCGAATGAAAGCAGTCAGATATGTTTACCGGTTGGCAGGTATAACTACAGTTTCATCAAACAAAAATCCATAAAGATTTAGAAGATCTGAAACAACAAAGAGGAGGCAGGACTTATTGGGCTTGTTATTTGAGAGTTAACTCCAGAAGCAAAGTCAAAGGTCACGATCATGTCCCGAGAACAGGTGAACTGGCTTATCACAGACATTTATATAATCAGACAAGCAGCCAGAGGTCAAAACCTGAACCTAAGAAGTGAGTAGAAAAGATTAACCAATTAAATTACAGCAGATTAGAATTCGAGTTTCCTACAAAAATACTTCATAATCAACTTTAGTGAGAGAAGATGTTTCATGAACAAATTTTGAACAGAAACTGATTGTCTTATAAGAGAAAGTTTTAAATAGTTAACAAGACCAGGTGCTGTAAAATACTCTAGCTGCATTTCTAATGGTTTATTATTTAGTATATACAATACACTAGAGCTTTGTGTCATATTGTGCTCTATTCAGTATATACAGTAATATACGCTACAGCTATGTCTGAAATGGTGCATTTTTCAGTATATAATATACACTATAGCTATGTGTCAGTTGGTGCATTATTCTCTATATACTATACACTATACAGTAGCTATGTGTCAGTTGGTGCATTATTCAGTATACACAATAGCTATGTGTCTGAAATGGTGAATTATCCAGTATATAATATACACTAGGGCTATGTATCAGTTGGCGCATTATTCTGTATATACAGTACTATACACTACAGCTATGTCTGAATGGTGAATTATCCAGTATATAATATACACTATACAGTAGCTATGTGTCAGTTGGTGCATTATTCAGTATATAATATACACTATAGAGTAGCTATGTGTCAATTGGTGCATTATTTAGTATATACAGTACTATACACTACAGCCATGTCCGAAATGGTGAATTATCCAGTATATAATATACACTAGGGATATTTGTCAGTTGGCGCATTATTCACTATATACAGTAGTATACACTACAGCCATGTCTGAAATGGTGCATTATCCAGTATATAATATAAAGTATACAGTAGGTATGTGTTAGTTAGTGCATTATTTAGTATACACAATAGTTATGTGTCTGAAATGGTGCATTATTCAGTATATAATATACACTAGAGCTATGTGTCATATGGTGCATTATTCAGTATATACTATGCACTATAGCTAAATAAGATGGTGAATTATTCGGTATATACAATACCAGGGGTCACCAACATGAGTAGCCCACGTGCCTTTTCTAAAAATAGCTGTTTCCTACTTTGTTAAATCATTTTTGATAGTTATTATTAAAAATCATTAACATGATCAGTGTCTTTACATAACTGGATATCATTAATTATATATAATAACATATAATTAAAGGTAAATTGAGCAAATTTGTTATTTCAGATCAAACTGAAAACTGTGTGTATCAAACTGGTAGCCCTTCACATTAATCGGTACCCAAGAAGTAGCTGTCAGTTTCAAAAAGGTTGGTGACCCCTGCACTATAGATTACAGCTATGTTTAAAATGGTACATTATTTACTATATACACAGTGCTCTATTCACTACAAATAGAAACTTCTGTTATTGTGTTTATAAAATACAAAACACACCAAAATTAAATGATGCTTAATTCACTATACATATTGTACACTGTGCCTTTTTACTAAAGATGATACTTTATGAAAGCTTTCGTTGTTTTATGCTATTTAGTGTATTGTATATATTAAAGCTGTGTCTCAAACAGTCTACTATTTACTCTAAAATGAAAACTCTTATGTCAGTAGTATGATCACACTGAAAAATTCAATAAGCTATAGTGCAATAATAATAATAATACATGGGCAATGTACTGAAAGCAAAAAGAGTGTATTCAGTGTACTCAGTCATTGCATGCTCAACTACAACAACGGAGAATGATGTGGTTTATATTTGTCTAAAAAGTCCAATCTTCATGGATTAGTAATGGAATGTGCATTTTTCAGGGCTCTGATAATTTTCAGCTCACCAAGAAGATCTGATTCGTTAAGCTCTCAAATGGTTTAAAAAATGGCCATTTTTATTATTGAACCAAACAATGTTTGTGATTTTAAGACAAATTATTATCTTTGTCTGACTATTACTAAAACATGTTAGGAAAAAATGGATTGGGGATCAGAATGAGCTTCAACTCTTCAAAAAATTCTGTTTCATACTACGTTCTAGCAACTCATTTCCGTGTACTGCACACTATTTGTGTTTATTTTGACACACTAGAGTGCAGTTGTGTTATAAACAATAGTCGTTACAGCTCATTACAACAATTACATCACAGCTATAAACAGCAGCGCCCCCTACTGGCTTCCTTCTGCTTAAGATAAACAGGTTAAGACCAAAGCCTTCAATATTCAAAAAAGCTTTATGGATATAACTGGGCACAGTATTGGCAAAGCATTGATCATGAAATGCACAAATAAATATACACATAATATCGTATAATTAAAATGATTAAATTTACAATTAAATATAAACAGATGTTATTATAAGTCATAAATGTTATTAAAAAGCTTGATTGTCGTTTTTATTAACACACTTTATTATTAATAATGTTTGTGAACATCAACAATTTAATATTTTTTAACAATTTGTAAAAATAATAAATAAATAAAATGAACGCAATACACTTTTTTATTATATTGATTAAACTGAGTAATCAATTAAATTGACACAAATTAAGTGGATTAAATAAAGTTTGATAAATGGAAAAATAAAATGTAATAATGTACATTTGTTAGACCCCATTTGGGTAATACAAATGTGTGTGTGTGTGTGTGTGTGTGTGTGTGTGTGTGTGTGTGTGTGTGTGTGTGTGTATGTGTTCCAGCATTCCAGCATACTTAAAAACTGTCTTAATTCCTTCCTTCCTTCATTCATTCACTCCCTTTATATGCAGAAGATTTTCTCCTTTTAAGAGAAATTGTTGAAGCTTGATATAAAACGCTAAAGAAGATTTGTTTTGTGCACTTTCTCATTAGCGGCTAACGTTAGCGTTATGGATTCTTTAGCGATTAATGCATGCACAAAACAAATCTTATTTCCAGCACAGAGTGCGTATCCACAATGTTACCCCCAGTTTCTCTTCTTACACCCCTGGCATTGTTGTGTATGTTTTCAAGTTTAATCATATTAAAAGAAGATGCGCACAAAGTGCGAGGCGAAGACTAAACAAACTTGCGGTCTGCTACGTAATACGTTTCTGAGAGAACTCAGATTATACATTTCCACATGACTTGTAATTATCACACACGCTTTAGAGTGCACTATTTTGCATTTAGAGTTTGCTTGGAAAATAACAGATTGAAATCAGTAGCTTGTGTGGCTTGTGTTATTACTATAATCTTGAAATTCCTGAAGCGTGGACAATGTCTCTCCTCAACACATATTTAGCATATAAATATACATTTAAATGCACATAGGTACACTGTTGCTTAAGGATTTTGGGATATTATATTATGTTTCATATATATATATATATATTATTAATTTTTTTTTTTTTTTTTTCACGGTGCAGTAATGCATATGTGGCATAAAGCGTTCTTCTTCCTCTTCTTCTTCTCCTTCTTCTTTTTCTTTTTCTTCGTCTTCTTCTTTAAAAAAATATAAATAAAATCTGAACTGGCTTCTAAATTAAACTTCATCATTTTTATTTGCTGTAAGAAAACACATTTGACTCTAAACGTATATACAAACAGGTGAATTCTTCATGTGTCTCATCTCGAACATACTGTAGCTCCATTTCTAAATTCAGTGAGGTTCAGTTTCTTGTTCACTTTATGACCTAATGAAGACTCATAAGCGGTCGATTTGAGACACAGCCAACAACCAAAACTAGTGCAGTGCAGGGAGACTCTGACAAACTGCAAACAATTCATCAAATCTAAATAGCTTCCAATGCGAGGTGCAAATTTCTGGCGTGTGTGTGTGATGCGCTCGCGCGTCCTGTCCGGTAGATAGCGCTCATTCATTTGCTCAACGCGCGCGCACAGAGGACAACTGAGAATGCGTGTGTGTGTGTGTGTGTGTGTGTGTGTGTGTGTGTGTGTGTGTGTGTGTGTGTGTACTCTTGCAGATACCCTTCTATCATAAATCACTCCTGCTATCACTCTTCTCCACCCACTCCACCCTGCCTGCACTCTTTTCTTCACTTCTTCACACACTCTCCATTACTTTGCACTGTTGACCCCCAGGTACCTGATCTCCTCCACCTACAGTACAGACCAAAAGTTTGGACACACCTTCTCATTCAAAGAGTTTTCTTTATTTTCATGACTATGAAAATTGTAGAGTCACACTGAAGGCATCAAGGGCTATTTGACCAAGAAGGAGAGTGATGGGGTGCTGCGCCAGATGACCTGGCCTCCACAGTCACCGGACCTGAACCCAATCGAGATGGTTTAGGGGTGAGCTGGACCGCAGAGTGAAGACTGTTGGAAGACCATTTCAGGTGACTACCTCTTGAAGCTCATCAAGAAAATGCCAAGAGTGTGCAAAGCAGTAATCAAAGCAAAAGGTGGCGACTTTGAAGAACCTACAATATGTCATTTTTCAGTTGTTTCACACTTTTTTGTTATGTATATAATTCCATATATAATTCCACATGTGTTAAACGATAGTTTTGATGCCTTCAGTGTGAATCTACAATTTTCATTGTAGATATCTCCTGTTTCAATAACCTCTATTCTTTTTGTAAGGTGTTTCAGTCTTTTTCAGTAAGGAGCATGTGGAGTGGATTTCTGGTGCTGGATGAGGAGGTCCGAGGTTTAGACTTCCCTGTTTCCAGTTTAATCCAAAGATGTTGAAGTCAGGGCCCTGTCTAAGACATCGGAGTTGTTCCTCTACACCCTTAACAAGCCTTCTAGTTGCAGTGATGCTCCAGCATCAAAGACTTTTGTTTATATATTTCTACATTTGTAACATTGGTTTTGGGGAATGTGACCACTTGTTTTGGGGCACATAGTGTAGATTGTCTAAATAGTGTAAAAAAAAAAATCTTCAATTCTACAGATATGCTGAGGTCTGCGGTTCAATCTGGGTTTCCAGTTCGTTTCAAAGGTGTTGAAGTCAGGGTTCGGTTTAGGACACTTGAGTTGTTCCACTGCACCCTTAACAAGCTATGACTTTATGAAACCCACTTTGTTTACATGGACATTGGTATGCTAATGGGCTTTTTAGATGCAGTGATGCTCCAGCATTAGATTAGTCTTGGTTTACAGCTCATTCCAAAGATGTTGAGGTTGAAGTTGGTGTCACCACAACCTTAACACGCTACGTCCTTACAGAACTCGCTTTGCATAGATGGGCACTGGCATGATAGAACAAGTTTGGGTTTTTTTAGCCGCAATGCTCTGGCATATGAACATTTTTAATACAATTCCATTTTTGTAGCAACAGTTTTGGAGAAGAACCACATATACAGTACATATGAGCATGATGGTCAGGTGAGCAACTTTTGTGAAGATGACACAGAGCAGGTATATCCAACATGGATTAGGAGGTCTGGGGGTCCGTTTGGGTTTCCAGTTTATGCCAAAGATGTTGTGTCAGGGCTCAACAGGTCTTCATGCAACAAATACAATTTCTAGTAACAGTTTTGGGTAAGAACCACATATACATGTGAGTGTGATGGACAGGTGTCCACTTACATGGTGTAGATGGTTTAAAACTTCAGTCCTGCAGAAATGCTACAGATCAGATATTGATGTTTGATGTGTCAGTTTTGGTTTCCAGATCATTCCAAAGATATTGAGGTTAAAGTCAGGGCTTTGTTCCACTCCAAACTCATCATGTCTTAATGGAACAATTACTTTTGGTAGCAACAGCTTTGTGGAAGAACCACATATACATATGAAGGTGTATATGTGAAGGTCAGGTGTCCACATATTTTGGGGAAAAATATGGTGTAGATGGTCTAAATTGTAAAAAAAAATAAAAAAAATAAAAATTAAAAAAAGAGAGAGAGAGAGAGAGAGAGAGGGGTGTGTGTGTGTGTGTGTGTGTGTGTGTGTGTGTGTGTGTGTGTGTGTGTGAGAGAGAGAGAAAGAGAGAGAGAGAGAGAGAGAGAGAGATAGAGAGAGAGAGAGAGAGAGAGAGAGGGAGGGAGGGAGGGAGGGAAAGGCATTAATACAGCTTATTCGTGCCCACCCAGTGTCCCTCCTCCCTCCTTTCTCTCTTCTCTTCTACTGTTCACAACCAGTCCGCCTCTGAGCACTTAGTCTGGAGTAACTCTACCATCCATGCAGACCTAAAGGAAAGGGGACATACTTCTCTCTGGCTCTTCGGGGCTTACATTTATAGATCTCCAGGAACAGTGGACATTCAGGACTGCGCTCCAGACAGCTATGCGCTCACGGGGACAGGATGCTGTCAGCTCTGGCTCTGTGAAGGGAGACAGCGCGTAAAGACATCTGCGCAAAAGTTGGCCATGGCGGCTCTCCGGCGGAAGTTCGGTGAGGACTATCACCAGGTGGTGAACCCGGCCCGCGGTGGCGTCTTCTCGGCACCGGTGAAGAAGAAGCGGCAGCGCTTCGTGGAGAAAAACGGCCGCTGCAACGTGCAGCACGGAAACCTGGGTGGCGAGACGAGCCGCTACCTGTCGGACCTCTTCACCACGCTGGTGGACCTGAAGTGGCGCTGGAACCTGCTGATCTTCATCCTGACCTACACGGTGGCCTGGCTGGTGATGGCGTTCATGTGGTGGCTGATCGCGTACGTGCGCGGTGACATGGAGCGCGCGCGCGACTCGTCCTACACGCCGTGCGTGGCCAACGTGTACAACTTCCCGTCGGCGTTCCTCTTCTTCATCGAGACCGAGGCGACCATCGGCTACGGCTACCGCTACATCACGGAGAAGTGTCCCGAGGGCATCATCCTGTTCTTGTTCCAGTCGCTGCTCGGCTCTATCGTGGACGCCTTCCTCATCGGCTGCATGTTCATCAAGATGTCGCAGCCGAAGAAGCGCGCCGAGACGCTGATGTTCAGCCAGGACGCAGTGATCTCACAGCGCGACGGCAAACTCTGCCTCATGTTTCGCGTCGGCAACCTGCGCAACAGCCACATGGTTTCGGCGCAGATTAGGTGCAAACTCATCAAGGTGGGTGCGCGCAATAACGCGCAAACTCTATTTCTCACACACACTTACACACACACACACACACACACACACTCACACGTAACCACGTATCTACAATCACGCGCGAACGCGCACACATTCATATACCCAATGCATGGACTCTTGCGCGCGCCCGCACATACCCAAACGCATGCATGCACAATTACGCACACTCTAATGCACGGCATGCATGCGTCTAAACTCACTTACCCGTGCACGTGGAAACATTTCTCATCCCTCTCATGCACGTACACACACATATCAACTACCATGACTGATATTGCATGCATGCATTGCATAAGTATATTCTTTGTAAAATTTTTTTTGTATTAATATTTTTAGGAACGACCGATAATTTGCACATTATTTATTGACAGGTCTGATAACTAGCCAGTGAGCAGTAATTAGGGGTTAGAAAGGTCTGATGAGAGATTCCCAGATGTAATTGCTGAGGGCGTACTTAATTTAAATCATCCCGCTGAACCCTGACCCTCCAATCAATGCCAAGAAACAGGAGAGGGACAGGAAAAGCAAAGTAGAATAAGAAGGCGAAAACAGGAGCTTGAAGGAACTTGCATAACAGCTGCACACCCACTGAAGCGCACAAGCTGCAACACACTCAAGATTAGCTGAGTGTGGCCATGGTGCTGTTTCAGCAACTTCTTTAGAGCACTTTAATGGTGCAGGGTTTCACGGTTTAGACAGTTTTTTGTTTGCAAAAACATTAGTCTAATTGCAACATATGAAAATATTGCATATCGCATCTCACTACTATATTTTACTCACAAACACTTGCAGTCATTAGGACTAGTCAGCAAATCTGTCTCATTGACCATAGCAGAGAATAAGTACTTTTATTCCTTGTCTTATTTATTCATAAGCACATTTATACCCGAGAATTCAAACGAGATAATTTTACATCTAAGGTAATCATTGATATGCTTTCATACCAAAGGACTTATAGTGCTATTTCATTATTAAGCGAAAGTGCTGAAGGTAAAAAAGAGCATGAATGGAGGCTCTGCGTTGGATTTTGTAGACATGGAATTTGAACATCTAGCATTTCTGAAAGATTGTGTTTTCAGTATTACAATTACCGCATTTAAGCTTGGTGTATACATTCTACAGAACATGTACTTTCAGATGTATGTCAGGACAGGAAAAGATCGATAGAAATTAAAAAACATTTATTGATCCTAAAGGAAATTGAGTCCCAATCCCAAAGGACCAACCAAAAAAAAAAAAAACAGACATGAGTATTGTTATTCCTGAAAGTGCGATTGGCTGCTCAGATACAAATCTTGCAGAACACAGATGTGTGCATGGTTTATTTACTGCATTTATTTAGTTGTCATTAGTACCTGCTTTATTTTGGTCTTACTTTGTATCCAGGGTTACTGTGGAGCAAACTATTTCTGTCACTTTGGTAATTATTCATCCTTTTCAATATTTGAATCTATACTATGTTTCAGCAATTGACACTTCAGACCATGTTAAGAAAATTGTAAAAAAGCTCAATGGAGTCACATATGCAACAGAACAGTTTCTAAAAAATGTTTTAAATGTACAATAGGCTTCCTAAATACATTACAAATGCTGAATTATACGAGTGTTCCACTTCAAACCAACTCTAAGTAAAACTCAAAAACCTAGAAACCTGCAGTGGTGATAATTTATTCAGAGCATGTCTTTCATGTTCCTCATTAGACCGTTACGGTTCTGTCTTGTCTTCCTCAGATAAGGCGACATCCCGCCAACATTCCTATTTCGGTTGAATCACCGGAGCTTTATTCCAGTCGCCAAAACAGAAAAACGTGCACTTTCACATATTTCTGTTTACTATGCTGTCAGCTTGATTGACAACCGAGAACTGGCAGCAAAATAAAACAAAAAAAAGCATTGATTTTGGGTGTCTCTCAGACATAACAAATATTCCCAAAAAATCCGAACAAATAATAAAGCAGACGTTAGTGCGAGCCAAACACACCTACACACTTCTGTTCATGCTGACAAGCAACATGTGGCCAAACCTGTACCATTAAAGGAATCCTGCATTCTCTCTCTCTCTTTCTCTCTCGTCTTTTTATCATTCACTGGAGAGCCTTACACATTAAAAGCTGCTAGGTAGAGCCAGTCTGTCCCAACCTGAGACAAGATGAAAGTGGATGAGATCTTGTAAAGCTTTGAAATATCTGAGCCTCTGTAAGCCTCCCACCAGAGCGAAGTTTACGTTCACAGCTAATCCACGCTTCTGAAACATGATTGTTTTGTAGGGCACAACTCTTGAGGAATGTGTGGTGTTTTATTGCAGGAGAGTGGGCAGAGCTGAAGTGTCCATAATACCTCAGAAATTTGACATCATGTAATAATAATCTATTGAGAATTTTTATAGAGACATATTCTTGGGCCATGCCATAGAATAAGCTTGTAATGTGCAGTGTTTCAGTGTTTAGCAAACTGATTTAATGTGAATGAAATTATATTTGATGTTAGAACTTTTCTGGACAATGTAAAAGCAAAGGGAGAGAAACATTGGGTTAAACCCATTAGGCAGATCAACATTTCCCTCAAATGTGTTGGTAAGGTATAAAGGAAATATGGATTCTGACCTCTGACTAGTTAATGATTGTAGCTAACTGAGACTTCTGGACAAAGTGAAAGCAGAGTGCAGTCAAAATGTGACAATACTCGAATATCAATATTTACCTCAGCTATGTTGGCAAATAGCCTCTTTTCTTCTAGTCAAGTTGGAAATATGAAAAGTGAGAATAGGCTAGTTAATGATTGTCGCTAACTGAGACTACTGGACAAAATGAAAACATTGACAGTAAAATATAACAAGAGGATTAGGAATGTCAACATTTACCTCAGTTCTTTTTAGTAAATAGTACATTTGTTTCTAATAAACTTGGAAATATAGACCCTGTAAATAGGCTATTTAATAATTGAGGCTAATTGAATCGACTGAACATAATGAAGATCCAGTGACCATCAAAAATAATTAGGAATATCAACATTTACCTCAGATTTTTTGTAATTAGTCTCTTTTTATGTATAATATTTTGAAGTATGGACTCTTTGAATAGGCTTTTTAATAATTGAGGTTAACAAGACTACTGGACAACATGAATATCTAGTGACAGTCAAAATAAATTAAAAATATCAATATTTATCTGTTTTTTCTAGTCAATTTTAAAATGGATGCTGTGTGTTAATGAATAAAGTTTACTAAGACTCCTGGAAACTGTAAATGCATAGTGAAAGTAACAAGAAGTCAAAACCATCAGGGATATTGTGTCTCTGTTTCTAGTTAGCTTGAAGATACCGACCCTGAGAACAGGCTTGTTGAGTATAACTGAGTGAACTAGCCAACGTGAGGGCAAAATGGGACAAAACATTCAAATATATAACGTAATTTCTCTCAGAAGTGCTCATGAATTGTGTATTTGTTTTGAGTCAGCTGAAAAATATTGATATTTAAAACAGGCTAGTTAAAACTTTAAGGATAACTGGACAACATGATGGTGACAATAACAAGCAGTCAAAACCTTCAGGCATATATTCCTGAGACTCCTGGACATTGTGAAGGCATAGTGACAGTGAGAATTCAAAACCATTAGGTGTATTGGGTCTCTGTTTTAAGTGAGCTTGGAAATATGAACCCTGAGAATATACTAGTTGTAGGAGTACTGGCCAAAATGAAGCCATAGTTCTATGGAAAATAGGCAACAAACTATCATATATATATATATGCTAATTTACCTCAGAAGTGCTTGTAATTGTCTTGTTTCTATGTTTCGAGTTAGCTGGTAAATATGGATACGGATAATTTGCTTATTAATTATTGAGAAAAACATGACAACGTGAAGGCATAGTCAGAGTAAAGAACAAAACAATCAAGATTATCAGCATTTACCTCACTTGTGATGGTAGTCTCTTTTCTAGTGAACTTGGACACATGGATGCTTGATTGAAGACAATAAGAAATTATTAATATTTTCCTCAAATATGATGATAAAATGACAAAAAAAGACATTATATGACAAAATTACCATTAGCTATTAGAAACGATCAACAAAAAAGGCCTTATAAACGGCATAACAGAACATGATTCTATTTGAATACAACGCATATAGCAAGATAAGCATTTATATTACATAATTAAATATTAGATATTTAAGTGAGATCTAATCTAGTTTGAGGTCTTTTTTTTATGTCTGATTTTGCTGTGTGTGCATGTGTGTGTGTTTTAGAGAGACAAGGCACACTATGCTGCACTTCCACATGACCACAGTACATTGAACAAACAGAAATATAGCTTAATGACGCATAACATATTCCACTTGGATGAGGACACTGAATAGACACACACAGAACTCCGTGCACTCGACTACAACACAACCCCTCGTTAAGCACTGATAAGGCACTGGACACACACCAGAAATAGACCATAATGAGGAAATGGGAAATAAGGCATTTAGGATTCAATTAAACAGCTTCAGACCCAAAACAGCTGAGATTAATTTCAGTATAAACAGTAGCAATGCATTCATCATATAACAGACGTGAGGTGTGTGCAAATCCAAGCTGAATCTCATTGGGAATATTATATGCCTTGTATATCAGCCAGATGCAAGTAGCGTTCACGTCTTCCTCAGTGTCAGCACCAGGTTGACAGGGAGCAGGGACAGAGAACAGGATTCAGAAGGGCGAATGAACCAGTGCTGCAATGAGGGTCAAGGGATTTGAAATGAACTCTGTTGGTTAGAAATCAACAGAGAGAGAAAGAATGAAAATATGGAAATGTAGGTGATTAATTAAACAGGAATAACAGAGCTTCTAGTGTGCATGATGTATATATTGCATAAAGCATATATATATAGCAATTTCAGCTACAGTTGCTCGTCTGTTGGATCAAACCACATGGACCAGCCTTTGCTCCCATTAAATAAACCTTGGTCGCTCATGACCATGTCACCAGTTCACCATTGTTCCTTCCTTGAACCATTTTTGATAGACACTGATTACTGCATACTGGGAACATCCCACAAGAGCTGCAGTTTTGAAAATGTTCTGACCCAGTCATCTAGCCAGCACAATTTGGTCCTTCTCAAACTCGCTCAAATTTTTACGCTTGGCCATTTGTTTCTGCATTTTACACATCAACTTTGAGGACAAAATGTTCACTTCACTTGCTGCCTAATATACGTATCCCACCTCACTAACAGGTCCTATGATGAATAGATAAACTGTGAAATATATATATAGATAGATAGATAGATAGATAGATAGATAGATAGATAGATAGATAGATAGATAGATAGATAGATAGATAGTTATCAGTTCTAAATGCGCTTTAAATTAAAACTTTTTTTAATAAAAAATTAAGCTTTTATTTCTCTAATCAACGTGGGCATTGACAAATATGGATGCTTTATGCAAATGTATGTTTTTTTTTGTGATATCATACTCATGAAACATAAAGACAAAATATTCTTGTAAATGTTTTGAAGTAATTGTGGTGTTCCAAATTATGTAAATCATCAGGAGACGAAACAGAATCGTTTGGCTATCTTTCAAAATGGATTGTTTTAATTGCCGGATGTACGCATTATGATTTGAGACTTGGCGCATCAGTAAAACAAATCGTTAGTGATTAATAATTATTTATTGATTTTTTTTTTTATATCTGGTTAAAGAAAGGACGTCGTGTGCTGTGTTGATGTAAATCATCAGGAGACGAAACAGAATCGTTTGGCTATCTTTCAAAATGGATTGTTTTAATTGCCGGATGTACGCATTATGATTTGAGACTTGGCGCATCAGTAAAACAAATCGTTAGTGATTAATAATTATTTATTGATTTTTTTTTATATCTGGTTAAAGAAAGGACGTCGTGACTAAATGTGTGCTATGTTGAAGGGTTTTAATTTCGCCTCATATTTATTTATTTATATTTTTTACAAAAAATGGTCAGAAATGCGCGTTATATATTGTCCTGTGGTGGTAATTTTACATTGCTTTAATAATTACTGTAATATCAAAAGTCAAATAATATGGTGTATTTTCACCTTATTATTTGGCCAATTATATACTTTTGCCTTCCTGAGGCCCAACATTCAGTATATTTTAAAGAGAGAGTGATACATATCATAAATAAAGTGTTTGTTGTTGCTTATAAAAATAAGAGAAATAATTCGATGTCTGGTTGAGAGCAGAAATAGTGACAGAGTATGAGATAACGGAAATGTACAAATAAACAAAAAGGAAGAACAGAGTCAAAATCTTGAGACTAAGGCAAGACTCAATTCCTCTCTTTCTGTATCTCTCTCTCTCTCTCTCTCTCTCTCTCTCTCTCTTTCTATTTCTCTCTCTGCCTACACTTTAATCTCTGTTGTATTTTGTTCTGCTTTAGGGCTTTTAAAAAGGCCAGGGGGTTCTATCTTGAAAGACCTTCCGCATGCCGAACAGTTCATTCGATCAGCGATGCTAAAATAGCTTCCGGGAACAATTGGATGAAGAGAATCTGTGACTCACATTATTCGGCTTATATAATACACGGATAAAATGCTTTTTCATGTCAGAGTATGAAATCTGTTTTAAACAAAGCGTAATAACTGACGTAAAGCTAATCAGAAAAATGAACACTGGAATATGTATTCAACAAACCACAATCATGTCATTTTAGACAGGAAAATAGAGTGGTTTTATGGGTGAGTTACTATGAATAGTATGTAGCTTCTATGAATATAGTGTGTCCAATATATTCATCGGCGATTCTGCATAACAGTTAACTATGAGATGCATTGATTTATATATGTAGCATCCAGTCAATATTGAGAAGGCCAGAACTGATGGTTAAATGACTTTTATTGCTCTCCGTGTCATCAACCAACGTAAGAGCTGAGTAAAACAAATAAACCATGCATTAACCATTACATTTCAACTGTTATACAGCTCCTTACGTTGGTTTCAATCCGTTAGCATTAAGTTAAATTAAGCATTTCACAATAAACCTTTTAAGTAACTTGCATATGTTTCTTATTAACACCACAAACCTTGTTCCTCATTTGACCGAAGCTAACCTTGTAGTTTATCCGTAGTTTTTACTGTTTTAACCGTGAACCCTTTAAGACTTTCTTTCGTTTTACCGCCGTTCTTGAAACTGACTTCCGTTATTATACTTCCGGTTTCTGTGGTTGCCAAAATAAAAGCTTGATGTCGTAATCATGAATAAAATGAATAAAATAGTGCATAACTACTCTGTTGGCCTTTACAATATATGTGTTGGCATTTGTATCACCATGCATATTTTTTTTAACACATTTGCATAGGTTGAAAAATATTTATTATTAGTAGTTGCGCTATACTTTTATTATTTAGAAAGTGACCAATATTTTATATGTAGATTGATTTCTCCTCGCTAAACTGTTTCTCAAACATGTTCTCTAAGCACCACTGCCCTGCCACGGACTAAAATAATTGAATCCTTCAGATGTTTTAGAGATGAAATCAACAAGAACAAGCCACATTAGCAGCATATGAGAAGAAGGACAGTTTATTGTCCATAGTTACCCCAAGGTTGTGAGCAGTGGCTGAAAGGAAAAGCAGAGAGTTATAAAGAGTATGACTTGCAGTATCTCTTCTTTTGTTTTGGTTGAGAAACTTGACAACAAATGAGTAGAAGATTCCTGGCTGTGTAGTGTAGCTTTTTTTGGGGGAGGAAGTGAA
>MU535751.1:1303488-1313488 GCA_024362625.1 Silurus asotus | reverse complement strand
GAGGGAGCGCACGATTTTACACACACACACACACACACACACACACACACACACACACACACACACACACACACACACACACACACACAAACATGCTAACACATCCATCAATAACGGTTAGAGAAGGCCAGAGGGAAGTGTTGTCTTCATTGTTGCTGGTTTTGTGTTGTCTGTGGTTCAGACAGACACCATGATGGAGTGATGAATTGCATTAATTAACGCTAATTAGGGGACGTAGGAGGTATGAGTCAGAACTCAGCCAACACAGTGTGTGTGTGTGTGTGTGTGTGTGTGTGTGTGTGTGTGTGTGTGTGTGTGTGTGTGTGTCTGAGACAGAGTGTAGCTGCTCTTTGCATAGATCTATGATTATAGTAAGTGAATCTATAGTTTCATAATCATAAAAGCCTTGTTTAATTGCCAGTAGTAAGAAAAAAGCAACCTGCACAAATGACTAATACAAGACATGATACAGGCAGTTTGTACAAGTTTGTGGTCACCTGACCATCACAATGAACATTTTGTCAATTTCATATTTAGTCCCCATTTGTTGCTATAATAACCTCCAGTGTTCTGGGAAGATTATTTGGAGTGTGCTTGTGGATATTTGCGCTATCTATCTATCTATCTATCTATCTATCTATCTATCTATCTATCTATCTATCTATCTATCTATCTATCTATCAACAGGCCTTCTAATACAGATTAGTTGCATGTTAGTCAAGTCAAGTCAAGTTTATTTCACAACAGACATTGTCTCAAAGCAGCTTTACAGAATTTTAACAGTGAAGGTGAACAGTGTGTATTTATCCCTGATGAGCAGCCATGGTGTCTGTGGCAAGGAAAAACTCCCTTAGATGTTATTAGGATGAACCCTTGTGAGGAACCAGATTTAAAAGGGGAACCGATCCTCATTTGGGTGACATCAAGAGTGTGATTATAGTCTTTAAACCAATACAGAACACTGGAGAGTGAGAACTAACATGAGCACTGGGGTGTAAGATTATCAGTAATGTTTTTTCTACAGTCTTATACAGTCATTGTGGTTATAAAACTAGGAGCTACTGAGCAACTTATAAAATGGCTCAACATTTTCGATCATCACAGATCCAACATTAGCTTCTCCATGCCAGAGCCTTTAAACACTTCAGGAGGTCCAATGTCAAAACTCCACACATGAAGTGGGATCCAATTGGCACTGGT
Source organism: Silurus asotus (assembly GCA_024362625.1). NCBI lineage: Eukaryota > Metazoa > Chordata > Actinopteri > Siluriformes > Siluridae > Silurus > Silurus asotus. The sequence goes on along the minus strand of MU535751.1, from coordinate 1,312,288 downwards.
ATGTCTCTGGATGGTTCGGGAAGTTTGCGAGTTCCACATCTATTTCGTTAAAGGTCCACAATCTTCATGAGGTCGGATGTGACTGGAGCTGGCCAAACCTCAGGATGCCTCAGGATGGGGAGAGAAAGAGAAGCAGTGGAGAGAAATTAGCGTAGCTGCTCTTTATGATATTAACAGCACAAGTTGATAATGTGCATGTGATCAGATGTTCTGGAGCACAAATTTATGATATGTGACGTATGTTATGTGTAGGCTTTGCTAAAAAAGATACATTTTTAATCTGCTCTTAAACTGGAAGAGTGTGTGTAAGCCCCGAACACTGTCAGGAAGACTATTCCAGAGTTTAGGCACCACATGTGAGAATGATCTACTCCTTTTGTGGACTTTGCTATTCTAGGAACTACTAGAAGCCCAGAGTTTTGAGATCTCAGACTGGATAGATACATGGGAGCCAAACCATTTAGTGTTTTATAAGTAAGAAGTAGTAGTTTGTAGTCGAATCGAAACTTAACAGAAAGCCAGTGCAGGGATGATAAGATTGGGGTTATATGATCATATTTTCTCGACCTTGCGAGAACTCTGGCTGCCGCATTCTGAACTAACTGAAGCTTGTTTATTAATGATGCAGGACATCCACCTAGTAATGTGTTACTGTAGTCTATTCTGGAGGTCATGAACGCATGGACGAGCTTCTCTGCATCAGATATAGATAACATTTTTCTTAGCTTAGAAATATTTCTAAGGTGGAAGAAGGCTGTTTTGTAACTTGGTTGATGTGATTTTTGAAAGACAAGTTGCTGTCTAAAATAACTTCTAGGTCTTTTACTGTTGGTTACAGAACATCCGTCTAAATGCAGGTTGATCAAATGCAGGTTAAAATGTTGTGTTTTTTGCTAATAGCTTCATATCAATAATGATACATATTTTGTATTATATATAATGTAGGTATGTACACTACACTGACAAACGTATTTCGACTACCACAAAGTTAACAGTGCATATGATATGGATGTGGTAGCATTCAAATTTAGGAGACTCAAACCCGTTCCATCAGGACAGTGCCCCTGTGCACCTGAGATGGAAAGTAATGAAGTACAAATACTTAGTTACTGTATCTTTAAATAGATTTGTCTGGTATCAGTACTTTACTTCACTATTTATTCATTTATATACAACTTTTTACTTTCAAATTTTATACACAAATATCTGTACTTTCCACTTACATTTTCAAAACAAGCTCGTGAACTTTAGTTTGAATGTATTTGGTAACATGATCGATATTTTTCTTCTTAATGAGCACCGTTTTCAGCCTATCAACATATTTCTTGTCATTGGGTGGCATTTTTCAATTTATCACTGGTGTATAATTTCCTGGTTCTCACACACCAGATAGAGAATAGAATAGCCTTTATTTTTTACATATACATTACAGAAGAGTGACATTTTTTTCTTCACATATCTTAGCTTGCTCAGACGGTGGGGTTAGAGCGCAGGGTCAGCCATGACACAGCGCCCTGGAGCACAGAGGGGTTAAGGGCCTTGCTCAAGGGCCTAAGAGTAGTAACTTGGCGATACCGGGGCCTGAACCTCTGACCTTCCGATCAGTAACCCAGTCTTAACCACTGAGCTACCACTCCCCCCTGAGCTACCACTCCAACCAGGCTAGTTTACAAAGCTAACAATTAGCAAGCAGAAGGCAACAAGAAGTCTGGTGGTAACATGGATCAGTGGTCCCCAACCTTTTTTGCACCACGGACCGGATTAATGTAAGACAATATTTTCACAGACCCGGGCCGTGAATGGGAGGTGGGGGAGGTTGGATTATAAATACAACAAATTAAAATGATACGACCGGCAAAAAACTGATATTTTTTAATTATAATAATAATGATGAGAGGTCCAGGTATGAGTGCGACGCTTAAACAAGTAGTAGTAAAGGCTACTTTTCAAGTACAAACCATAGCCGAAACTTTTTTTACTTTAACTTGAGTGAAAATGTGTAGTCAGTAATTCAACTTTGAAATCTTTTAAAACACAAGTATCTGTACTTCTACTTGAGTGAAGGATGTGTGTACTTTTGCCATCTCTGCTGTGCACCAAGCCAGCTCCAAAAAAATATGCTTTTAATGGGTTGGAGAGGAAGATCTTGAGTGGAATGCCATAAAGCTCTGACCTTAACAATATTGAATATCATTGGGGTGACTAAAAGCTTCCTCAGAAGACGTTGGAAGTTATTATAACTGCAAATGGGGACTAAATGTGTAATAGGATGTTCGAGAAGCACATATAAATCTTATGGTCAGGTGTCCACAAACCTTATGTTCATCAAATGTATATTTTGCTTGTGTTTTGCCAAGGCTACACTGTTAAATGGACGTACTAACATTATGGAAGTGTCTACTCCATGAGGCAGGAATACACCATGGATGAAACGCCACTCTTTTGCAGAACATTATTCTCATTATTCTTTAGAGTATACAGTAGGTTTACTGTTCGGCGATATCTTGGGTTATGTGTATTGTCCCACACTGTCCAGTGTTGTCTGTCTGTACTGTTTTTCGTCTGCACTGTTTGCACTTGATGCAATTTATGTAGCTTTATGTTGTGTGTTGTGGCTCTATGTTGCTTAGTGTAGCACCAGGGTTCTGGAGGAACGTTGTCTCGTTTTTACTGTGTACCACTGTGTATAGTAGAAATGACAATAAAAGCCTCTTGACTTGACTTGACTTGACTTGACTTTGCACATTTTTACACCTACAGACAACTTTTTGAAACAAATCCACCTACTGGTTTTGCTTTTGGGAATTTGTAGGTAGCCAGAAATCTCAGGGAAAGCCAAAATGAGATGGTTTGAAATTCTCAAAAACTGCTGACCTCCTGGGAGTTTTTATACAAGACGTTAAAGATAAATTTGAATTTTGCCGCAGGTGGAAATGCCTTCTTGATGAGAGGTCATAGAAAAAGATTCTAGCTGACAAGAGCGCTGACTGTGATAACTCAAATAAGCACTCTTTACATCTTAGGTGAGCAGAAACTAGGAATCTGAAAACAGAACAGAAGATGTTTTTCCACATTTATCTTTAACTGTAATAAACACAATGGAAAGTGCATACTAACAAGATAGGGTAACAGAACAGTACTGGATGGAAGAAATCCATGCATTTTATGAAATTACAGATGGAAAATGGAAAAAAACGGTAACATCGATAGTAAAAAAGAAAAAGAGGGGAAAAAAAAAAACATTGTTCCTGGGGGAATAATAGAGTCAGCGAAATAATGGCGTGTAATTTTCAGGGGTGCTTCAGGATGCCATGGCAATTACTGTGGTTTAAAGTATAGGAAAGCTTTTTACAGCCTGTTAAAATGGCAAGTGCCGTTGACGAGATTTCACTCCACAGACCCACCCTCTTTAATGGGTAGGTTATATGTGACTGCATACTGGCTAAACATTATATATTTCATATCTCTTATCTCTATTGTACATACATGTGTGTGGATTGCCATGCCGAGTAGCAACAGAGACAGTAACCAAGTGGCAAGACATGTTTTACTATACCAAGTGGATGAAGTACACAAACCATGTACTTGAGTTAAAGTAGAGATACACTTCATATAATATGACTCCAGTAAAATTAAAAGTGCTCCCTCAAAACTTTGACTTGAGTAAAAGTACAAAAGTATTTGCCTTTAAATGTACTTAAGTATTAAAAGTACTATGATTTATTATGGCTATAATGTTCCTATATAATTTTTGTCACAAGACTTTTTATCAACTCAGTGTATGTGAAAAGTCTCTCAGCACACCCATCTATTAATTAAATGATATTAATGAGTCAAACACTGATTAGATTAGACTGATTAGACAAATTATCATCAAAACCTTCTTTTTAACTACTAAAAAAATTTACGCAAACGAGGCAAGTTCTAGTCAGGAGATTCTTCCATCATTAGTTCCTCTCAAAATGTTCTCCTTGTTGTCAACTGACGTTAAACTGTATGTTTGCGCTAAATAGATATCACCAAGCACGAGTTTAAAGCAAGTTCAAAACAAAGCCTGATTGGTGGCTTGCTGTGCGTTTGACCAGTTGAGATTTTGTCCACTCATAAATAAGAAAAAAATGATTTGGTAAAATGTAGTTTAGTGAATAATTAGGATATTTGACTTTGAAATGTCGTGAAGTTAAAGTCTCCCCAGTAAAGTATAAATATACAAAAAAGATACTAAAGTACAGCAACGAATTACATTCACTTCTTTACTGTCCACCACTGACTATAACGCATGCAAACTAGAATTTACCAGAATTAGAACCAGAACAGAGCCGCAGTTTTCCGATGCCAATTCCTTCCAGGAAATCTTTCTTACAATCTTTCCTATATAAAAGCACAATCCAATCTAAACCCAGCGATCCATTAAATGAAGGGAGACGTGTTTATGTAGGAGTGGAATTTCGCATGCAAATTGATGAAGGCACCATGCAAATGGAGCGGTATATATCTTAGGTTGCAAAGGTGCAGCTCGGCTGTCAGAGCGAGTCAGTGTCACTTTTTTACAGAAAACAGGAAAATTAAAATCCTGGCTCTAATTGCGCTACACATTAGACTAAGTAGGACTGCCAAAGCTGTACGTCCTTTACTTAGAATATTCGTGCAATAATGGCAGAATTCTTTATTTGTTTATTCCCCACACCACTTGCAGGAACTCCATTCTTAAGATGTGCTATAAGTATTTTTCTGTCTCCTGTCGTCTGAATCTTCTCTCTCTCTCTCTCTCTCTCTCTCTCTCTCTCTCTCTCTCTCTCTCTCTCTCTCTCTCTCTCTGTCTCTCTCTCTCTTTCATTCTAAGATGTGACAGTGCAGTCTGAAGGGAAATATAACCAGAGAGATGCACAATCAATCTACAAGACTGGGCTCCTAAGTGCTCAGTTACTGAAGGATCCAAACAGTCCAAATATGCTACCAAAACCTTTTATTATTCAGACAATGCTAGTGTATAGTTACTGCCTGTAACCCATTTTTAGCTATGTGCCCAATTTATTCTCCTCTACCATCCTCCATCTATCAATGAAAAGTACACCACCAGGATAACTACCAGCCAGATATTTTAGGCAAGTAATGTTGGAATGAGCACTGCTTGGAATTCAAACCACCTCATTATGACCATTAAAAAATTGCCTCACCTATTAAAACTACCCATCCAGCAGTGGCCTGAAATTGGTACTGGTGAAGTCTGGAGGATAAATAACCCACCTCATGGGTACGTGCTGTGCAAGTTATTCTGCCTGAGAACAACAAATGGAGTGAATTATATTACAGTTTGTAAAGCCAGCCATAATAAAAAATCAGTTTGGGTGGAGAGCTAGGACTTTTAGATCCTTTTGTAACTCATATTTACAATTTAGGCAGCCATAAAAAAAAAACACACCACTGTACCAGAATCCCAGAGGTTTTTCTGTGCCAGCCAGAACAGATACACATAGCAATACATGCCTGCAAGGCATTTTAAAAAGGATTCCACCGATTGGACCTCAGCTCAAAAGAAAAGAATTCCAGACGCTGTCTTAGACAAGAGCTTGATAGAGTCTGGAAGTGCTTGTCAGTATGATGCTTGTATATGAATATACTCTAGAACAACTGCTCCTATTTATGCCAAGGAAAATACATATAATACATGAATAAGGTTTGAGAAAAAATATTGTTGGATAACAAGTGGTCCAACATTCAGAAAATGTTAAAGAATAATACGTTTTCATATATATAAATATCCTTTGACCCTGAAGTTGTTTCCAGGAATTGTATATTCTGAAAGACTCAAAAGGTTACCAGAGAAGTAAGCACATCACAGATCATGTGGGTGGAATAGGGTCAAAAAACAAGTGAAGATTAAAAAAAAGATACAAATCATCATTTTAGAGTTTGTTTGTAGGTTACAGTTTTGGCCGTTTTCCATTTTTATGCTGCCCACAATACACATTATGGGGTGTAGTAAATGCCCAGGTGACACATCTGTCTAGAATTTTGTGTTGTTGGGAGATCAAGAATATAGATTCTGATGCTGCAGCAGCTTTACATAGCCAGGAGTCTAGCGAGTTAGGGTTGGAAGGATTTAATTCTTCTGGGCATCTGTTATTGCAGGTATATAAGAAAAGTGCAAGTGGGACATTCATCAAATAGACGCAGTGGCTTTACTGGTCTCAGAAGAAATGCTTCGATAGGAAAAGCCTGATTTGACTACCAATCTTACAATCAAATCTTATCCAAGGTGTTAGGAAATGAGGATCATGCCATTTTGTTTATATGGGGGTGCTCAATTTCTGAATGCACATTGAGCTACAGGTTTTTCTGCAGGTTTTTAATTTGTATTTTTGTTTATGTTAATTGATCCAAAATGTTTTTATACATTTTCTTATATATCTTTGTGTGATGTTCTGTACATCGTAGCTTTAAAATGTTATGAGGAATCGTTTAACGACTACCTGTTATCGTTGTCGTCGTCCACCACCTGCCCGACAGACCTGAGACGACTATCAGTCGACTATAGGCATGACCTGCATCGACTTTCATTAGTCAGTGTGCCAAAAGACATCATCCTGTGTATATCGGATCTATGCAACTGGTGCTATTCTGTCTACGTGTGTTAATACGTCTGCTATTTCATCATGGACATGGACAGCAAGTTAGACCAAGAAGCAAACTTCAATGACTTCAATAAGCCCAACCCCCAAAAATGTTAAAACCATTCAGCAACTTGTTCATGTTGATCGTCGAAAAACAATCCACATCACTGCTGCTATTGTTGGTGTGTCAAACAGAACAGTCTAGGCAATCCTTATGTGTGTTTTGATCATGCGCCATTGTTGCTGCCAAGTTTGTCCTCAGGCTGCTGACCCAGGAGCAGAAGAAACACCAAATGTGTGCTATAGATTATGTTTAGGATCACCCTGAGACGAAGGGGGGTCCTCAAAATCTCCATGACAGAAAAAGCCAAGGCAGGTCCGCAGCTTGACCAAGTGCATGGTTATACTTTTTTAGCATTCGCGGCATTGTGCATCCAGAATTCATTTCTAGGGGCCAAGCCGTCAAAAGTTTTACCGCCAGGTTTTAAGACATCCAAAGGATGTCATTCGGCCACAACAGCTCATCAAAGTTTTCTTGCATTTATTACTCACACTTCAATACCAAATCAGTCAGCTGGTAAACACCCAGTGCTGTAGATGCGCACAACATGGACAACATCTCAGACAGCATGTGGCCGCGTAAGTCTGTCTTTGCATGCCGTGTTTGTTCATTAACCCCCTCTCTACATCATATTTCATAGAAAGATTTATAAAGTATAAATAGTCTTTTAGATTTATTAAATCAGAAATAGCATTTAGTCAGTTTTTTAAGGTGTCTGCTAATAATCCCCAGAGAGACTAAGTCGAGTCGTGCAGGATTTCATGCATCAGGACAATGGATAATCTTGCTACATAAGAGACTGTATGTGTGTGTCGTCTTTTGGGAGAGCAGCATGTGAACCGTGGTGTGTCCTGGAGCTCTTTGTAAAAAAAGGTTTTATGTGTCTGTGTCCTGCATCATCCGTTTTCCTAATCTTAAGACGAGCAGGAGGGAGCGAAACAGCGGGTTAGCCACAGGCCACTGGTAGATTAAACCCCACATAAGACAGCCGTGCTTCGTCTCCCAGTTGGTTTGCTAAAAAAACAGAGGTCTGCTGATAATCTCCCACAGTTTCCACTAAACTTCTCTAAATGGCTCAAACAGCTTTAGTCCCTGTTATGGCCTGAAGTTTTCACTAAAGTGAACTGAAGTAAAGAAACCTTGGTCTCTGTGTGGCAGGAGACGTAGTTCTGGTGTCTGTACCTGTCAGTCTCAGTGAAGGAAGTGCGACATTTGTATCTGTCAGGCTCAAAAAAGGAAGTGTGGCCTCTATATTTCTTAGGTACAGTGCCATAGGTGTGGAATCTGTATCTGATTGTCTTGGTAAAGGAGGTGTGGCCTCTATATCTGTCAATCTCAGTAAATAAGGTGTGGTCTCTGTATTTCTTAGTTAGAGTGGCCTCTGTATCTGCCAGTCTTGGTATGGCCTTTGTATTAAACAGATACAGTGAAGGAGATTTTTGTCTGCCTGTCTCAGTGCAGATGAAGTGGATTCTTTGTCCGTCACATTAAAGAAGGTGTAAACTTTATGTCTGTCAGTATTGGTCACTTACAGTGAAGATGGTGTGTCTGTCAGTCTCAGTATGAATACTGTGCTGCCTTTTCCTAGAAGTTTCTCAAATGAAAACATGTAATGGTATTGTCTACTTTAAGTTTACCAAGTGACATCAGCTCAACATGGAAGCGTCTAAGCACTTTGTAGCTTGAATACACAGAGGTCAGAAAATAATGCAGCATGCAGCATCAGGGAAAATGTTTAAGACTAATTACAGGTGTGAGAGTGAATACAGACAGTGTAAAAGTCAGGAAGAGGTTTGTAATATTTCAGTTTTCGCACAATGCTTAGTAGATTGAATGGAACATTCACAGTGGTGATATAAAGTGTCAGAAAGATTCATGCGATATGAAATCAGACATATTGCAGAATATGATTTATTTGGTATGAAATGCAATAGAATGTGTGAAAGTGTGGCTGGTGTGATAAGAAACTGTATATAAAGTGACAGTAAGATTATGTAACACAATAACACACTTCAGATAATGAAGCAGCAGTGCAATATGTAGAGCATGAAAGAACATGAGTCAGATAGTGTGTGTGTGTGTGTGTGTGTGTGTGTGTGTGTGTGTGTGTGTGTGTGTGTGTGTG
>MU535751.1:1251534-1303469 GCA_024362625.1 Silurus asotus | reverse complement strand
CTGGAAAAAAAAAAAAAAAAAATGGCTGAACTCAGTCATGTGTATCTGTCCAGAAAAAGGCCACCAATACAACACACAGTTAGGAACCTCAAAAAAAACAGTGTGTGTTTTAGTTTTCAAGGTGTATATATTGACACCAACCACAGCCACACACACACACACACACACACACACACACACACACACACACACACACACACACATTTCAGGTACTGATAGAAACTGGCATCACCATTTTCAGATTTCTGGTGGAGGTTGTACGGCAGATAGCATGGCTAAATTTAGAGAAGAGAGACGGCACAGAGACGGCCAGTGTAGTGAAGTAGCAGAGAGGAAGCACACACACACACACACAAACACACACACACAAACTCTGTACACATAGACTGTAGCTCAGAGGTTTTGTGTGTGTGTGTGTGTGTGTGTGTGTGTGTGTGTGTGTGTGTGAGTGTGTGTGTGTGTGTGTGTGTTTGTGCAGCAGTATTAGTTGTGTTATATGCTCATTCCTGTGTTGTATATATTTAAATATACTTAAATATATACGTAAATATATTTCTTGTAAGGGTTTGGCCACAGATTTATTGTTTTCCATTTAAAGTTTCTTTTTGCTCCATGATGAATAAACCGGTTGCATACCTCCACCCAATATATTCACATCTACGTGATCAGATTTGTCTCTCAAATCTAAGCTTATATATTTAGCTAGTATGATAAAACATTATTCGAATTAACAAAATACAATTTATGTTTCATTTGAGATCCTTGTATATTTCCTTCAGGAACGATAAATCAATTCGCTTCCATTTATCATTTCTCAGGGTAATTAAATCAATGTAAAAAAACAAAACTTGAAACATCCTGAAGCCGGTATTAATCCATTCTAATGACTCAAATGTGTTTGATATCCAATTGTGTTTTTGTCCATCAGAGTTGGCTGAAGTACTCTATTCCTGTACTTGACTGAAACCACTACTTACATGTGACTCCAATAAAAGTAAACGTTACTACTTGAGTACAAGTGCAAAAGTACCATCTTCAATGGACTTAGTATCAAAGTAAAAGTATTGATCTGTGAGAACTCTGTGAGTAATGGATGCAGTTCAGTGCTCCATTCTCCTGCACATTAGACTCCCCCAGGAGGAAGCTTTCTATAGTTACAGATACACATCAAGAGAACCCTTACACTATACACACTCAGCAGAACCATGGGGTTACTGTATAACAGTTTATGTGTTCAATTGAGAGTAGAGAGGAGCGGCAGCTTTTTCAGAAAGAGTGTAAGGAGGAATAGTGTAATAGGAAATAGAGTAACATATTACACACTACAATATAGTCAAGAAAAGATTTACCAAAAGTTAAACACATGGATAAAGTTCACCTATATTATATATATAAAAAATATATATACATAGAGTAACAAATTCTCTCTCTCTCTCTCTCTCTCTCTCTCTCTTTATCTATCTATTCATCTATAGACAGTGAGCTTCAAGGTACACAAGAAGTAGCTAGGTGCTCCAATTTTTCAGATGCAGCCTTCATCATTGCTTTTTTTCCCTTTCATCATAAAATCTTTGTACAGCGGAGTAGGACAATAACAGGGCAGTGTGTATAGTAATAAACTAGAACAAGCATTAAATTGTGTGTGTGTGTGTGTGTGTGTGTGTGTGTGTGTGTGTGTGTGTGTGTGTGTGTGTGTTGTGGTCCTGAGGCCTATTAGCAGTAAGTCTCTGGCTGTCTGAGGATCACATCTATATAGAAAGCAGTACTTTTAATGAATGTTCATGTGTGGATTTAAATCTCCAAACTGGCGAATGTAAAGGCTGCAGTGTAGTTTCATCATTCGCATTAAAGCACACATTATTCCAATATGAAATAAAAATTATTATTAATAATAATAATATTAATAAAAACGACAATAATAATGATAATCAAAAAGAAAAATAATGTTGCCGTTCTAAAAAAAAAATGCATGATAAAAACATGATTCATTTAACATCTCATTTCATGCAAATTATGCAGGAAACAAAATGCAGAATTTTAAATATTTTTTAAATATTTGTTTTATCTGATTATAAGTAAACCCTGCACTAAACTTGTGCACTTAATTAGTTCCTGTGAGATATCTTTTTGATTAACATCTTCAATGTTCTGTTGATTATTCAGTTATTCATCTCAAAGCACATTATGGGGTTAGTGCTATAAATTATTCAGTGAGTGGAGTTGAGATAAAAGGGGGAAAACATATTGTTAAGATAGAGGAATAATGTAAATGTAGATATATTGATGAGTGGCAAGAGATGAACAGGGAAAGGATTGGCATGTTGAAGTGTTGAATGTTTATGCCATACTGTGTCAGAACCTGGTCCCTGTATGAGGACAGGGGCATGTAAAGGGAAATAGATCTGGGTTTAAAGCCTGAGGACAGAACGCAGACTGATGATTATTCTCTTCACATTGTTTGTTTTCTTTCTGTCCCGTCTGTCTTCAAGTGCTTTTATCATCTGTGTGCAAACATGATGTCAAGACAGCAGAATAAAGTTAATCACATCAGCCTGCAGCAAACTCCACTGCACTTTTCTACAGATTCTATACATGCTTCCATTCTCAAACTGGCACTTTGCTTTAAGTGATTATTTAAGTGATGATAAGGCTCTGATGATAATGATGATGATGATGATGATGGTGTTGATAATGTTGGTTGTAATAATAATGGTGATTAAATTGGTGGTGTTGGATGTGATAATGACAGTGGTGGTGGTGGTGATGGTGGTGGTTAGATAATGATTTTGGTGGTGGAGTTGATGGTGGGCTTTTGATGGTTATGATGATGTTGATAATGTTGGTTGTGATATTAATGGTGCTGATGGTGGTTTGATGATAATGATGGTGGTGATATTAGTGGTGATGGCACTGATGTTAATGGTGGTGATGATTGAGATAGAGGTGGTGAAGATGATAATGATGGTAGTAGTGATTGTAGTGATAGCGCTGATGATGATGGTGGTGATAGTAGTGACAGTGTTGGTGGTGGCGATGAAGGTGGAGGTGATGATAATGGTGGTGGATATTTGTGGTGGTAAAGGTGATGGTGGTGCTGATATTAGTGGTTATGGTGATGATGGTGGTGGTGGTATGATGATGGTGGTGATATTGATGGTGGCTGTAGTAATGATGATGGTTGTGATAATTGTGGTGATGGTGATAGTGGTGGTGGTATGATGATGGTGCTGATATTGGTGGTGGTGGTGGAGATAACAATGTTGATGATATTGATGATAGTGGTGATAATCGAGATGGTGGTGGTATGATGAAGGCAATGATCATGATGGTGGTGGTAATTATGATAATAATGTGAAGGATGATGTAGATGGTAATGGTAAGGATGATGATGATGATGATGATGATAGTGCTTTTATCATCTGTGTGCAAACATGATGTCAAGACAGCAGAATAAAGTTAATCACATCAGCCTGCAGCAAACTCCACTGCACTTTTCTACAGATTCTATACATGCTTCCATTCTCAAACTGGCACTTTGCTTTACGTGATTATTTAAGTGATGATGAGGCTCTGATGATGATGATGATGATGATGGTGTTGATAATGTTGGTTGTAATAATAATGGTGATTAAAATGGTGGTGTTGGATGTGATAATGACGGTGGTGGTGGTGGTGGTGGTGGTGGTGGTGAGATAATGTTTTTGGTGGTGGAGTTGATGGTGGGCTTTTGATGGTTATGATGTTGATAATGTTGGTTGTGATATTGGTGGTGATGGCACTGATGTTAATGGTGGTGATGATTGAGATAGAGGTGGTGAAGATGATAATGATGGTAGTAGTGATTGTAGTGATAGCGCTGATGATGATGGTGGTGATGGTAGTGACGGTGTTGGTGGTGGCGATGAAGGTGGAGGTGATGATAATGGTAGTGGATATTGGTGGTGGTAAAGGAGATGGTGGTGCTGATATTAGTGGTTATGGTGATGGTGGTGGTGGTATGATGATGGTGGTGATATTGATGGTGGTTGTAGTAATGATGATAGTTGTGATAATGGTGGTGATGGTGATCGTGGTGGTGGTATGATGATGGTGCTGATATTGGTGGTGGTGGTGGAGATAACAATGTTGATGATATTGATGATGGTGGTGATAATCGAGATGGTGGTGGTATGATGAAGGCGATGATCATAATGGTGGTGGTAATTATGATAATAATGTGAAGGATGATGTAGATGGTAATGGTAAGGATGATGATGATGATGATGATTCTTATGGTGTTGATAATGTTGGTTGTAATAATAATGGTGATTGAAATGGTGGTGTTGGAGGTGATAATGATGGTGGTGGTGGTGATGGTGGTGGTATGATAATGATATTGGTGGTGAAGTTGATGGTGGTTGATAGTGGGCTTTTGATGGTTATGATGATGTTGATAATGTTGATTGTGATATTAATGATGCTGATGGTGGTTTGATGATGATAGTGGTAATATTGTTGGTGACGTTGATGGTGGCGGTGGTATGATGGTGATGGTGGTGGAGGTGATGGTGGCCATGAAGGTAGAGGTGATGATAATGGTGGTGGATATTGGTGGTGGTAAAGGTGATGGTGGTGCTGATAGTAGTGGTGATGGTGATGATGGTGATATTGATGGTGGTTGTGATAATGGTGGTGATGGTGGTGGCGATAACGATGTTGATGATATTGATGTTGCTGGTGGAGGTGATGGTGGTGGTAATCGAGATGGTCGTGGTATGATGAAGGCGATGATCATGATGGTGGTGGTAATTATGATAATAATGTGAAGGATGATACATGTGTGTGACATGCTACATGTTATATGTTATAATAGGGTGTGTGTGATGATGATGATGATGATGATGATGATGAAGATGAAGAGGACGACAATGATGATGATGATAAATAGTGATGACGTGTGCTACGTTCTAAAAGCTAGTGTTATTATACAACAGGAAATACATACACTGTATGTGTATTCTCTGGTTGTGTGTTTGTGTGTTTGTGTGTGTGTGTGTGTGTGTGTGTGTGTGTGTGTGTGTGTGTGTGTGTGTGTGTGTGTGTGTGTGTGTGCGTGTTATAATTGTTATTAATGATAATGACGATCCCGTTCTCGATCTGTCTCAGTCTCGTCAGACCCCTGAGGGTGAGTTCTTGCCGTTAGACCAGTGTGAACTGGATGTGGGATTTGGGACGGGAGCTGATCAGCTCTTCCTCGTCTCTCCTCTGACCATCTGCCACGAGATCAATCCCAAGAGCCCCTTCTTCGACCTCTCACAGAGATCGCTCATGAATGAGCAGTTTGAGATAGTTGTCATCCTAGAGGGCATCGTCGAGACCACCGGTGAGATTTCCCTTCTTCTCTCTTTCTTTCTTTCTTTCTTTCTTTCTTCAAACAACTCTTTAAAACTGCTCAATGATTTGTACTCCACATAAAGAAACACTAAACACCACTTTTCTTCTCCATCTTTCTTCACCAATCACTCCAGATTTGAACACATCTCTTCATTTCCTTTTAGTCTCATTTTCTTTGTTCACCTCACATTCTATTCGTCATCCTATTCATCCATTCTATTTTTCTTTCCTTAATTCCGTAACACTCTGCTTTTGGAGTGTACTTCTGGAGATTTTGTTAGTAAACTCAGGTGCTGGTGAAGGTGAGGTGAGGAGGCCTGGGGTGCAGTCAGTGTTTAATAGAGTTGAGGTCTGAACTCTGCAGCAGGAGATCTTTCACTCCAACAAATGTAAACCATATCTTCATGGAGCTGGCTTTGTGCACAGGGGCACAAAGTGAGGGGAAATTTTCATGCTACTGCATCCGAAGACCCCCTGCACAATTTTGTGCCTCTACCCGTGCAGTTACAGTTTGGGAAATGGCTGGAAATGGCTGGAAAATTCGGGTGTCCCAATACTTTTGCTCATATAGCTTATATTTCTCGTTTCTTATTCTCTCTCTCATTCTCTCTGTCTACTTCTCATGAGCTTTATGTCACACACCCTCTGTTTCTCTCTATCTCTCTGTCTCTTTCTCCTTCTCACTCTATTTGGCTGTCCATCATTCTGTTCCTCCATCTGTCTCTCGCACAAGCCCTCTTTTAGTCTCTCTTTTTTATTGTTTTCCCTCTTTCTTTTTTTAATACACACTCATGTTTTCTGTGTCTCCTATCTCCCTTTTTGTCTCTCTCTTTTTTCTGTCCCTTTTTTATCTCCCTCTATCCCCTTCCTCTCTCTATTCTGTCTTTCTTAATTTTTCAATGTCACTCTGTTCATCTGTCTGTCTGTCTCACACTCCTTCTCCTTCTTCCTGTCTAACTTTGTCTAATTCTTGCTCTTTCTACATTCTTTCCCCTTTCTATCCATCAGTCTGCCCCCCTTCTAACACACACACACACACACACACACACACACACACACACACACACACACACACACACACACACACACACACTTTGAGTTATGAAAGCAGTGTTATAAACATGCTTCCAGCTGTATTTTGTGCATAATAAAATGTTTGTTTTTCCACCATGCCAGTTTGATATATGAGTGTTGAACACTTCTCTCTCTCTCTTCTTCACCACATCCCACCTTCTCTTCTTTACTTCTCTACATCTCTCTTCTTCTCTACATATATTTAATTCTCTACAGCTCTCTCCTTCTCTACATCTCTTTCATTTTCTCCTCCTTTTTGTCTCTTCATTACTCTCATTCTCGACTTCTCTAGATCTCTCCTTCTATACAACTCTTTAAACAACTCTCCTCTACACAACTCTTCCTTGTTCTCTTCCTCTACATCACTTCCCTCTTCCCCTCCTCTATCACCTCTTTTATTCCCTCCTTCTCTCCTTATCTACATCCCTTCTCTTTTCTCTCCTCCCCTATTTCTCTATATCTCTTTCTTTCTTTCTCTACTTCTCACTTTCTCTACTTTTTCTATAAAGCTCTCCTTTACTTTGTGTCTGTCTATATCCTGCTCTACTTCTCTCCTTCTCTGTCTCTACTTCTTTTCTTCCCTGCTTTTCTACTTTTTTCAATCCATTCCTCCTTTGTTCATCTTCACTTCTAAAGCTATTCTTTTGTCTTTCCCTGAATTTCCCCTTGACTTCTCTTTTATTTCACTTCTTCTCCTTTCCTCGACTTCCCTCCTTGTGTACGTCTCTACTTTTCCCTTTCTCCACATCCTTCTCCACACCTCCCTCTCTTTCTCTCTCTCTCTCTTTCTCTCTCTCTCTCAGTGCTATTCCAGCTGAAACTCTTCCTCTGATGCTCCTCTAAACCGGGCGTAGTGTTGTTGCGCACTCATGAGCGATTATTGATCAGCAGGAGCCCCTGAACAGAAATGTCAAACTGACTATTTTACACAATTTTAGGTCGAGCAGCTTTGATTTTTCACTTTAACTATCTAGAGGATCTTTTCTCTTCCTTCCGAGTTCTCACAGTCATTTCTAATAAATGGCTGAGTAAATGGATCAGTTTAAGCATCCAAACGTCTATACATCATTCCAAATCCATGCAATGAATGCCTGAAATATTTATGAGATCTCATATAAAGTAGAGGTGATGCTCATGGATTCTAACTGCACTGAACTCACTTATTTACTAGCATTTTATTATTATTTTTTGATTAAGATGGACAAATAAATCCACTGTACATTATAGTGGATGTTAAATGGACATTTTAGAATTGGATGTTTTTTTACGTCTTCTGGCCTTATGTGGTAATAACTTACATACCGTATTTTTCTGACTATAAGCCGCTACTTTTTTCCTATGCTTTAAACCCCGCGGCTTAAACAACGAAGCGGCTAATTTAGTTTTCCTGGGTTTTTCCCGGTTTCACAAACTTCTAGCCAATAAACTGAACCCCATAACATTAGACTAATTACATTTCCAAACGGAAATGAAAAAACCCACCTCACCTGTGTTTTAAACGCACGACGATGCCAAAAGATAAACTCCCGAAAGAAATAGTTGTGAAAGGAAGGAGGAAGACATCAGAAAATAATAAGGACATATTCCTCAGTCTTACACACATGCAGTAATACCGGAAAATGCAGTGGCATGCTATTCCCAAAATACCGCTAGGAGGTGTCATATAAGCACAGACAGGTTTCCAAAACTTGTGCTTTTTTATTTTTCTTGGCAACAGCGTTATGGGTTAGTCAAAGAAACTTAGAAATGAGCATCAGAAAATAATAAGGACATATTCCTCGGTCTTGCACACATGCAGTAATACCGGGAAAAAAATGCAGTGGCATGCTTTTCCCAAAATACCGCTATGCTCCTAAAGGAGGCGCAACATATTTCACCCGTTACACCATGTGTAACGTGTCTTTCATTAAAGCCTGTATAAAGTACATTAGTTTCAGTGTAGACACGGCTTATAGACAGGTGCTGCTTATTTATGTTAAAAATAAAAATATTTGTAAAATTCAGTGGCTTATATATGGTAGCGCTTCATAGTCCGGAAATTACGGTACATAAATCCTTTATTACAAATTAATTTGCATGAATGCTTGAAAAAATAGTAATGCTGGAGGAAGTAAGTTTGTGACTGGGATGTGAGGTGCCCTTGTTGATGTTGTGAGCTCTGCGCAGACATCTGCTATGGTGAAGGTGCTCAGTGGCAGGCACTTGGGTGCCAGTGAAGCGTGTGGCGGTTCTGATCACCGTTTGCAGGGCTTTACATTCACAAACAACTGTTATAAACATAACCGTGAATTTGTTATCTAAGGAGTTGCTACTTATCTGAGATTAAATGGCGTGGCAAATACAAAGCTGCTTTGACCAGCATTATCCCTGCTAATATCCTGTAACCACAACTTCTTCTTTTACCAAGGAAAGTCATGAACACTCTTAATACTGACACGTGGCATTCCAGAAAACTTATTCAGACCCGCTCCTGCGTTTTGCGACCAGGCGACGTGGCTGATGTCAGAGTGATGTGTAGCACTCAAGGCTCTGCTGAAAGCACTGTGTTTCTGACACATCGATAAAACATCATCGGACTTGAGGCTTGAGAAAGCACACAAGATACGCAGCAATGTGCGGAATGAAGATGAGCAGTGTGGAATACGTTCTCGATGATTTATTTATTTCCATGTACCTCTGAGAAACAAGCAGTAAACCGACAACAAAGTAAACGTCCACACCAATGGACAAAGGACAGAATAAGATAATGTGTGTTTCTTCTGTACTTCTCTACTCCTCCACATCTCTTCTTATATACAGAATAATTGAAAAAGGAAACATAAAAATGACAATAATCAGTAAAGTAAATTTACTGATTAAAATTAATAATACAAAAAAAATAAATAAAACAAATATATTATGCAACTAATTATTTCTGGGATTTCTTAATAAAAAAAAATTTGACAGAAAGTCCTGGTTGCAGCACAGGCTCAGATATTTGTTCCCATTATCACAGAGAAGTTGAATTAGATTTAAATGCATTAGCACAGGCATAGAAACTTTTGGAATTTGAATTTAGCATGAAATAAAAATCTATCCCAGAATTCAATGTGTTCTACGGTATGATAATAAAGTGATCAAACATAAAATTATGACTACCTGCTGCTTAATTTTGGTTGCCCACATGCTGATTAGTGAAGTATTAACAGCATTAGGTTCTTCAGCAATTTGAGCTACAGGAGCTCTTCTGTTGGATCGGACCACACGGACCAGCCTCCTTTCCCAACATGCTTCAATAAGCCTCCGCCGGCAATGACCCTGTCGCTGGTTCACCACTTTCCCTTCCATGCACCACTATTGATAGCTACTGACCACTGCAGACCAGGAACATCCCACAAGAGCTGCAGTTTTGGAGATGTTCTGACCCAGTCATCTAGACATCACAATTTGGCACTTGTCAAATTCACTTAAATCTTTAACGCTTGCCCATTTTTCCTGCTTCTAACACATCAACTTTGAGGACAAAATGTTTACTTGCTAACTAAAATATATTTACCCACTAACAGGTGCCATGATGAAAAGATAATCAGTGTTTTTCACTCATACTGTTATAATGTCATGTCATAACGTCATCCCTTAGTCTCTCTCCCTGTCTCTCTGCCCTCATTCCCTCTCTGTCTCTCTCCCCCTCCCTCTCTCCCTGTACCTCTCGCTGTCTCTCTTCATTTTTCTCTACTTATTTCCTCGCTGTCTTCCTAACCCTTTCTTTCTTTCTGTCTCTCTCAGTTTCTCTCCCTGTCTCTCTCCTTCTCCCTGTCTCTCTGCTCTCTCCCTGTCTCTCTCCCTCCTTCTCTCTCTCTCTTTCTCTCTGTCTTCCCCCCCCCAGTGCTAAACCAGGTAAATCTCTCCTGATGCTCCTCTGTGCCAGAGTGTAGCTTCGTCATGTACTCATAAGCGATTATCGATCAGCAGGAGCCCCTGAACAGAAATGTCAAACTGATTATTTTTATTATCTATGGTTGGCAGTGCTAATTTTCTGATTAATCTGGAAAAAAATGCATTTTTAAAAGTAAAAAGACAACAAATCAAACCATTTATACAAAGGGACAAAAAACAGACATGTAAGTAAGAGCTGTTTATGGAGAAGCACATGGACTGTGAGGTAGGAGAACTTACAACTTTCCCAGTCACTCACATGACCAGCCTTTACTAATTGATTCTAAAAAGCTTAAAGGGAAGACAATGGCGGTGATGGTTTAGTACGTAACTAAATCATCGCATCACAGCAAACAGTTCAATGGATTTCATGTAGATTGCTTTGGAATGAGGTACATTTCCATTTAATTAGAGCTAAAGAGCTTCATGTTACACATTGAGCTGAATTGGATACCATGTAACAGGGATAATTAGGAAATGTCTACGGAAATGTGTGTGTGTGTGTGTGTGTGTGTGTGTGTGTGTGTGTGTGTGTGTGTGTGTGTGAATTACACATAATTCACATCAATGCACAAGGTGCTCTTCTCAATAAATCTGTATTGCATTTGGATTCCAATAAAGGAATCAGGCTGAGTCAAATTAAAATGTAGGAGTTGATCAAAGAAGAAATCCTGCACAGAAACATCACATTTTCCTTAGATTTTTTTATCATCATGATTAAATGTTTCCGATATTATTTGATTTTAATTATTGTTTGTGAGTGTGGAGATTTTCGAACCGAAAATGAACAAAAATTCTTTGATGATGTTGACACTAAGATCTTTCCTTAATGCTGTGTGCAAACATCTGAATCTGATCATCGTTTACTTTTGTGTACTCGTGATTTTCTAAAGAAATCAGCTTCTAGGCTTTTTTTTCCCTTACTTTTCTTTTCTTTTTGCAATAGTTGTGTTAAAGTTAAAATCGCAGGAAAACTTGGTTTTGTTTGAAATATGGTAAATTACTTAATACATTATTAATAAGTACTCCTACTCCTACTCTGCCTGCTACTTCTTCTGCTAGAGTTACTCCTCCTACTTCTACTCCTACTTCTAATACTCCTGCTCCTATTACTCCTCCTAATCCTCCTACTCCTACTACTCTTTCTCCTCCTACTCCTCCCACTCCTACTACTACTCCTCCTCCCCCTCCTACTCACCCTACTCCTCCGACTACTCCTCCTACTTCTACTCCTCCTACTCCTCCTACTTCTACTACTCCTCCCACTCCTACTCCTCCTACTACTCCTCCTACTCATCCTACTTCTACTACTACTCCTACTCCTCCCACTCCTACTCCTCCTACTCTTACTACTACTCCTCCTACTACTCCTCCTACTCATCCTACTTCTACTACTACTCCTCCTACTCCTCCCACTCCTACTCCTACTACTCCTACTCCTACTACTCCTCCTCCTCCTTCTACTCCTACTACTACTCCTCCTATTCCTCCCACTCCTACTACTCCTACTCCTCCTACTCCTCCTCCTCCTTCTACTCCTACTACTACTCCTCCTACTCCTACTCCTCCTCCTACTCCTACTACTACACCTCCTACTACTACTACTCCTACTTCTACTACTCCTACTACTACTCCTCCCAATCCTACTCCTCCTACTCTTACTACTACTCCTCCTCCTACTCCTCCTCCTACTACTCCTCCTACTTCTCCCACTCCTTCTCACCCTACTTATCCTACTCGTACTACTACTCCTCCTACTCCTCCTACTACTCCTACTTCTTCTGCTTCTACTACTCCTACTCCTCCTCCTCCTCCTACTCCTCCCCCTTCTCCTACTCCTCCTCCTCCTACTCCTACTACAACTCCTCCTACTCCTACTTCTACTACTTCTACTTCTCCTACTCCTCCTCATAGTACTCCTACTCCTCCCCCTTCTACTACTCCTCCTACTCCTCTTACTCCTACTTCTATACGACTATTTTATTTTTTCGCACTGCTTATCCACTATGCATTTTTGCACCATCCATAACTTATCACCACACCACTGTCTATTCCACCCATAGTTATTCTGTGTATACTGTAGCATACAACATTCATACTTGTACAGAATTATATTTGAGCATGCTATCTTCCAACATCTTTGCAGGGTATGTTGTATATATAAACCTGCTGCACCTTTTGTACATTATTCACCCTCTTACCGCTATACATATGGACCCTATACCCTTATTTATCACACTGCTAATCATTATTATAAATAGGCCACTTATGCACTTCTGGTTGGATGCTAACTGCATTTCATTGGCTCTGTACCTTGCACAATGTCAATGATGTTGAATCTAATCTAATCTAATCTAATCTAGTCTAGTCTAATCTACTCCTACTACTATTCCTGCTCCAACCAGTCCCACTAATACTAGCACTACTACTACTACTACTACTACTACTAATAATAATAATAATAATAATAATAATATTAATAATGTTTATATTGCACCTTTTCTCAAACTTGATAAAAAAAATATATTAGTTAATTATTAATATCCCTTTCTTTATCAATCAATATTTAGTTTGTCACATGCATTTTTCTTTCAGCGATGTTTTATGTGACTTCCTGTCACCTTCCTTCACCTTGTTTATCTCTCTCTCTCTCTCTCTCTCTCTCTCTCTCTCTCTCTCTCTCTCTCTCTCTCTGCCTTTCATTGCTGTTCACTACCTTTTATTTCCTTGTGCAGGCAGATGAATAAGCCTTTGGAACAGCCTGAATGACTTCTTTTTACTTTCCAGGGACAAACAAGTCTGGACTAATCGGTTTATTGACTAATTTAAATTGGAGTGAAAACAGCTGAAATGCGAGCAATCGGATTTTGTGCCCCGTCTCTGCTCGTGCTCGGCTGCGGGTATGAAGCACACTGGCAAAGCTTAGTAACGATCAGGAGGGTTTATGAACCGCTGAATATCTCATTTCAGCTGCTAGCTGAAGAAACAAATGTAGCTGACAAACACACACACACACACACACACACACACACACACACACACACACACACACACAAGCAGAGAGAGACCCACTACATTCGAAGAGAGTAAATTATTCTCCCAGCGATGAAGGCAACAGAAGAGAAACTAAAGACAGAGACAAATCATTATGTTGTTGCTTCTAACATTTCTGCCTGGTTTTTTATTTTTTTTATTTTATTATTTATTTTATTATTTATTTTATATTTTATTTTATATTTTTATATTTCAGTTATTAGATCCAGAATCAGGAAATTGGCTAAAACAGACATTTTGACAGACCTGGAGAATTGTTTAGCATTTGTAACCAAAATCTCAGAACAAACCGCACAATTTCTTTTATAGTTAGTTTTACTATACAATCTAATAAAGCTTCATTATTATTATTATTATTATTATTATTAGTAGTAGTAGTAGTAGTAGTAGTAGTAGTAGTAGTAGTAGTAGTAGTAGTAGTAGTAGTAGTAGTAGTAGTAGTAGTAGTAGTAGTAGTAGTAGTAGTAGTAGTAGTAGTAGTAGTAGTAGTAGTAGTAGTAGTAGTAGTAGTAGTAGTAGTAGTAGTAGTAGTAGTAGTATATTACACTTTTTATATTACCCAAATGAGGATGGGTTCCCCTTTTAAGTCTGGTTTTTCTCAAGGTTTCGTCCTCATAATATCTAAGGGAGATTTTCCTTGCCGCAGTCGCCCCGGGCTGCTCATCAGGGATAAATACAGATCATTCACTGATTTATTTGTTATATATAATTTTTACATTCCGTAAAGCTGCTCTGAGACAAACACTATAAAAATGAAACTCTATTTCTATTATACCAAGACCAGCTACCACCACCACCAGCAATAATGATAATAATAATAATAATAAAAATAATAATAATAATAATAACAATAATAACAATAATATTAATAATAGTGGCAAGCATCTTTATCAAACTGTTTATTTTTTATAGTTTATAATTTAGTATTAATAATTTGTATATTGTTTTAGTAACACTGTTTTACATAATTTGTATTTTGTTACTTAATATACAAAATTATTGTAGCATTAAAAAAAAACTTTAGTAAGTCCACATACAAATTTAAGATATTATTATTATTATTATTATTATTATTATTATTATTATTATTATTATTGTTGTTGTTGTTGTTGTTGTTGTTGTTGCTGTTCTTATTTTGATTTTATTTTTATATTGCTTTACTATTTCTTTCTTAACATGCACTTTCTTAACTTTTAGTCATTTGTTTAATTTCTTGCTGGTATGGTGTACAAGCCTTTGCACCCAAGCGTACTTATGTACATGATTACTAACTGGGTTGTTGTTCTTATTATATACACGGTATATTCATAATCTATTACTATCAAAACATATCAACTGGATCAACACTTTACAACTGTGTGCAGATTAAAAAGTTTTCACCTCCTTATTTAATGAATTTGAAGATGAATGTGTCTCTGCTTGTCCATGTGTTTTAGGTATGACATGCCAGGCACGCACTTCCTACACAGAGGACGAGGTGTTGTGGGGTCACCGCTTCTTGCCCGTCATGTCTCTAGAGGAAGGTTTTTTCCGTGTGGACTATTCTCAGTTTCACAGTACGTTTGAGGTCCCTACGCCACCCTACAGCGTGAGGGATGAGCATGAGGAAAAGGGCTCGCTTCCTTCTCCACTCACTGTACCGTACCGTGAGCGTGTCTTCTCTGTCAACTGCTTAGAGCTGGGGGAAGAGCGGCCCAGCCTCGGAGGTAGCGCCTCCTGCAGGCTGCCCAGCAAACTCCAAAGGATGAGCTCATCTGGGAAAGAGGAGCTGCCCAGGAACGTCCTGCGTTTGAGCTCCCAGGCGCCTGAGAAGGCATCCAGCACGGGTGACTTGCCCCTGAAACTGCAGCGCATGGGCTCTGGTCCGGGCCAATCAGACGATTTCCATCTCAAAGCCCTCAGAGTGGGCTTTGAGCCCATGACCATGTCCACCGGAGACCTGCAGCAGAGGAGCCTGTCCCCGATGCCATCACCTGCCATCGGCCTGCAACACACTCATGCACCTCCACATACTCCTCTGTCTTCAGCTGGAGCCAGGATGGAGGACAAGCTGCCAGCCAAACTGAGAAGGATGAATGCTGACCGCTGAGGTCACACAGACTTTGTTTGCTTATCTGGGATTTGACCTTGTTTGGGTTTGGCATCAGCATGAAAGAAAACTTTTAGCATACATAGAGCATATTTTAAAAAGAAAATAAAGTCATGGATGAACTGCAAAGACAATCCTGACACAGATCAGGAAGTGGGATGAAGAAGTAAAAGGATCCTTGCATGAACAGACCAGGGTATTTAGTCCATCAGATGCGTTTGGGTTTGTGTCCATTACACAGACTTCTGGACCCTAAATGGAACTCCTTATATTCTGGTCCGTTTGCACCAACAGGTCATAAATTGTTAACGCTACGACAGACAGGACTTACATCATCCAAAGTTACAAGATAAGGTACCAGCTATGAATACTGACCCCAACTGCAGTCAGAGTTATTACAGCAAAGCTACTACTACATCTAAAACACATCTTTTTAATTTAAAATGTACAGTTTTATTTGCCACTCATTTCATCCTGTCCTCAGTTACTGGATTCACTTTGGCATTGAAAGCTGTCATTCAAAAAAAAAAATCTGATTCTGAAATATTTAATATATTTTTATACCCGGTACCAGGCAGTGAGATAAATAATGCATGCAAAAAAAAAAAAAAAAGCTTACAGAGAAGACAGATGCTCCTAAAAGGAAACTAATTCTCTCTCCCATTTTTCAATTTTTTTCCTGGCAATAATGAAGTTAGGAATTTTTTTGAGGCACTAGATTTTTCCACAGATTTTTTTAAAGGTGTAATATCCGAGAATCTTTTATTTTAGACGGCAAGAAATTAGCAAATACCTCAACATAACCGATGTCTGTTTCAAATATAGGGTTTATCAGAGGATTACACAGAATCAGAGAGAAATAATAGATTGTTTAAAATAATTAACATTTTTTGCTTTAAAAATTGTCAAAATGTTGCTGTTCGGGTAAAAATCTAGTTAGCATAAAGAGAGTGGAATGGTAATGCGATTGGGCAATGATGCTAATGCTAAAAACGAATGCAAAATCTGTCGTCAAACACCAGTGGCATGCTAATTAAGAATGGTATTTACCAAAAACATGTTTTGGGTTTTAATCACAGGGTGCCCTAAAGACTCCATGCATAGGGGCTGTGTAATGTTGGTGGACGTCCAAATCTCAGTTGGCCTGTAAGACTTGCAGTCTTTTTGAATTTCTAAAGCTTAGCAACAGTGCCATGTGTAATATGCATGCAATATCTGCCATGTTTAAAGCCCATCCCAACCAATGACAGCTTCCTGATCCAGACATAATATTGATGTGTGTCAAAAGCATTCTGAAAGGCAAAAGGAAAAGAAATTTGGTCTAAATTAACATTTTTGGAAGACATTTCCTTTAAGTATAGAGATGTTTGGTACTCTCTGCATACTATACACTGCTTTTAAAGTCCAATGGTTAGAGAGCTAATGATGATACACCCATATGTTGGAATTGTGTAAGCTACTGAGCTACTATCTCCCTCCATGGTTTTCGAAAGATGGAGTGATAGAATTTAATTGTTCCGCACAAAGCTCTGCCCTAAACCCCATTACTCCAAAGCCTTGCCTTTAGAATTGGATTCTCAACAAGTACATATGGGCATTATGGACATAACTTTCTTTTGGCTTCTCCCATCAGAGGTCGCCACAGCGGATCCTCCACATGTTTGATTTGGCACAAGTTTTTATGCTGGATGCCCTTCCTAACGCAACCCTCTTCAGTTATCCGGGCTTGGGACCAGCACTAGGGGTGGCTGGGGTTGGTTCCCTGACCGGGGATTGAACCCGGGCCCCAGCGGTGAGAGTACCGCATCCTAACCGCTAGACCACCAGGGGACCTTGGGCATTATGGACTTAAAGAGACATATTGTGTATATTAATAGACTGACATCAAATTACACCATTCAAAATTCACCCTCATCCATCAGAAAATCTAAGACCCGATAAACCTTGGTGTTCTGAACGCAAGCAATAGAGGGGGCCATCAACTAAAAAGTGCACATAATGAAATGCATGTGTGAAAATGCCAAATCAGCATTATTTATGACTGTAAACAATTACCAAAAACCAAATAACTAAAAATGGTTGACCTTAAATTCAGGTCAAATGGAGAACTAATTTATTATAAATTAATATGAGCAGAAGTTGATGGTCCCTTAATAGCATTTCTGTCAAGTGAGAAGGTAAGAAAAACGTATATATTAACTATATTTATTAAATACATAAACGTTACATTTTCTGTAGATATAAGCAAACCAGGCCTTTTAAATATGGTGGTTATTGGACATGTGGCAGATATCACATAAAAAATTTATTTTATCCTCACCACTACATGCATATTACCAGGAGTTAGTAAATAGTTTATTATTTTCTTTTTTCAACTGTATATTGTGCTGCTTTTGTGTAATAATTAATACCTAGTCCTAGTGCAGGTGGCAGGAATGATCGCAGTGTTGCTGGAAAAAAAACATGTCAGCGGCGTTAATACTGTTTTCTTTATCCACATATTGGATTCGTTTTGTTGTTGGTGGTGTACAGTTTTTGGTTTAGAGATGACTCCCATTCAAGAGAAAAAACTGTGAAACCCTTTTAAGAGACACAAGAAATGAAATTCTGGTTTGTATAATCCTAGTCATTTGCCACAAAATGTCTGATTATGCTGAAAACACTGCAAGTTCATTATGTATGTAACAGATTCAACCCATTTTACATAAACCTTTACTATTTCTAGCAGTTACTACTAACACACTATACGACTAGTTGGTTCAGACAATTACATTTCCATCCAGAAAACGTTTAACTTGTTGGTGCAACGGACCCCAAGCACTCTAGCACACACGCACATGTGTACACACACACACACACACACACACACACACACACACACACACACACACACACACACACACACACATGCTCACATGCTCACGTAGACACACTAATAAAACATGTGTGCATGCAATTACACTTGAACGTCTCTGTGTAGCACCATCTCTCATCATAGTCCATTAGTTTGGAAATGAATAAATTATATTTAAGAGGCTTCATTTGTGGTTCTTCTTCTGAGCTGATTATTTAGCATCATGTTTAGTTCACCCCACGTGGCATGGGGTCTTTAACATTCTTTACGCAATAAAACACAAACACGTACACTGTTATAGTCAAATAATAAATGACGGGGCAGAGTTACTTTTGTCAGCACCAATGTTAATTATTTTCACATCCGGAATTTTATATTACAGCAATTGTCCATTGATTCGATTTTAAAATGTATTAATAAACCTGTCATAGTTCTAAACCATATATATATTGTTCATGTTATCACCTATACTATATGGATAAAAGATTGTGGACACCTGACCGTATGATTTGTATGTGATTTTTGCACTATTCATCTCCATTTAGTCTCCATTAAAAGAACCTCCACTTTCATTAGAAGATGTAGATTATGGACTGTGCTTGTGGACATTTGTGCTCATCAGCCACAGGGGTGCTAGTAAAGGTAGGTACTGATGTAGGTGAGCTAAGGAGCCCTGTGGAGCAGTCAGCATTCTAATTTATCACCAATGTCTTCAGGGTTGAGGTCAAAGTTATATAGCAGCAAGATCTTCTACTCTAACCCATGTAAAGCATGGAGATGAAGCTGCTGGAACAGGTTTGTTTCTCCTAGGTCAAGTGAAGAGAAAATGTCATGCCACCACATCCAAAGGCAGAGTATAAGGTTGTGTGCTTCCAATTTTGTGGAAGAACCACATTTGGTTGGAAGGAAAGAAAAGAAAGGTGCTTTATTCCTGTCACATGTACATTAGATTACAGTGAAATTCTTCAAGCTGGGGTCAGAGCGCATGTTACAGCCATGTTACAGCACCCCAAGAGCAAAGAGGGTTATGGGCTTTGCTCAGGGGTCCAACACTGACAGCTTGGTTTGACCTTCCTATTAGTAACCCAGAGCCTTAACCACTGAGATGCCACCTCCTATAAAAAAGTCAGGTGTCCCAATACATTAGTCATTCTAGTGTATGATAACAGGTATGAATTTAAACCTGTTATAATAGACATTCAATCTCTCAAATTAATTTCATGTGAAGCGTCCACCATTCAAAGCCCTGTCATTACTATCAAAACAAGACCATATTAAAAATGACTGCATTAATTATAACCCGCTGATTCCTCTTGATGCCAGAAATAATGCCTGAGCTGCTGTTGATTAAAAAAAATGAACTAAACCCTTCTGGCCAGTCAGTATCAAGTGCTGAACAGCACTGTGATATAAGGACATATTAACTACTGTGAATTATTCAGCGCCTACAGTGCAGTTTAGTCATGGACCGTCCAGATTTACAGAAATCTGAACTCGTCCTTCTGCTGGGACTTTAAGGGGTTAAAGCTCTGTAATGATTACTGAATTTGTGATCCAAATGACCATACTGCCACACTTTTGATGTGCAGGTGCATTATCCATAGATGTGGGCTTGCATTCAACATCGTTTCCTTTCACCGTTTATTCATGCACAGCAGATGTTTTATTCATGTAATATCCAGACAGAGACGATGTTGCATGAATAAAACAATGTCATGAAACAATTATTTCGAGTTCCAGCCCAATTAGAAAAATACAAGATTCAGATGTGCTTGAAGTAAACAGCCACGCGCTCCAAGAAAGAAACTGCACGGAGATGCAGTAATGCTTAGAAAAGTCATGTCATGCCTGGAGTCAGCTTTCCTAGTTTTATTTATTAGGACTGATTTGAAATTATTACATGAATACAATGGTAGAGCAACTGTAATTATGCATACAATCTCAACAATGTGATCAAATTTATCATGTGATTTTACAGTATTCCACATTTCTCTGTCATTCCTTGACTTATACAGAAATAAAAAGTAATTGTGGCCATTATTTGTTTTTCTTAAACTTTATTAATGTGTGACTCCAAGATTTGTAAAAACTCTTCTTTGGGGTCTAAGCACAGAAATACTATGGAGCATATTTAGATATGTTTTTTGCTAGTTTTGCCAATACGCATTAATTAGCAGAATAAAAATATTATTTTCACTGTAGGTGTCACATAAAATGACTACAGTGCCATCATCAGTCTACTATGTGTAAAATTGGTCGTAAAATAAAATGTTACCTCTAGAATGTCTTTAATTAGACTGGATTATATGAGATCCTTAAAAGACTATGTAGAACCATGGGACTGAGTTATTCATGCAAACTTGTTACATTTAATAAATATTTTAAGTAATTGCAGGCCCAATGCAATAAGGGAATTGGAGGCGATTTAGATGTATTTATTAGAAGAGATGAAGACAATTGGGAGAAATCACATCCAACGTTTACAGATGAAACCCAATCTGAAATATCTCATTTATTCGAATGTTTTCTCCGGACCAGGAAAATGCAGCGGACCCAATCATCACCCACTGAGAAATAGAAGGCTTTTGAGCTTACAGTAAGCCAGTAAATGTGTGTGCCGTTTGACAGAGTTTAAACACTGTGTGGTCTGGTGGTAATTGAGGGCATCTGACTGGAGAGTTAAAAGAGATGGTGATTACTGCTATGGGAGGGATCCTAAGGTTAGAACCTTAACAAAAAGATTTGAGCACAAAGCAGACAATGTTACAGTCATTATGCCAAGGGGATATCAAATTAATTGTACAAAAACACACAAGTAAAACTGAAGATTAGAATAAATAAGAGTCTGAGCATCAGAGCATCTGGCAAATGTTTTGTACCCCAAGTGGTTTAAAGGAAGGAATTGTAGAATATTTTAGTGTCTTTTTGGAAAGTCCTGGAATTTCAAGAGCAAATTTTTACCCTTTAAATAAATCGCTCTTAACAACTCCAAAAACACAGTCCATTTGAATAATTAATACAAATTCATTTATTATTTATAATTTCCACCCTAAACAGTCATTTAGTGAAATTCAATAATGCAAATATTTACTTAAAAAAAACACAAGACAATGAGACAATTAACACATTTGGCAGATGCCACACAGCATTTGGCAGATGCCCCTATCCAGAGCGACAATTATTTTATTCATTCAGCTGAGCAGTTCAGGGTTGAGGGCCTTACGCAAGGGCCCAGCAGTGACAGCTTGGTGGTGCTAGGATTTTAACTCAAAACCTTTTGATCAAAAGTCTATCTTAACCAGCTAGCTAACACCTCCCATTATTACCACAGTGATAAACGACTTATAACCGGTAGGTGTGATAGTGTAAATGAATTGTCCATATAATAAAAAATATTCTACATGTAGGCAATGGTGGTTTAACAGCCATTTGTGCAAGAGTTTCCATGAATTTGTTTATTTATGTGTGTTTGTACTAATCTAATTGAGGAGCCTGGTGGCCTTTGGGAAGAAACTGTTAACACAGTCTGCCTGTGAGGCCATGAAGGCTTTGGTACTTTTTTCCAAACAGCTGGATGGTAAAAAGAGAATGTAAGGCATGTGTGTGTTAGCAGCCATAATGCAGACAGCATTGCAAATGCAGCATGCTATGTAAATGTCTGTATGCTAATACGTATTACACAATAATGCACAGTTTCCAATTTTCAATAAAATAACTATGTACATCCATGGTCTGGTAGTAACTGGTAAACAACTAGGACCGAATTCAAATACCTTTGTATATTTTAGCAGAGGCAGAGGTGAGGCAGGGGATGCTCAATGGTGCTCACCAGCTGGTTGCACCCTAGGCGACTGGCAAGTTTGCCTATGCCTAGGAACGGCTTGTATCCCAGCTTATGGTTGAGACAGATAAGGAAAAAATATATACTATTTGTTTTAGGTCCTCTCCAAGGGTTTTACTTACTGATCTTTGCTGAAACCTGGCAACCCTTGTTAATGATATCAGCTCTCTGGTGTGTGCCTTGCAGGTGAAAGGGAACAGACCTGTTTTCAGAACACTCTTGAACATAGTTACTTCGAAAACTACTCAAAACAAGCTGCTGGAATGTATACTGAATGATCAAGTTGTTGAATAATGTTGTTTAAGGTCACCCTTAAATTTAATAGCTAGTAGCCAATGCAAGTCAAGTTAAATATTTTTATGACTTCAATTAGCTTAAAGGTATGTCATCTTTTGCTCATTTTGCCAGTGAATGATTTTGATAAAATCTTCGATTTTTTCCTATGACTGAGAGTTTGCAGGACCATGAATTGTAGCGTGTAAGGCTATGTCTAGAAACTACACCTGTACCACAGATGGGGAGAAACTGATTGCAAAAATGAGTTGAAACTGATCAGCCATACTTTCTGCATCAAAAAATTACTGATGAATGTGAGAGAGTTTTAGAAGCACTATTGCTCCAAAAAAATGTTACACATGTAACCCTGGTTCTCTGAGGGAACGAAACGCTGCGTCAACAACATTTTGGTAACGTTTCCACGTGTCCACACTCTGATTTACATGTGTAATCTGTCCCACGGAAAGGTGCGATGTCACCAGCGGGGTGACGTCACAACCAGGAAGCTATAAAAGCGCATGCGGTGGAGACGACGCTAGCTTCTGAAATGGAATGAAGCGCTGCAGGGATGCAGGGAGTGTGGCCTGGAGATGCAGCGTCTCTTTCTTTAAGGGGACCAGAGTTACATATGTAACCTAGAGACGTTTCCTTTCAGCAACTCGAGCTGCGTCAACAACGCAATGGTCAAGGCTATACAACCTGACAAAGGTCAGCGAGGTGGACCATCCCACAGCATTGCAAATGTGTTGGAGAGTTGCTACAGAGGACCAGGCATTAGAAGCACCTCGAGTGGAGTGAGCTCTGACCCCGAAAGGTGCGGCGAGACCAAAGGATTCGTTCTTCGACTGAGCATACTAGGCTCTAAGGCAAGGTACACACCAGCTGTGTGCCCCCCCAGTCATAAAGAAAGGAGGCAAGGGACAAGGAGGAACAGACAGCCGATACCCATGCTTGCTCTCCTGAACAAACAAAAAGAAGTCCACTGCATGTGCTTTTATAGGTTTCTGTTTGAGAGGGACACATAAATTGGTGTTGAGTTTCACAATGAGAATGGCTCCAATGGTAAATTAGCTTCTTAGTTTACCACCTAAGTAACAGATTACACCTATGTATAAAGAGCAGCAAGGATGTAATCATTGCTCGTCTGCTTGGAAAACGGAGGTAGATTTTCCATTTCGCACCCAGACACTATGAAGGATGCATTTAATTCAGGCCCTGGCAGATAACACTGGACACATCTGATTTATCTGATTCCAAATATAACCAAATCAGTCATCGATCAGAATAAGTCTCCAACACGTCTCATATCTTTCTCACATTCATTCATTCACTAATGACAGTGCCCTACAGCCAATCATCAGTGAGAGTGATCAAGGTGTAAAAATACCAACACGATTAAAAATTCAGCGGGTTCATCAGCACAAAAGAACCAACGGCGCATAGAATTCAAGAGCAGCTACACAACAGCTACTCTGTCTTTATTTGAATGAATAATGTGGATAGTCCGATAGAAATGTCCAGCCCTGGAACCCATTACGTTAATCAGAACGAGTCTAGGGGTTAATTATAAAGACCAGATGATGTCATTAAATAAGTAAAGTGGCCATTCAACACATCTATGGCTTTTGTCTGGAATTAGGAACATGCCTAACAATCAAAGCCTTTGTGATTTTCCAAACCTACTAATGTCCTGAGCAAACCATTGCACTGGTCCAAATTTGCACCCTAGTCACTTGATGCGATGTTTAGTCCGGAAGATGTGTTTTTGTAGTCTAATGGAGAAGATCTATTGTTCTTTTACATTAACTGTAAATTGATTGACATTAATTTACATCCCTATACTTAATCTGGACAAAGACTAAGTATAACATCACTATAACAAAATGGGAAGACATGTCTCTGGCTCGTGACTCAACACTGGCTCCCCATAGGGCTGAGTTCCTTCTCTTTTACTCTTCTTCCTGTATATCCTCTGTGGATATTCCCACTTCGTCCAGGCCTGCCTCTGAAAAGTGTCCTCTTCGTTTGGAGGCCACTCTGTGCAGCTGGGGATGGTTTCTCATCAACGCCTTGGGTGGTTCCATGAAATTCCGGATTAAGAACAAGAGCTTTGAGGATGGATTGGACTGTAGTTAATGTCAACAGTCTGCTACACTGACTCAGGACTACAGTTTGCTTCTGATCACCATCACTGCACCCTGCAACATCGTATATCTGCAATAAATGGACATTAGGTGCAACCCAGATGAGGATGGGTTCCCTCTTGAGTTTGGTTTCTCTCAAGGTTTCTTACTTATGCTATCTCGGGGAGTTTTTTCTTGCCACAGTCGCCACCGGCTTGCTCATCACGGACAAACTTACACTTATAAGGAACATATTAAATTTTATTACCACATTATTTGTGTAAAGCTGCTTGAGACAATGTTCATTGTTAAAAGCGCAATACAAATACAAATTTATTGAATTGAATATATGAACAGCTGCACCTTTAGTCACCAATCTGTAAAACTACTTAAGGGGATGAGTCTGTCTACAAGTGGAAAAATATCCATCTGATGGCCTGGTGCAGTCAGAACAACCTGAAGCTCAACAGTGTTAAAACAGTAGAGATGGTCAAAG
The DNA here is from genome assembly GCA_024362625.1 of Silurus asotus. Taxonomy (NCBI): domain Eukaryota; kingdom Metazoa; phylum Chordata; class Actinopteri; order Siluriformes; family Siluridae; genus Silurus; species Silurus asotus. The sequence goes on along the minus strand of MU535751.1, from coordinate 1,278,374 downwards.
ACTTCAGGAGAAAACCAAAACCAAACCTCCTTTCTCATAAAGTTTGACTCCGCTGTCAACTCCTTCTGCTTCTTGGGAACCATCATCTCTCAATACTCTGAACATCAGGAGCTGAAAAAAGCACACCACCAAGACCAAAACCTCACACCTAAAAAACAACTTTCCATCCACAACTAATTAATGTAAATGTCACACTGTCATCCCATATGTGTTACATTAACACAATCAACAAGGACTATTACACTGTAACCCTGCACCTTGAAATTTTTCCTTGCGAAAATGATAAATGCACTGCTTCACTTACATTAATATTATTCGCACTGTACCACATACATACCCTGCATAAACTGTATAGTAAGTGTCTTTATCTTTATTTTCCAATTTATTATTTTATTTTCCCAGTTCCTTGTGTGTTCCTTGTACATGCAACACATGATACTTGCAATAAAGATTATTCAGATTCTGGTCTTAAACCATATTGCGAGACAATATTTGAAAAAAAAACCTTGTTTATTTATTTATTTATTTTAATAGAAGTGCTACTGGAAAAGGCTGTACTTTAGACATTGTTTAAAGACCACTTACCCTGAAATTTGAACAAGTGGAAGTGCATTCCCCCACCTCGCTACCAGAAAATTAAAGAGCCTTGAATCATGCCTTCTCCTATTCTAGACCTGAAAACTATACTTCAGGACATACAGAATTCAGTGTCCAATTGTAGTCATTAAAAAGGTTTTTTTCAAGGGTTCTCCAAGGTTTTTTTCCCCATAGTGAAGAGTTCTAAAAAGGTATAAGGAAGCCGGATAATGTAGGGCTCTACATCAAACCCATAAAGAATCCTTTAAAGGTAGCAAAAAAAGGAATAAACTAAATTTCTTTCTTAAAAAAATAAATAAATAACAGGTATAAGGAAAATCTTAGTCACAGGGTTGTGCTGATGCCTAAGCAACATGACCTCAAATAAATATGAAATAAAATCAACCTATTTTTCTTATTTGTGGAAAAAGTATTAGATTAAAAGTGAATTAATTTCTAAGAGGAAAAAACACAAAACTTTTCAGTTTATTTAAAACTGAAGGTTGAAAAAAAAAACAGGACGTCACCCACATGACTCATTCAAGCTTGAAAGAAGGTTGAGGAAGCAGGTCATGTGTGTGTGTGTGTGTGTGTGTGTGTGTGTGTGTGTGTGTGTGTGTGTGTGTGTGTGTGTGTGTGTGTGTGCATAAATGAGTAAATGCAGTTGAACTTCAACCTCAATGCCACAGTCATTTATTACTTATATCTTTTGCTCATCATGTCACTCATAGCAATGAACGTCCTGCTTTGAACTGAGTTGAAGCTCTCGAGAATTCCTAAGCACGATTTCACGTTTGAACCGCCACCATCCCTGTATTAATATTTCCCTTTATTCTTAGTATGCTACTTTCAATTATTTCCAATAGAAGTGCCATAAAAGTACAATATTTACTGAGCCTATTAGGGATTTGTGACTACTACTCTTTGACATCCAACCGTAATACCAGGGCATGTCACACTATTAAAATTCCTATTTCTTGCCCCTGAAATGCACGAATTAGCCCAGAACAAGCGCAGCTATAAACAGATGCCTGGTGTCCAAGCTTCTTAAAGGCTACACAAAAAATTATCTTAACAAGAAAGAGAAATTTACAGCTACTGACGTTTCTGGTTCGATCCTGATCTTTGGTTCCGGGATATGTGTTGTTTTGAATGTTTTCATCATGTGTGTGGGGGTTTTCTCAGTGCTTTCAGGTTTCCTCCCACCTCTAAAAACATGCCAGTAGGTGGTTTGGTTGCTAAATCCAGACTGTGTGGATGCATAGTATGCTCTAATGGAGTGACATCTCATCCATGTATCCTGCCACAAGCCCGCTCTACAAACCCTTACCAGAATGAAACACTTCCTGAAGACTGGATCATTACGTAAAATCTAAATCACTTACAACAGAAAAGCATAAAAAAAACACACCTTTTTTTACCTTGTTCTAGTACAGTCATGAAGTGATACAAAACTATATATTGTGAAAGAGGTTGATTCAACATAAGATCAGCAAATCTGCTCAAAATTTTAAACATCTTCAGTGTGTGTGATGATTTACTTCTTATGACTTCCACAGATTGTGTAATCTTAGCAATCTTAAAAGATTATTACAAATTACACTATACAACATGGATTCAATACATTTTGGTAAGACTTATGTGGAGTGTACAATGAGGACATCTACGGTAGTCTATGGTGCAAGTAAATATTGAAGAATAGAACGTCATTAGAATGTGCCATTAATACAGAATTTCATCATTTGAATTGCATTTTGGAAATTGTGCTTTGATGTGTACTGAAAAAAGAACAGGAGGCGATGGAGGAGGAACATTTGGAACTGGTGATGGCTAGGATAAAAAGACCAACTTGTGATGCCAATTTTGTACATATATCTTCAAACTGAATATTCATGATAACTATTTATAGACTTTCCTTTCTACTGAAATCTCACTTTTAGCTCTTTTCAACCTCCATGGTATTTAAGTTTTAGCGCCATGTTTCTTTGACTTTGTTTGATTTTATTTATTGGCTAGTCAGTATACATAGGTCATAGCAACAAATTTTGGACTGTCTAGTCAGTAAATGCAGGTTGAAGCACTAAACACAATGTGAGATCCTCGATTTTTTATATTGTCTGAAAATTGGGCTATGACAAGACCACTTTTGAACCGCTCTTACAAAATGACATAGCACCACCATTTAGGAGCCACAGCTAAAGAAATTGGTATCCTTTCACACTTAATGGGACAGCTCGAAATTTTATAATGTATAACAAGTATTAGTTACAGCTTTCTTATAGCTTCCTTTTACCTTCTGGCAAATTCTTAACATTTGTAGTAAGGGAAAACTGTGTACATTTTACTTTTAGCCAAACTACACATTCCTACATACAACCTTTTACTGAGCCTAAATACTAACTATCACGTCTGCTAAACAAGACTGACTCAGTGCTCAGGGCAGAATAAATGCTATTTTCAAAAGAGTCAATATTTTTTTTTTTAAAGGACCATAGACTGGATTCCAAGGTGTGTACTGGTTGATGATCAGAGACTTGGCTGTATGATGCTTTGGAGGTTTGCTCTCTGATTGCATTCGCTTAATCATGTTACTGAAAAAATCTCAGTATTGAAAGTTGTATTTTAATTGAACTGAATCATATTGGATGCCTGAAACTAATTGTATCAGATAAGCAATGAACTAAATTATGTATAGTGTTGAGAAATTTAGCTAGTTTATTAGCTTATAATATAATAATAATAATAAGAAGAAAATATTAATAATAATATAAAACATTTGTTTAGGTATGATAAAAGATTTTTTAATTAAGATCAATAAAGCAGTTAATCAGTGAGTAGGCAAGTGCATTGTGTACAATAAATCAGCTGGAGAATAGGCAAGTGCATTGTGCACTGTGCAAAATTCAGTCAGCGAACAGGTCAAGAAATGTCAGAAAATGTCAGAAAATACATTAATACACATCTGCCAGCTATGTGCTTAAACTCCTTGGCTAAGCGGAGAAAACAGAACGCATAACGTCTTGACTTATCGTGCATAACAGGGTTCATGAAGGTTGCATAATTCATGAAACTTTAGCTTAGGCCAGCTTCAGCTATCAATCATAATATCTAGTAACATATAATATCATTTAACATAAGCATTATGCTTTAGTTAACATTTGATGAGGGAGGTGGTTGCTCAGTGGTCATTGGACTTGAATTGGCAGGTCACAAGTTCAAATCCCGCCAATGCTGGGCCCTTGAGCAAGGCCCTAAAACTTTCCCTGCTCAGTTGTAAGTCTCTCTGGATAAGGGCATCTGCTAAATGCCATAAATGTAATATTACTACATTATTTAGTTTAATTATACATTCAATTCATGTAATCATTATTCAGCATTAATATAGTTTCGCAGAGAACTCAGTGCATAAAGTGAGTTCACAAAGAATTAATAATCATGCTTTAGAGGAAACTTTAGAATATTTAAAGTTTAGCATACAGTATATGATCAAAATGCTTGTAAATGTAATACATGTTATAAAGGCCAGTGAGGCCAGAGGAATAGGATGGACCCGAATCGTCTCCGGTTGCCATGGGAGAAGTTGGGGAATAGTCAGGAGAGACGGACAAAGACTCGAGATCAGCTTGAGTAGAGGCTTTGCAAGTATGAACTGGAGGAACCTGAAAAAGATGTTTAAAAAAAAAATAATAATAAAAGCAAGCAACAAGCAGGCAACATGCACAATAAGTGAAAAATCATATTAAAAAAATTCATAAACAATATAAAATGAGTATAGTAATGGGGTAACAGGCAAAAAGCATTTACATTATCAGATAATAAAGGATGCAGCAGAATAATTGAGAGAATTGTATAAAAGATCCAATGCCCAAGACACACAGAAAGTAAGATGTTTTTATGGGAGGATGAGCTTTACGTGCAGGCAGGATGAGAGAAAGGATGGGAGGTGCCATATGGAGTAGGACTGCAAAAAGTAATATTTTTGAGAAGAAAGAAGATTTTTTTTAAAAACTAAGAAAAGTACAAGAGGTAAAAAAAACAGGAAAAGCATTTGGCAAAATTTCTGGTGTGTTAAAACTAAAGCCCCTGTTTGGTAAAAATAATTAATTAAAACCAAGATGTGAAAAAGTAAGACATGTCTAGACAAGGTGTAAACAAAACAAAGGATGATTTACAGACAAAACACAAACCCAGATGCGATACAAAAAAATAAAAAATAAAGGTATGAAAATTGCAGGGGATGAGCTGTTGCGTCGCTATTTGCACAAAAGCACGATCAGGGGATTTTTTAAGAAAAGGTCACTATCAAGAGATTTCTTTTTGTACATGTAAATTAGAATTGTATGGAGGTAAACAAGGCTTCCTAGAAATGGGATGAATTTACCAAGAAAGGGAATGAATTTTCCAGAATGTGCATAGGCAAATAGGTGGAGTGTGCAATTCTGCAAAAAAAAATATTGTTGTATATAAATTGTTAAGGAGGAGATATTGGAGAAAATAGATACATATTACTTGGTGGCTAAAATAAAAAAGGGATTTTTTTTCTATTAACTTGCATACAAACGTTGACTTGTGCCACTGCAGAGGTTTCCTCCCAAAGGCCTTCTGGGACAGAACAGAATTGACTGCAATAAAGCTAATTTACTCTTTTTTATTTTTTTGAATGGGACATCTCTTCATTTGGTTTATGTATTGATAGAAATTTTGAAACTATTGGTATTGGTAATTATTTTGGGAATAGCTAATGTGTGTGTGTGTGTGTGTGAGGCGTAAGAGAAAAAACGTGAGATATGATTTCCTCAGCTGTTTTTTATATATATATATATATATATATATATAGCCAGATGATTACTTAACAGAATACATTTGGTTTTCATTTTCATCCTTGAGACTTGCTTAGTCAAACTTTTATGTAGCTGGACCTTCGCAAATTTTAGTTGAAAACCCCCTAGTGATAAATATACCTTAAAAACGTTACCCATTTAAAAGTAACATCTGTGGTATTCCTTAATATATTTTTACTGGCAAAACATCAGAAAAATCATTTGTGATTTTGGTGATGCTAAAATATTACATTTTCTTCAGCTGCATGTGTTATTGAGTATGTAAGTAATAATCATATTGTTTGTCCATACATCACTCACATTTTTAAGTGTAAAAAAAAAGCTTGCAGCTGACAGCTGTGTAGCAGAGATGAGGCACAAGGTTTATGCATGACCCAAATTACACAGTGTCATATTGGCCTCATGTGTAAACACAAAATCCATTTCCGAGCATCCTCAACTACAAGACTGATCAATTGCATAACCAATTATGGTGCTGTTTCTCATTTCTCTCTCTCTCTCTCTCTCTCTCTCTCTCTCTCTCTCTCTCTCTCTCTTTCTCTCTCTGTCTCTCTCTCTCTCACACACACACACACACACACAGACTACTGTTTTAAACTCACTATAATCTTGGCTTAAATAGAAAAGTGTTTCATTTAATAGAAATGTGTTCAAAAGCTTTTGTCTTTTGTTATTGTGTTGCACTTGGGTTAAAGAGGAAGATCTTGGGAAGGAGAGCTCTGACCTCAACCCTGATGAAAATGTTTAGGATTAATTGAAATGCTGACTGCACCCCAGACCTCCTCACCCTATACCCAGTACCTGACTTGTGGCTAAATGTGCACAAATCACCAATTCAAGGTTGACTTTGACTCTGACCCGAGCGTTTGCTCTTACCATCAAGCTTCACATCTCCAACATAAAATGTTATCCCCTCCCACTTGAGTGACTTTGTTGCTCTAGTCTCAACCATGTAAGCCTCTAGGTCTAGATTTATTTTATATTTGTATGTAATGTAATGTGATGTAATTTATATTCAGCTACATCCCTGAGCCACACATAAGAGTATATTTAAAATCAGTCAATCATAATTCAGTTAAATTCATTAAACAGATCTTGTAAATTGTAATAAAAATGTGTTGTTCTTATACGCTGTATTGTTTTAAATGTCTTTTTTAGAGTGGGAGAAAAGAAGGAACGGACATGCTGATGTTCATTCATCGACGTATTTATCTATTCTATTTCACAATCCCTTTCTCTTAATCAACTCCAGGTTATTTTAAGTGCACCTCTTTCTTCCGGGCAGCAGAAGCTTAGGCGCTACCGGGATTTCAACCAATTACCCTTAAATTACGAGTCCATTAAGTGAAGGACTGGAGTTCAACAGCATTCTGTGTCCGGGATTTCTCACTCGAGAGGAATGCTAAAGCTGGTCTTCCTCCTGACTGCACACTGTAAGTTGACATGAATACCACCGAGCACTCAGTGCTGACCCTGAAGTGGCACTGAAAAACCACCAGGACTCCATCTGTCCGAAAGAGAAAAAAAAAAAAAAAGACAAACATACTCTTTCAGCAAAGCGTGAAATATACGATCTATTTTGTTGAGTTGCAGTTGCTTCACCCGACCCCTGATGTTTCCTTCCTTATTGTTTTCCATTAGTGTTTCCATCAGGGACATAATTATTTATAGAAATGAAAAACCACTTCACGCTCGCAGAAACAAATAGCTCAATTATTTAATATGTGAGTAAAAGATTTTGCAGTGTACCAAAGGGGTTCATCATGGACAGACTTTCTGGTATAAAGCATTGTTATTATTGCTCCTTCCAGATCATGCAACGCTATAAATAACGAGATATAAATAATGCAGGGTGTCACCATGGCCCATTACGGTTTAGGGAGGGAACAATAGGATTAAATCTGGATATGTTATTATGTGGATTTACTGTTCTCTCACAATCAAGGCAAGGTTAATGACTGTTTCCAAAAGAGACGTGCTGATATGCACTGAATCGCTTGCAATAAGAAAGTCGTTTTCTTTGCCGAACACATATCGTCTCACACCCAATTTACAATTCATATAAAGAGTTGATTTCCTGTAATGAAATAAAACGGCTTTTCAATCCACATTTATCCTGTAGGTCTAGAAAAAGTGCAGATTTCAAATATCTCTTTCGATTCTAGATAAAACTCCAAATATCAGAAAACAGTAATAAAAGACTATACATTGACATTATATTGATCACACTTCTGTCTCATCAATCAACCAACAGCACTTTTATTACAGCAATTACTGCTGAAGACAGAAAGATCAGTGATTTATCATTAGTTCTCTTCATCCTTCATCTGCTCACACTGAACTCACCTCTGTTCTCAGCTTTTCTTTTTTTATGATAGCCAAATTTTTTGTTGTTGTTGTTATTTATACAATGTTCAATTTAGCATTATGGTATAAATGGGTATGATGGTTTAACACAAAAGCCTGCATGGCGTTCTGAGAAAATATTTACACTGTATTATATCACGAATGCCAAAAGCACCAAAGCAGCAAAGGAACCTTTTTTTTGATTCCTTCTTTTTTTATTTCCAAGATTTGATCATCCTAAGATCTTAAGATGTTTAAAGAAAAACATTAAGACAGGCAAAGCTGCACATATTTCTTCACATAGCACACTGGATAGTGCAGGTTTGAAAATATTTACACTGTATTATATCACGAATGCCAAAAGCACCAAAGCAGCAAAGGAACCTTTTTTTTGATTCCTTCTTTTTTTATTTCCAAGATTTGATCATCCTAAGATCTTAAGATGTTTAAAGAAAAACATTAAGACAGGCAAAGCTACACATATTTCTTCACATGGCACACTGTATAGTGCAGGGTTGTTGTTTTTTTTACATTTGATAATACAAAAAAGTCATTCAATTGACTGGTTTTTTTTTTTTTTTTTTTTTTTTTTTTTTACTTAGATAAAATGCTTTTTTAAATATTTTTTTATGAAGATTTCCGTGAGAATATATTTCTTACAATTTTTCTAAGGATTCATTCCACAAAATAGTTATTAGTTTAGGTTTTTGAGCAGTGGTGGACAGTAACAAAGTAAATGTAATTCGTTACTGTACTTAAGTAGCTTTTTTCAATTTCTTTTAATTTTACTCAAGTACTTTTGAAGGCAGATATTTTTTGTACTTTTACTCAAGTGAAAGTTTAAAGGGAGCACTTAATTTTACTTGAGTAATATTTCACCTACGTTTTCTCTACTTTAACTCAAGTGCATGGTTTGTGTACTTTATCCACCACTGGTTTTGAGACATTACATTTACATTTTACAGCATTGGGAAGGCCCCTGTTATCCAGGGCAAATTACAATTATCTTATCTTTCTCACCCAGCCATTTGAGAGTTAAGGGCCTTGCTAAAGAGCCCAACAGCTTGATGGTGCTAGGACTTGAACTTACAACCTTCTGATCAACCACTGACCCACCTCTACCAATGAAACACACAGAGGGCTTTGCGGTTGCTCTATAACTTGACAAGCTGCATCTTTTGCATTATAAAGTATAAAAGGAAGAAAATGAGAGTTAATTGAAAGAATGACTGTTTACCCCAACCAGGCATAACATTATAATATTTTAACATAATTTTGTCCTCAAAGTTGATGTGTTAGGAGCAGGAAAAATGGGCATGCGAATGGATTTGAGCGAATTCGAATGGCTAGACGACTGGGACATCTCCAAAATTCTACAATTTTCTGCAGTGGTTAGTATCTATTAAAAGTGGTCCAAGAAAGAATGTGGAACTAATGCAAAAGGCGAGCTACTGTAGCTTAAATTGCTTAAGGATTTTATGCTGTTAGAGCTCGATGGGTTGGAAGTTGTTTTGGCAGCAAAAGGGGATTAACACAATATTAGGCAGGTGGTAATAATGTTATGCCTGTTAGGTGAAAAGCTGCTATAGCTGTGTGATAACAGGAACTTGTTTTATGGAAAATATCAAGTAAATAAAAATCTAAACAATTTTATGTTTGTCAAACGTGTTTTATAAGACAAAACACTTGTGGATTTGCTGTGATCGACATTGGCATGCTAACAGTAACTCCATTTTGTCAGGGCACAACTATTCACTGAAATACTGATTGAGCACAAACACTTTTAAATGAGACTCATTCAATAACAACCTGTGAAGAACAACCAGAGTAAAGATACTTGGCAATGTCAGGAGTACAAGCAGTACTTGCCAAGTATCTTTACTCTGATTTTGATATTGACCTGGTTTGTTTTCAAGTCCACAATTCAATTCTAGCCCTATTTGTAGATCATACTCTGACCATATTCTGTTTGTGACCATGTTTGATTCCCAAATTGGACTTGTCTTTTATGAATATAACAAAGATTGTTTACCAGCACCTTATTTACTACAATAAGTGTTTTATTCATCACTGTTGACCAAAAACATCTAAACAAATTTAAGCACACAAATAAAAAAATAATCCCATAAAACTATTTGCTTGTTTAAAACTACCATAATATGTGCAGTATTCCCACAACTTAAACTACAGAGCCATTAGTTATTGAAATAAGTAGTCAATAAATAGGGCAAACTGGTCCAGCAAATGTAGACAAATACAAGTTATCACCCATAAAAATAAAAGCCTTTTATAGACCATGTATTAAGAAGCCAGCTTCCTGCTTATCAGTACGTAGCACAAAAGCAGCATCTGGATGAAACAGCGGGAAAGCAGAACATTGCTTCTTGTAGCAAGTCTGAATATATTATTGTGCTGCTTTTTATTCCTGCCACAGGGTTCTCCTTGTGATGAACAGAGGCACATAATTTTCTGTCCTTACGGCTGTCTTTAACAGCCTTTGATATATTGCTGAAAAGATGAGTGTTGATATGAAGTGATTCGAGAGGATGCAGTCATTATGCCCAAATGCAGGTGTGCCTCGAAGCAGAAGGTGTTATTCCCCTGGAGGAATTCTTTAACCAGCTAAATGACAAACTATTGATAAATAGACTGGCAAAAATGGCTCTCCCATTCTAATGCCTCATTTTCTAAACCACTCACATCCAAATGTACAATCTCAGTGACACTTGATATGTTGCTCCTGTGGGAGATGAAACCTTGTTGGAAGATAAACAACCACTTCCTTTTAAGACACTTAATACTGTTTGACTTCACAGTCGTAGATGTCGCTATTAAAGTGCAGTGATTTTGATCGGATAATTGCAACGGTGTGTCGTTTAAAAAAAACTGAATTCTTCTTTTGATTATGGCTTTTCTCGAAGTTTCTTTCTTGTTTCGTATTAAAGAGTTTTTCCATGCTTCTGACACCACCAAGTTTTTCCTTTGAGATAAATCTATGTCAGGACTTCTGTAAAGCCGCTTCGTAGCAATGTATATCATAAAACACAAAAAAGTATCAAATTTACAGATTTGGCTTTAATATGTAGAAGTGGAATGTAAGAAGCACAGGCAGGTAGTGGAGATAATGAGGATTATATATACAATATAATACAATTTTAAGGAAAAAGGTCATGTAACATTTATAGGCTGCAACATGTCTCATAAAAGTTGGGACAGGGCCATGTTTACCACCATGTAGCATCACGTCTTCTGTCCATATACATCTGGAGACCAGTTGCTGAAGAGAAATGTTATCCCTTGTTTGTCTGATACAAGATTATAGCTGCACAACAGTTTTGGGTGTCCTTTGTTGTGTTTTTCATTTAATGATGCGACTATTTGAAATGTTTTCAAATAGAGAAAGTACTCAGACTCTTCTACTTCAAAGTCATGCTATTGTAATAGATGCAGTATGCAGTTAGCATAGCCTTGCTCAAATATGTAAGGCCTTCCCTGAAGAGATGTTTTCACAGACAATGATTTCTGACCCCATGCATTCATTTTCATTACAGAATCAAGACGGTTTTAAAAGCAGCGCCATCTGAGGGCCTGAAGATCACAGGCATCTAATATTGTTTTTCACCTTGCCACTTGCGTACAGAAATTTCTCCAGATTCTTTGAATGAGTCCAGAACCCAGAACCTGTAATGATATTATGTACTGTAAATGATGAGCGAATAAATTGTTTTGCAATTTTATAAAACTTTCTTTCGGCTTCTCCCATCAGGGGTCACCACAGCGGATCATTTGCATGTTTGATTTGGCATGTTTTTACGCTTGATGCCCTTCCTAACGCAACCCTCCCTATTTATCCAGGCTTGGGACCGGCACCAAGGCTTGTGCAACCCTAATGGCTGGGGTCGGTTCACTGATTGGGGATCGAACCCAGGCCGCAGCGATGAGAGCGCCACATCCTAAACACTATACCACAAGGGGACCATTGTTTTGCAATTTTATGTTGAGGAAAATTATTCTACAATTTACAGACACAGTTTTTCACAGATTGGTGAAGCTCTCCCAATCTTCATTTCTTAAAAACATTGCCTCACTAAGATTATTGGGTATTTATACCCAATAATCTAACTAGCCTGTTAACCTACAGTAATTAGTTTCAAAATGTGTCTACACCAGTTACATTTTAATAACACTTACTTTTTCCTAAAAAGTTTTCACCCGTTACAGCAATCAAATTAAAGAATACAAAAATTGTACATTTTCTCAGTGTAAACATTTGATATGTTCTCCATGTTCTATTGTAAAATAAAATATGGGTCTGTGAGAAAATTGGGGTTGTATATGTCAATATATCATGACAATGCTTAAAGTTGAGTCAATTCAAGTTTATTTGTATAGCGCTTTTCACAACAGACATTGTCTCAAAGCAGCTTTAAAGAAATCAACAGTCAGGGTGAATGGTGTGTATTTATCCCTGATGAGCAGCCGTGGCGACTTAAAGTACATTCATAAAGTAAATATATTACCTTTGTACATAACACGCGTGTTCTTAGCACAGTCTCACCCCATAGCGTTACATATCGACGCTGAGGATGTTGCGACGGACGGCGTCCCGTTACATATCGACGCTGAGGATGTTGCGACGGACGGCGTCCACATCCGACGCCGAGGGTACCCCCTTCGCGTCGCTTTTCGACATAGAGAGATGGTACCTCCCTTCGCCTCGCTTTTCGACGCAGATGGTTGTGAGCCCTTGTGCTACACTTTTCAACGCAGATCGCTGTCCTATACACCGAATAAAGTATTATCTATCATAATAAGTGTACAGGAATCATTTTTAAATTGTACAAATCCTGAAGATGTCCGTAGCCCTAACCCTAACCCTAACCCTAACCCGAACCCTAACCTTAACCCAAACCCTAACCGTAACCTGCAAATGGGGTCCCGTCCATCTGCGTCAAAAAGCAAAGCGAAGGGTTTCCCGCCCCTCTACGTCGAAAAGCGACGCAAAGGGGGTACCCTCGGTCGATATGTGACGATGTGGGGTGAGACTGTGTTGGTTCTTGTGATAGCTCAAAGGTAAAGATGTTCTTTCGATCAAAAGTTAATGTTTTCTAATACCAGCATGGCCAAGCTGCCATTCCTTGGCTCTTGAGCAAGACCTCTAACCCTCAACTGCTCATATAAGATGATAGTACTAGATAAGTGTGTCTGTCAAATGCCTGTAAATGTTATGTTACTGTAGCATTTATAAAGTTCCACATTTGAAACATTTCCAGTAACACTTCTGAATTATCAGCACATTATACAATCAAATTGGTGTCCAAGAATTTTTAGAATACCCATAGCCAATCATTTATACCCCACTATGGTGATCCTTAGACCGTTTTTTTGGCTTGGAAAAATCCATCCCATATCCATTCTGTTGCTAGTTTTTTATTTGGCAGAACTAACCGAATGAAAATTATTTGCCAGGGCTTTTTTAATTGCTGTTCCATCATAGCATAGAGCCAACACTATTTCATAAATGTTTATCTAAACAAGGCAGCTCTTCAAAAAGCACATCAAATTGATGATCTGCCAGGAGATTTGACAGGGAGAAAGTAGTCTCTGCCCTTTGTTGACTCTACTGTACCACAAAGAATACAGCTGGCACTTGAGTTGCATTATAAAGTTTGTTGTGACAGATAGCTATGACACATGAACTCTTCTTTGCATAGCATAAAATATTTAGTGTGTTTTTGCATAGATACACAGAGTATGTTGCATCCCTGTAGCGTGAATTTCCTAAAACAAATGCATGATTAGCTTTATGTAAGGGGAACAAAAACCACGGTGCAGAAGTGTCTTAAATAGTCAAGGCTAGTCACTAAACAGGTGAACACATTAGAGTAATCAAGCAATGTCCAGACAAGGACAAAGACAATCAAGTAAAAAATTACAACTACTAAAAATCTATAGGAGAGCTGGAAAATGTGAAAGTGATAACAATGACATCAAGGTGAGTTATTTATTATTTAGATACAGTACAGATATTGTTTATTTTTTCAGTCATTTCCTAATTCACCACTAATACAACCAGCAAAAAAGTCAGACCTAAAATAGACACAGGTCCCTGTGAATCTCAGCAGATCTAGTGGTATTTTAGTGTTGTGCTAATCAGCTGACATACTGGGTTTGCTGTAAACATTCCAGGCCCCTCAACCACATACATACACAGTTCACTCTGGGCTCTGTTTGGACATCTGGTGGCTGTCTCACTGGGCCAGCAGTCATGCAGCACTTTTTTATTACTCAGCATCTCTGTCAGGCGCCGCTGGCTGCTCCAGCACTGTCTGCTACTGTCTCTGTCCATCTGTCTGTTTGCCTTTCGGATTTCAGTTGTGTCCTCCACAATGTCTACTTTTCTCTCAACGTCTCAATTTCAGATGAATTGCACAGCAGGAGGCTTCCGAAACCATATGTAAAATGTGTCAGCACAATCACATGCTATTCATGCTAATTATACAGTTGTGAAAAAACTATAAGTGTACTTAGTGATATCACATAGTAGGCTATGGCAAACGCTTATGCTGACACTAAGGTTTTATCTGAGGTCAGCAGGATTTTAAAAGCCACCACAATTAAGCCATGTTCCTGTTCAGTGAAGGACCAGGTAATTAAACTAGAAATTTCTAAATGGAATTTATGTCAAATGTACATTTCTGTTTTAGCTTCCTATTTAGTTTCATGGTGGACCGAAGACATGTCTTCCAAAGACATGTCTGGTAAGTAAGGTTTCCTGAAAGCATCTGCAAATTCCTGGACTCCTAAAACCTTATAGCAGTTTGAATGGGTTATAGCTGTGGTGGGCTATGCATTTCACACCTAAGCTTTTTGTGATGACCCTCATTATAATGGCTATAGAAATCATCGATTTTATACAGAAACGCAGTATAACAGAGGTCTGCATCACAGACAGGTATCTCATACAGCAAGTATGAATGGCATTACTAATGCATGAAATGCAATGAACACAAGCCTCCTCTCATTGCAGCCACAGATGCACCTCCTGCATACATCATCTCTAGCAGAAGCATTGATATTAACCTCATAAAATGACTCCGGGTTTTCTGTGCATTTCTGTGCATTTTTCTTTTCAGTTAATTACAGTATTACTGGGAATTTGAATTTAGGGCAAATTGTGTGTTTTGTGTAAATTTAACAGGAAAGAAAATGCAATAGTAGAAATGGTTCATGAAAAAGCTTAACAGCTGTTTTGAACTGTTTTGCCTGACCTTTCCTCACGAAGTCCAGCTTTGCAAATGTTCTTGTAAGTATATCTGAAAAAAAAAAACAGCCATTAAATCCATACAAACATATTTAAGCTTATGTATTCTGCAGCAGATGCGGTTGGATAGTTCTCTGACCATCCAATCCGTAGCCTCGAACATGCCTTATTTAGATGCCATTGAAATGCCAAAATGCAATCTGATTGGTTAAAACAACAGTTCAAGCAACATTTGAATCCATAGGACGTCTCCAGTGTTGGGCGAAACTAGAAAAAAGGAAGTGTTTAGGTTGTGACTTGTTTTTGATAGCTCTGAGGAAAATTGTTCTCTGTAGATTTTTATTCCTTTAGAGCTCAAAGATGTGTAGGCTGAAATTGCTGAAGCATAGTCAAGTAAAGAGTAAAGCCAAGAAGCTTTAATTGTCATTTTAACCATATATATAGCTGACACAAAACATCAGTGAAATGAGACAACGTTTCTCCAGAACCTTGGTGCTACATAAAACAACATAGAGCTACTTCACACAACTTAGAGCTACATATCCGGACACAGAGCTAAGGACTAAAGTAAGTGTCAGTGCAGACAAAAGACAACAAAAGACAGACAGACATATACACAAAACACAAAATAGACATATACAATAGACATATACACAAAACACAAAATAGTGCCACCAGTAAATCTACTGTAGAATGTGTTATATAGTACAATGTGCAAAAGAGAAGTGTACACTAAAGTGTACTAGTAGAAATAAACACAAATGCAAACAAACAACAGCAACAGTCAAGTAGATGTGCAAAACAGCATATAAACAGTCATATATAGTTATAATTAAATAATAATATAAAATGGGTAGTGCTGAAGACATGATGTGTGTGAACCGAAATGAATGAGTGTTTGTTTGAGTTTAGATTTATAGTAGCTCAGTAACACACAGTTGTTTGTGTGTGTACGAGTTTTAGTTCCAGTGTGTTGCAAAGCCTTATGAATTGAGTGGAAAAAAACTGTTGCACAGTCTGGATGTGAGTCCCGAATGCTTCGGAACCCCTTTTCTGATGGTAAAGGGGTAGATCGTGTGTGTGAGGGGTGTGTTGGGTCGTCAACAATTCTAATTAGCTTCGCTGATGCAGCATATGGTGTAAATGTCTATGATAGAGGAGAGAGAGACTTCAATTGCCTTTATAAACAAAAGTAACCACTGAGAATGGATCAAATGTTAAAAGACATAACTAGAAATTCATTTGAAACACCTAGTTTAATGAGAGGCACATTACCAATGCTGGAACATACAGTATTAATAATTAATGTTTACCAGTTAAGAGTTTTTTGTTTGTTTTTGATATCAGATATGACTTGCATAGAAAATTATTCTGCTAGCTGATCAGTCGTTTTAAGTCTGCCTTTGCTTCTTTTGCTCATTAGTCAAGGTGTACCAAATGGTAAAACTAAAGTGTCAAGATAACTTTTAATGAGGCAGGAGAGATCAGTACGATCTTCTGAACCTGAACCATTAATGGATTTAATTTTATTCAAATTACACCTTCTCTTCAAACGACTCATTAAATCGCACCAACTATACGCCTCCGAAGATCCCACAAATCTTCACTGAAACACTTCAGAGAAAGTATAAACTCCCCTTCATGGATAGGTGGTGGTCTCCTATCTTGTGTTTGTTTTCCACATCATGTTATGACTGTGTGCCTTTGTTTGTTTTTTTGCTCTATCCCTGTCCGGTTTTGCTATTGGTTGTTGGTTCTAGTGTGTGCACCTGTAATATGTTCAAAGCTCAAAGCTATTCTCTCTGTTATGGTTTGGGATTTGTGTGACAGCTTGTGGCCCAGAAGATCTTGAGTGTAAGGTGTATGATACATCGGCTTACATGGGGTGCAGTGTTAATTCAGTGCCTGACAGTTGGACGAAAACACAATTTGTCACTCTGAAATGTATGCACTGGGCTGTAATTAGGTGATATTGTTCAAAGCTGATGTGAAATACATAAAAAGGACACATTTAATTAATTATTTAAAATACTATCATCCTTTAAAAGTTCAGTGCAAAAAAAAAAAAAAAAAAGTGCAAAAGCATGGCATGTCACTGGTCCTTTTATAAGCTGGAGTATGAAGTGTTTCCTGCTGTCACAGTCCATTTTAGCGACTGAGGAGCTCACAGCTTGAAGACAAATATCCGCAAACCCAAACACTACAACAACTCGCTGACTCAATAATCAACAGGAACACAAATCACTGCAGCACGCTGAAAAATGACAGCAGTCAGACGTAAATCCACTGTCAAGCCTGGAGCCCAGCAGGGAGGGAAAGAGTGGGACGTCTACCTCGATAAAGAGCAATAAATAAAAAGATACACCCATCTGAATTTCTGCCAGAATAAAAAGTCAAGATCAGGAAACGTTGTCAAATAGATAAGGCCATATAGGATATTCTTGCAAATCAAAAAATGCGTGTTTGTCTGTCAGGATCTTTTGTTATTAGCAAAATCCAAGAAGTAACTGATATGCACACAAAAACGTGAATGATGCACACAGAACAGATAATGTGTCACGCTCTGGCTCAAAAATGGCCACAACTGTAAAGTCCATAATCAATCACACACACACACACACACACACACACACACACACACACACACACATCAAGAGAATGGCAGGTGCTTTGTCCCATTGTTCCTTGCGATTTGAATCCTTTCAGAACAACAAACCATCCTGAGTGTCCCTTTCAAAAAACAGTATGGCTACCTACTCATCCTTTGTTCTCATCCCCATCCTACTCTTTCTATCCACCAGCCTCTATTTGTCATCGATTTTCTTTTTTATTGCACTGTATAACACATCAAGCCAGTTTCATTATGGAAAGTAGAAGCAAAACTGAACTGCAATCTCTCCATCCAATCCTCCGTTCTATTTTTTTATAGAAGGATGGAAAGAAATATAGTGGGGGAAAATAACGCATGCATGAAAATGAGAAACCTGGAAAAAGATAAACATGCAGCTTTTTATGTGAGCATTTTCTTACTCTAGTTTCATTCCAAGTGTGGCAGAATTCACTATTACCTACGGCTTCTCGGCTCCTAATAAAGGCACGTCTAATCTGAGCCTGGCCTGGACTCAGAGTGCAAATGGCTTCAGATCCAGAGACATTCCTCGGTTCCATTTTAATGAAAAATGCCGTTCATGCAAATAAATTATGGATCAGAAGTGCTTTTTTTCACTTGCAGTTCACTGGCAGCCTCGTTTGGGTTTGTGCAAATAGAGCCGCCGCTAAAGCGATAAAAAAAAAAAAACCTTCATACACAGGTAACTATAAATATATTTTTAAAAAAAATCTGAAAAAAAAAACAATTAGGAGAGAATGAAAGTCCCAAATCTCTTTCAGAGCATTATAGTGGGGTAATGATTATGATTGGCTGTAAATCTCAGGGGGGGGAAACACCAAAAACCATTAGTGATATCTGATTGTTTTTTCCATTTAAGAATTAGAAATGAGAGAATGAGGGATTTTTTTTGTAATGTTTTTCCTTCTCTCTCTTTCTCGGTTACATGTACACAATCTGCAGGGGTAAAGCAATGAATCACATTGACTTTGTTTACTTTATTACCCAAGACAGTTTTGGTATCAGTACTTGAGTTTTTCTAATCTCGAGCGAATTTTAACATTCAAGTCGGTACATTTCAATAATTAGGAGAGAATGAAAGTCCCAAATCTCTTTCAGAGCATTATAGTGGGGTAATGATTATGATTGGCTGTAAATCTCAGGGGGGGAAAACACAAAAAACCATTAGTGATATCTGATTGTTTTTTCCATTTAAGAATTAGAAATGAGAGAATGAGGGATTTTTTTTGTAATGTTTTTCCTTCTCTCTCTTTCTCGGTTACATGTACACAATCTGGAGGGGTGAAGCAATGAATCACATTGACTTTGTTTACTTTATTACCCAAGACAGTTTTGATATCAGTACTTGAGTGTTTCTAATCTCGAGCGAATTTTAACATTCAAGTCGGTACATTTCAATATATTACTACGTTTCTATAGAACCAACACATAGTCTCTTACATCATAGGTGTGTGTCAGTCAGCTTTCTAGTCCCATATATAGTCAGGGCACTGATTAGGCATCATGTTTAATTTTTTAATTTATTCGTAAAAAAAACTCAAAGTGTAAGTTAATTGCATATAAGGTAGTTCTTTATAATAATAATTAATAAAATAAATGAATAAATAATATTATAATAATAATTGTTTATCCCTGATGAGCAATTTTTTTTTTTTTCATAATCAGACGATCAAGACCCCAGAGGGCGAGAATATAGTCTAATGAAAGATACACAGCTTTATTCATTTTGGAAAGAACAAAGGCAATAGTTGGTGAAATTGCTTTTTAATATTAGCAGCTGCTCCCATTTATTCAACCAAAAAGCATTGAGTCTTGCCTTGTTTATCTCTATTCCCTCAACAAGCTGATACTCATGAACTCACAAGTCAATATTCATCTGGAGAAGTTAGCATAATGAGAAAGCATCTGCTACAAGTAGTGTCCTTTCCCTTTCTGTAAATAATCACAACCATTTTATTTATCACTGGGAAAGAATAATCTTATTTTTGGACCAAAATTAAAAAGAAATGAAGCGTAAATAGAATAATAGTACATTTCGCCAGCCTGAGTAACATTATACATTAAGTGCTGAGCATCTAAAGGTTTTATGGAGTTGATCTACATTTGTAACAAAGTTAAAAAAGTTAGCGCAATTGCATATCGCATATTTCTACTGCTATATACATATATAATATATGTATATAGCAGCAGAATAATATATATAATAATTTATAATTGCATTTAGCAAGTTACAAGACAGCTAGATATTAGCATTCTGCTAACACACTTTGTATGGTCACATCATGCTAGTTAGCATTTGAGACTGAGTGGATTAAGACTTAAGTTAGTGTTGTGTATTGTGTTAACGCTGTTTACTTAACTACATTTCCCACAATGCACTTTTTTACACGCTTTTTTCAGGATGTACATGTCCTGGTGTTATTCTCTCTACGCATGTGAGTAAACAAACAGTCACGCTAAGTCCATGTGTGTCATCCTTGACTGAATGCCTTGTTATAATCTCCCAAAAAGACAATGGTTAGCATGAGCTAATATTATTTTTTATTTTTTTTGTGATTTAAGCGTTTCTGTTATTTAGTTTTTTGTTTTTTTATTTCCCAGAGAATTAGATGAGTCATTTTTTCTTTCAGGTTAAGAAACATCACTTTGTAAACACCTCGGAGGCTGTCTTTTCCTCCAAAATTGTTTTCACTTAACAAATACAATACAATACAATAGTATTTGACACTCATCACTGCAATGCAAATTTCTCTGCTTATTTTTTTTGAGTAGTAAAGTAAAAGATAATCAGACCTGCATTGGGTTACAATAAGCACAGCCGATACTCACAATCAACATCAACGCCTATTCTCTTGTTGTGTGCATCCACACCCACAGATATGCACCTGTGTTTTTCTGTGGAGGCGACCCATGAGAGGGCCGTGATTATATCTGCATGACTGTGCATTGTAAAGCCGAGCACTCTCGAAAACAATGGGATCCTGACATCTGCTTTCCAACTGCAGGATCAAACATTTCCTTTCTGTACATGGTTTCATCACACAAGATACAGCGAGATAAGAGAGAAAGACAGACAAAGAGATTATTATTATTATAGAGATAATTTTTTTTTTTTTATTAGAGGCTTTGTAATGCGTTCTCCTCAACATGGCTGAAAGCAGGATCACATATTTACTATGCCTTTTGAAAACCTTTATTTTTTCAAAGCCCTAAACAAAAGAAAAACAATGGTGTTACTTTCCTAAGGCTATTGCTTCCTCAATACTAATAGACCAGTATCTGAACTTCAAGAACTTTGAGAATGGATTTGGACTGTAATTAATATCAACAGTTAACTACAATGGCTCATGACCACATTTTGCAAAAACAGTTTTGAAGATAAGTGCCCATCATTGCACAACTCAACAGTGATGGAGCTATAATGAATAGACATTCAGTGCCACAAAGATGAGGATGGGTTCCTTTTTGAGTCTGGTTGCTCACAAGGTTTCTTCCTCATGCCATCTGAGGAAATATTTTTCTCTCCATAGTCTCCACTGGCTCGCTCATTAGGGACAAACTTACAGATATAAGAAAAAACCGTATAAGCACTAAACGCATTGTTTAATATAACTTGTATAATATATCCTACTTATCTCTGTTAAGCTGCTTCGTGAAAATGTTTATTGTTGAAAGCTCTATACAAATAAAAATGAATTGAATTAAATCTGGAAGTAGAATCAGATTCTAGGGAGTAGAAGAAGAAGAGGAAAGGATAACAGAAATCTATGCTCGTTTTGCTTTATTAGGTAATAATATATATTGATATCTTTTATAAATATATAAGAAAAGATACATTTTTATGTCTGTAAATTCTCCTGCACTGTAAGCTGCTGTCAGCAAGTTAAATTACTTGTGTGTGTAAACATAAAACTATTTTTGATTCTGCTTTCTGATATCACAGTTTTTGCTTTAAGAACTCTCTGTTAAATCTATTGTTTTCTGTTCATCAGAATTCTATCCTCTAAACTACCGTAATTTCCAGACTATAAAGCGCACCCAAATATAAGACGCACCCACTGAATTTGACAAAGATTTTTATTTTAAACATAAATAAGCCGCACCTGTCTATAAGCCTTAGTGTCTACATTGAAACTAATAAACTTTACACAGGCTTTAATGAAAGACAGTATCTGTTACACGGTGTAACGGGTAAAATATTTTGCACTTCCTTTAAGAGCAGAGCGGTATTTTGGGAATAGCCTGCTGCCGCATTTTTCCGCTATTACTGCATGTGTGCAAGACTGAGGAATACAGGGAGTGCAGAATTATTAGGCAAGTTGTATTTTTGAGGATTAATTTTATTTGAGGATTTAATTTGAACAACAACCATGTTCTCAATGAACACAAAAAACTCATTAATATCAAAGCTGAATATTTTTGGAAGTAGTTTTTAGTTTTAGCTATTTTAGGGGGATATCTGTGTGTGCAGGTGACTATTACTGTGCATAATTATTAGGCAACTTAACAAAAAACAAATTTATACCCATTTCAATTATTTATTTTTACCAGTGAAACCAATATAACATCTCAACATTCACAAATATACATTTCTGACATTCAAAAACCAAACAAAAACAAATCAGTGACCAATATAGCCACCTTTCTTTGCAAGGACACTCAAAAGCCTGCCATCCATGGATTCTGTCAGTGTTTTGATCTGTTCACCATCAACATTGCGTGCAGCAGCAACCACAGCCTCCCAGACACTGTTCAGAGAGGTGTACTGTTTTCCCTCCTTGTAAATCGCACATTTGATGATGGACCACAGGTTCTCAATGGGGTTCAGATCAGGTTAACAAGGAGGCCATATCATTAGATTTTCTTCTTTTATACCCTCTCTTGCCAGCCACGCTGTGGAGTACTTGGACGTGTGTGATGGAGCATTGTCCTGCATGAAAATCATGTTTTTCTTGAAGGATGCAGACTTCTTCCTGTACCACTGCTTGAAGAAGGTGTCTTCCAGAAACTGGCAGTAGGACTGGGAGTTCAGCTTGACTCCATCCTCAACCCGAAAAGGCCCCACAAGCTCATCTTTGATGATACCAGCCCAAACCAGTACTCCACCTCCACCTTGCTGGTGTCTGAGTCGGACTGGAGCTCTCTGCCCTTTACCAATCCAGCCACGGGCCCATCCATCTGGCCCATCAAGACTCACTCTCATTTCATCAGTCCATAAAACCTTAGAAAAATCAGTCTTGAGATATTTCTTGGCCCAGTCTTGACGTTTCAGCTTGTGTGTCTTGTTCAGTGGTGGTCGACTTTCTGCCTTTCTTACCTTGGCCATGTCTCTGAGTATTGCACACCTTGTGCTTTTGGGCACTCCAGTGATGTTGCAGCTCTGAAATATGGCCAAACTGGTGGCAAGTGGCATCTTGGCAGCTGCACGCTTGACTTTTCTCAGTTCACGGGCAGTTATTTTGCGCCTTGGTTTTTCCACACGCTTCTTGCGACCCTGTTGACTATTTTGAATGAAACGCTTGATTGTTCGATGATCACGCTTCAGAAGCTTGGCTATTTTAAGACTGCTGCATCCCTCTGCAATATATCTCACTATTTTTGACTTTTCTGAGCCTGTCAAGTTCTTCTTTTGACCCATTTTGCCAAAGGAAAGGAAGTTGCCTAATAATTATGCACACCTGATATAGGGTGTTGATGTCATTAGACCACACCCCTTCTCATTACAGAGATGCACATCACCTAATATGCTTAATTGGTAGTAGGCTTTCCAGCCTATACAGCTTGGAGTAAGACAACATGCATAACGAGGATGATGTGGTCAAAATACTCATTTGCCTAATAATTCTGCACTCCCTGTATGTCCTTAATATTTTCTGATGCTCATTTCTAAGTTTCTTTGACTAACCGGTAACGCTGTTGGCAAGAAAAATAAAAAAGCACAAGATTTGGAAACCTGTCTGCTTATATGATTTCTGTTGCAACTGGAGTTAGTGAGCTCTCCCTTCACCCAGACTCAACGCATTACAACGGCTTGTATCTAAACAGTGGCCTACCAAGAAAGTCATTGTTCACTGTCTTCCTCCTTCCTTTCACAACTATTTCTCTCGGGAGTTTATCTTTTGACCTCGGCGTGTGTTAAAAAAAAAACTTTTTCTCCCATCTGTGCTGTTGAGAACACAGGTGAGGTGCATTTTTCATTGTTTTTTTTTTCATTGGTCTAATGTTATGGGGTTCAGTTTTTCGGCTTGAAGTTTTTGAAACCGGGAAAAACCCAGAAAAATCCATAAATAAGCCGCTTCGTTGTTTAAGCCGTGGGGTTCAAAACATGGGAAAAAGGTAGCGGCTTATAGTCCGAAAAACACGATTTGGGATCGCTGAATCGCACTAAAGGCGATCAAACCGCTGATCATTTCAGCTGGAGAAATTGCAGGTGCTCTCTACTTTGTGGCTGTGGTGTGAATTCCATATAATAAAAATGCTTTAGTGAGGACATGCTAAATAATCATGTACTAGATGTTTTTTTATATGGTTGCTTTCAAGTGACATGATTTGATGCATTGGTTGTTTCACAATTCTGTGGAAACCTGTGGTCAGTTTGCAACTGGATTATTATTCAATCATCACCATAAAAATTGCTATCATAAACATGATTTAAGATTATGGCCCAGAAATACAGTACCCATCAGTCACTGCATACCGACGATCCCAACACTCATTATGCCACATGACTGTCTACACCTTATTCATATTTTAGGAATAATTAGCAGTGTATGGAAGTGAATGGCAGCTCAATTGCTTTGGATATTAAATCAAATGCCAGCAAGTTCGAATACCAGCCTTCGAGATGTCCACTGAGGGCCTTGCTCAAGGGCCCAGAACATTCTGTTGTGTACATGAGATAATTATAATTAAGTATATAGCCTAACCTTGCACCACATACACCATCTCTTTTGTCTTTGCCCTGAATCTTATTCCTTGCCATAGATCTCTTCTTCATTCTCAGGGTAGGGTTTTTTTTTTTTTGTTTCTTTGCTTTCTTGCATAAGATGTTAATGTTTGCACATGCTAAAAATTAATTAAAACAATTATTAATTAAACAAAGATTTTTGTGATTACTACTCTAACAATAAGAAAATCATTAACAATTAATGGATTTAATGTTTCACTTCCAATTTTTTTAAGCCATGAACAAATACAAACTGGGAATGTGTACATATGAATGTGTTGATGCTGCATTTAGGGGCTCCAAAACCAGTAACTAGGATTTTGTTTAGATGCTTGTCAGTGGTAGATATACCCGTAGATTTCTAAACAGTCTAGAGGATTGTTTTTTCCCCTTACATTTATAGCTTTTATTCATATATTTTCCGACAATTTCTGACACCGCTCAAACGTGTCAGCAACAAGCTGTGGTGATTAATTATAGTATGTTTGAGGATTATTTTTTTCGTTTTACTGAACTCAGGAATATAATTTATTGCTGAGATAAAGGAATGAAACTTTTTGCAATGTTTTTTTTAAACACTATAATAGAATTGAAGTCGGTGCAGAATAAAAAGCTATATTCGAGCATTTTATTAGGATTTTTGTCACAGTGTTATATTGCATTACAATTATGGCACTTGGAAGATGCCCTCAGAATGGGCAAGGTTCTAGGCAATATGCCACCAGGCAATGTCAAGGAGATTAAAGGACTCAGGCTCAATTGTACTCACTTATCAGGAACAGAAGAAAAGGTTGAGAAGGAAGATGTTTTGGTTGCCAAATCTGCAATTTCTTATGATGATGAAATATTTATGGACTGTAAATGTTACAATCTGAAGTATACAATAAATAGTAATACTGATAGTAATAAAGTCAGATTTTCTGGCTTTGTGGACAAATTTTGACTTCTAGTATTGGATTGATTTTAGTAGCCATAAGTTTGCTAACTTTTAGAGACAGAAGCAATGAATTCAAAAGGATGTGGGAAAAGTGATAAATAGGTGGACCCAGTGGGCTGTGCATGTCTCTCAACAGTGGCTTAACTTCCAATTTTTAATGGTTCATTATGTTGTGAGTCAAGCCATTATTCAACCCAAAATCTGACACTGACAACATGACAAAAATCATCACTGGTTGAATCAACCCTCCTCCAAACGCCATCTCTTCCCAAATTTCAGCCATGACATGTAATGTTGGCTGTAGAGCACCCAGGCACCTGTCACCAGCATGAGGAATTGGGTACAATTGCTGAGAGTTCCACACACAGTCCATAAACAAGCCCAGAGTTGAAATACAATCCAGAAATAGTCCACTGCAGAAACCAAGAGGGCTGCAACGGGGAAATGCGCAACACACCGTCAGCAAGAGAACATTTGAATATGAAGAAAGCTTTGTATTTTTCATTGGCATAATGGAAAGTCTTCGCAAAGATGACAGCACCAGACAAGCATATGTAGGGAACTCATCTAAATGATCGCTGTTTAGGAGATGCTAATAAAACCCATAGCATCTTCCCTGAATTCTTTTTACTGTTATGATTCTGTCACAGCATCCTGAGTGTTTATCTATAAATGCAAGTGAGGAGAAAAGCATTTAGACTTTAGATTTATTCTGGCTAGTGCTTAGTTTTAACCAAAAAACCTGTCAAAGACACACACGGAGTAACGCAAGCTCGGGATCGATCCATGAAATCTGGATTTATGCAGGACATATTAAATAAGAAGCACTTTTTTACATACAAAGGAAGACAATTCAGTGACACAATACTAAATATACTGTATATATACAGTATATTTAGTATTCTGTCCATATGTACCTAGCTAACTAGAATTAGGGTGAGTTGTTTCAGTTTATCAGCATGCCTTAGATGCCAGAGTCGGGTGATTTTTTTAGATGTGCCACAACACTTAATGTAACTATGAATAGATAAAATTTTGATATCATCATGCAATAAATATAAAGCACTGGGAAATCGGTGTAAACAGAGGAGAAGAGAATACTTTGGGATGTGCAGTTGCAAGCACACAGTCATGTTTTTATTGCTTATATAACACACAGACACACACATGAGCACACACCAGTACACTTCATGTTCTTCTTGCAGATAAGAAGTGTTGGGCAAGATGGTTAGGTGTGTGTGTGTGTGTGTGTGTGTGTGTGTGTGTGTGTGTGTGAGAGAGAGAGAGAGAGAGAGAGAGAG
>MU535751.1:1216804-1251333 GCA_024362625.1 Silurus asotus | reverse complement strand
GAGAGAGAGAGAGAGAGAGAGAGAGAGAGAGAGAGAGAGAGAGAGAGAGAAAGAGAGAGATAGAGAGAGATACACGCTCACACACAATATCAGTTCTCACATTCAGTAATAAGTGTTTTCACACCACACTCCTGATCGTTCATCGCGGTCCTATCAGCTCTTCTCACCTCCCCAAGGACACAGAGAAATAACCACATAGACACACAACACTTAGCAACTGTGACGGTTCCCTCTTTCTCTCTCTCTCTCTCTCTCTCTCTTTCTCTCTCTCTCTCTCTCTCTCTCTCTCACTCACACACACACTCACAAACGCAACTCCAAAAAAGGTGTTGTACAGAAATGATAAAGAGTAGGTTATACTGACCTGTCGAAGTTATGAGTGATCTGTCTATTATTTTTTATTATTATTATTATTATTATTATTATTAAAAGTTCACAAAGGAAGTGAGGAATGAGGAAGTGTGGAGTGAGGAAGTAAGAAATAAGAGTGAGTAATAAGGAGTCATGGAATGTGGAAGTGAGGAATGAGGTGGTGTGGAATGAGCAAGCGAGGAATGAGAAAGTGAAGAATGAGCAAGTGTGGAAGTAGGAGGTGTGGAATGAGGAAGTGAGGTATGAGGATGTGTGGAATGAGGAAGTGTGGAATCAGGAAGTGAGGAATGAGGATGTGTGAAATGAAGAAGTGAGGAATGAAGATGTGTGGAATCAGGAAGTGTGGAATGAGAAGGTGTGAAATGATGAAGTGAGGAATGAGGAAGTGTGGAATGAGGAGGTGTGGAGTGAGAAGGTGTAAAATGAGGAAGTGAGAAATGAGGAAGTGTGGAATGAGGAGGTGTGGAATGAGGAAGTATGTAATAAGGTGGTTTAGAATGAAAGAACAGCCAGCATTATGGTATATACCAATAACATGACAGTAATCTATCAATACTCTTATACTGTTTTAGATGTCATATAGAGTTCATTATTTCGAGATCCAGCCTTCTGCTGCTTTTTACATAAGGACTGAACAAAACACAGGTGCGTGCGCTGACAGCTTACAAAGCAACTTCTGGAAATCTGGCTATCTTAATTTCTCGACTTTAGACTTCCAGACAGATTCCCCTAATTCAACTAGTAATATTGTACACTGCAGACTAATGGGGTAGTTCATATGTGTGGCCTTCTAAATTATTTCTGGAGCAGCTTTAATATGCGTTGTTATGGGGCATGAAATGAGCAACGAAGGAATGAGGTGAATTTTGAGACGAGTTCAGTAATGCCATCGAGAGCTGAGTGCAACGAGAGTGCATGGGTTGACAAAAATGTGGAGGCAGGTACAGGGTTTGGAATGAAGCAGTAATGGAATTAAGAAGGGTTGAGTGAAATAGGCATTACAAGGGGTGTAGAATAAGACGGGCAAGATGAAGGAGCATGAAAATAAGAGGCACGCAATAAAGGAGCATGACGAAGTGCATGGAAATCAGGAACGATGTGGTGTGGAATGAGGAAGTGAGGGATGAGGTGGTGTGAAATGATGGTCATTTGGTGCCACCCAAATGAGAACAGGTTCACTTTGAGTCTGGTTTCTCTCAGGGTTTTTTCCTCAAGCCATCTTAGGGTGTAATTTTTTTTTTCACCACTTGCTCACTTATTAAGGACAGACCTTCAATTATAAGGAACATGCCAGCATTATGGTACGTACCAATACGTACCAACCTTACAGTTGGTCCCCAAGGAAGTAGCATATTTGCCTGTGCCATGGACAGACCTCTGCATTTTCTAAAAAAAAAAAAGCTGTAAACATATTGAAATATGTACACACAAAGTGCACAAATCCCTCGCCTCAGTGTGTATAAAGTGCCTGCCTGGCTTTGTAAACATATTTTGGCAGGGCAATGCATTAATACAAGTTATTTGGCATCAGTAATTTCAATGAGCGTGGATTTATGGGTGTTTGGGTAAACAGCTTTAGATTAGACCCATCAACCACAAGCGTAACGCACATGAGCATGCACACACACACACACACACACACACACACACACACACACCCCACACACAAATACAAACTCACCAACACACACTTTATAAGCAAACTCATTTTAACAAAAACAAACAAAGCTGTCCGTTCATGGCACAGGCCTGAGATTCATCCACCTGCCTTGGTGAGATGGTGTAATTATCCTGATGAATGCAAGAGCTAGTGCTCACATGTCACTGTGACAAATCTGGAGCACTTCTCTACAGCGTGTGTTTGCACTCTCTGGGGTGTGAGCACCTTGATCATAATCATAGATCGCACATCTTCCGTTAGATTGGATGTAGTTAATATAATCAGTCGCCGAATTACAATCTCTTACGTTACACTTGCAGTGCTTAATCATCTGTCTGCATCACCTCTACATCTACAAGTTCAGAAGCTGACTAGTAGCTTTCAAACTAGTCTTTTGTTTAAATTAACGATTTGCTAATTTGAAAGAGTCCTAATGTAGTGTCAAAGTGTGATTTGTTAATTTTCTATTGGACGCTCATGAGAAAAGCATCACAAAATCTTTTACAGGTTATCCACCCGAAATTTGATTTCATAGAGTCCTTTAGTCCGAGTTGTTTGTTCTTTTGTCACATGACTCCCACTTGCAGTTATATATATACATATAACAATTATGAGAACTATAGTCAAAGTTCATGTAGGTAGACATGTCAGGGATCTGTTTATTGAAAATGTAATTTTTTTTTACATTTCTGATCAAGAAATGAAATTAACCAAATGCTGAGTCTCATTTCTTCTTTTTTCGAATCATTCAGTTCGTTTAGTAATCGCGTTTTCTGATCACAAATTCAAAACATTCAAAACCTGCTTAATCTGTTTTTAAATAAAAAATAATTAAGCATTTGGAATGCTTTCTAATGCTACCTACTCCAAGTAAAACCACTTTACATTCCCTAGCCTTGTTACTTGCCACTGTAACTGCAATCATGCCTCTGCGTTAAGAAAAATGATAAATCGCTTGTCGTTTTTGTCGCTTAATAGGATGAACCAAAGGTTATTCTGAGAAGTGTTCACCAGCATATATAGAGACTGAGCTTAAACAGGCTTCCTACTGAAAAGAGACCTGGTTTCAGGATCTTAGGTAGGACCATACAACAGTTCTATTTTTTTCCCAGCGAAAACCACTAAACATTTAAAATGTGCAGAGGTGTGTAGTTTATCTATCCAATTCACACCTCAGCAAGGTGAGAAAGGAAAAGGAATAAGTGATGCCAGGAAAAAAATGACAACCCGGGCAAGCTCACACATGCTTGGGCCCCTGATGACCCTCTTGTGACAATTGGAGAGGAAGAGCAGACGCTCTTACTGTCCTCCCGGGAACACTGGATAGACGGATTCTTCCGAATGACTGTTCTCCATGCTATCTCTATGCTCGTCCATGAAGTGGCTGTGTGATGATGACTGTTTAGATTTTAGGGGCTCTTAAAGCCTGCGGCAAGGCCATCTGTCCGAACACGTCACACCATCCTTAATTAGCCTGCTAAAGGTCAGCTTAACACTTTTGCAATCAGGAATGCCCTTGGCTGCCGCCTGGGGCTGATAACGAAGCACTGTGCCAAGTACCCGAGGGTGATGAGCTGCTAGGGATGGGGAAAAAATCGCATGTTGCAACGGGTTAGTATGCTGCAGGTGTGCTTTTGAAGACAAATCAAATCAGGGAGTCCTGTAGAGTGATCTTAGACGATTCTGAGAATGGAGGAATTACTCAGTTAAATTGTTTTTTTTTTTTTTTTTTTCCTGGTCATGTGACCTGTGTAGCAAGGCGGCAGTGTGAAAGATTGTGTTGTTGACACAGGAGTGAAGAATGACCAGAGTAACACACCGTGGAATAAAGTTACACAGCAACAAGCCACTTCACATAAACCCAATAGACTGTAACAACGTCTCCCTCTGTGTGTGTGTGTGTGTGTGTGTGTGTGTGTGTGTGTGTGTGAGCCCAATTTAGCAGGTCCCACTGTAAAAGCCTCTTGGGCGTCACTGATGACGTGCTTTCATGTAAAAAAAATCTATTTTCTTTCAACTTCTTCACTCCGTCGCCAGAGCAAATTGAATCCTGGCGGTCATTGATCTGCAATTAAAAGCAGAAAAGTCAAAAGGCATATTACTGTCTGATCTTTAAACAAATATGGCAGTCCTATTCCTTAGCAGATTTCACTCCGATACATATTTACAAAAAGGGTTTTAACTATGAACGAGCATATCCTTGCTTCTGTGGATGCCTGGAGCATTGCTGTTCTTCCAGCCTGAAGGAAATAAGGTTACTTTATCATATTTTAATGCACCCAGAGTAGCACAATTTCCTCTGACACAGAGAAAAAAAAATTCAGTTCCTTTTGGAGGAGGCAGTGAGAATTAACTGCAAAATGCCTGTGAGGACTCTCTTGTGTACTGAATTAGGAGACACCACCTTTGACCCTTCTCTCTCTTTAAGGGTTGACCTCTGGGGATGTGGCATAATGAGTAGATGAATCAAGATCCAGAGCGATGTAATCGTTTTGGGCAAGAAATGGACAGAACAAGAAAGTACGGCCTAGATTTATTTAAAAATCGTCGCAATGCTTCCCACCATGCTTATTTAACTTTAACTCGAGCCAGGGCTGATACAGTGCGAAACTGCCTTCCTGCAACAGTTGACTCGAAACCCGGTTTAAAATGTGCAAACATCAGAGGTGTTCAATTTCTCTGTAAAAAATAACAGGAATACAAATATACTGGATATGTTTACACCATTAGAATAATCCGAAAATTAATTATTCGGCATCATTTAATCAACCTTACATTAAGTACACTTAAAACTTTGGGTCAAACAGGAAATCGGATTTCTTGGTAATTAAATGTACAGTTGAATTACAGCCTGCTGAAACACACTCAATTTGTTTGTGAAATGAAATGCTTAGATAATCCAACCCAGTCTTATCTCTATCAGATAGCTGATATTGATTAAATACAATCACTGGACACTTTAGTAGGAACACGTACCGCCATACTTTATGTAATTATCCTATCGGCCAAATCTTCAAACATCAAAATGAAAGACAAATGTAATCAGGGTATCCTAGATGCTCCCAAATGCTTAGTTACTAGCAGTGGTGGCCCTTAACAAAGTAAATGTAATTCGTTACTGTACTTAAGTAGCTTTTTTACATATGTGTACTTTACTGAAGTATTTCCATTTGCGGAAACCTTTGCTTTAACTTCACTACATTTCATAGTGAAATATTTTAAATTTTATTCAACTACATTTTGCGAAATTACTCATTCCGTTTTATTTATGAGTGGATAAAAACATAACTGGTCAAGCACAAAGCAAGCCAATAATACAAAAATAATACAAATAAACGTTTAACCAAAACTGCTTCCTCCCAGATCCTGTTATTTCATTTGGTTCTAACGGAAATTGCTTAGCTTAAAGTTTTTGGGTTCATGATAATTTTCATAAATATCAATCATTGTTTTAGTCATAATATCATTCTATTAATAGACTGATGTGTTAAGAGTAACATTACATAAACTGAGTTGATTAAGTAAAGAGTGTGTAAAAAATGATCAAAGGAACATTATAGTAATGAGAATAGTACTTTGGATACTTAAGTACATTTGAAGGCAAATACTTTAGTACATTTACTCATGTATAGGTTTAAGGGAAGCACTTTTACTAGAGTAATATTTTAATATTGTATCTCTACTTTAATTAAAGTACATGTTTTGTGTACTTCATCCACCACTGGTTTCTAGGGTTGACGTGCAAAGTGGTGCACAACAACAGTAAGGGAGGGCAGAAAGACGTTTGTGATGTGGGAGATCAGACAAGGTTCAGACAGGCTGACATGAAAGCTACTATAACTCAAATAGACCCTTTATAACCAAGCAAAAAAGCATCTCAGAATGCACAACATCCCAAACTTCTGCTGTTGTAGCACCTCAGCACATAGTCACTGAAGACTGGTCAGGCATTCCTGTACAGAGGTTCCTAATAAATTGACCTATGAGTCTTACAGCACTTGAGTCATTTTATGATGCTCTTTAGCCATTTGTTGTTGTTGTTGTTGTTGTTTTTTGGTGTTTTTTAAGAATTTGATTGTAATGGTTGCACTTTGATGTTATAAAAGGCCATAAAAAATGCGATTGACTAGCATCCATGCTAATGGCATTAGTATAAAAGTCTAATGTTTTCCTTGCAAATATAAATTAGCAATGTACTTTCAAGCTGTATTCAGGGTGACAAGAATGTGTCTTATGTCAATATGAGTGAATATTAATAAAAAAAAAAGGATTAAAGGATTTCTTTCTTCCTGTGAAGTTCAAGAGTGGATGATGCAACTTCCTGTTGACACGTGATTATAGGGGTAAACATGTTCATAAATTCATGTTCAAAGTTGAGTAAAATTTTGTAGGACTACCATAAAAGTTTTTAATAACCCACATGGGAAATGATATTTCAAGCATGAGAGCACACACTGGAGTAAAACGATTTTAATTTGTCATAATATAATAAATAATAAGTGCAAAAATGCTGTTTAAATGGGTTATTTTGCAGAATAATGTGACACCCAAATTGTAAACTTTTTGTTTTCCTTCATTCTTGTAATCTTAGAAAAATAAATAAATAAACCCCTGAAATTCCAAATGTAAATCAAGATATTAACAAATGAAATCTACTTAGAATAATTTCTACTTAAAATAGTAAATAGTTTACCAATTAACTAGCAATTAAAATTCTATTTTTTTAGCACTTTTATAGTACTGACATTTTTTTAACATTTAAGCAATTTTAGCATTATACATGTGTATAATAAGTGAGCTAGTGGTAATGGTGATAAAGAAAAACTTTAGATTGAGATTGCTAGAGGAAGAAACCCTGAGAGAAAACAGGATCAAAGAGGGAACAAACCGAATGTCCATTCATTATAGTTCCATCATTGTTCAGGTTATCAAGTGTTCACTGATGGACACAAGAATGCAAAACAGTTTTATTAGTGCAATCGCAGCCCTAATCCTCTGTACCAAAACATTTATATTAATTACAGTTCAAGTCCGTCTTCATGGTTTTTGAGGAACCTCATGTACAAGTCGAGACTCAAATTCTAAAATCTCGTGTGGATTGATGACAAATGTGAACTAGCAGTAGTAGCATTGTAGCAAACTAAGCTAAGGATAGTTAACAAATTTGTGATCTTATATTAAATTTTAAAGGAAATAACCCATCCAATGTTTATCTGTGACAAGACAGCTTAGTTGACTACCAGTAGCGCTAACTTGGGTAATTCAAATCAAATGTATAATTTTTTTAAATAGTATGTATGTAATAGTATAAACAGAATGAGCTACTTTTACATAAATCACTGGCAAAATGCAATGAAACTTGCCTAACAACACCTCATCACACATAATGTGAGCTAGTTTAGCTGTTACTATCAAGCTGGGTGTCATAAACACAGTTGTGAATACAATCAACACAGTCTCACAATACCGCTTTTGTGGTATCCAGTGGGAAAATGTACAATATAATGGAAACACAAGTACCATTCAGAGTCTGTGATAAATGTAAACTAGTTGACCACCCAGCTAGCTATTTGAGATGGCAGGAAATTCAAAATTTTAATATTAAATATGAATGTGACAGTTTATAAATGTGTAAGTTTTAATGGTTTACTTTGATAGTAGTAGTTTAATATGGCAACCTCAGGCATACATAATCATAGAGCAGCTCTATAATATATTGCCTTCTGGCATTTTCCTGTGTAGGTTTTGCTTCAACAAAAATTAATGCATCATATAAATCCTCTACAACCGTCTAAAGAAACTGGTTTTGTGGCTATAATACAGATTTAAAAATAAATATTAATTTTAATCTGATACTTGGTGTATCATAATATACATATGAACAATCTGGCAACTGATGTAATTCACTATTGATTGTAATGTTGTACATGTAAACACAATTTATGGCTGACATTACTGACTGAACTTAATATTGTCATAATATACCGGATATGGATACCAGGAGGGCTTCCTGTGTTTTATAAAACAGACCATTCAATCACTTTGGTCTCCTGCTGCCTCTATTAGAAGCGCATATGGAACGAGCACGGAAGCAAATGAGACCCAAATCAGGCAAATCCCTAAACGCAAGGCTTGGATTCTGTAGCGCGTCAGGCTCATTAGATTGAACTGGCAGCTGTTTGAGTCATATAATTATATACCATCTTGCCAGTAACGCTAATTGCAAAAATGGAGAGATGCAGGGTGAAAGACAACGCTTGAGTAATGCACAGGGAAACGGCATGCAAGAGAAAGAAAAGATGGCACTTGAGGACACACACACACGTCGCCTGAATGCATAATCTCATCATTGACCTCATGGCCACCGTCACATGTTTGAAGAACCAAACCCCAGAGCAAAAGGCTAAATGTTAGCATTAGCATATTGGCATTTCAAATGTATGCGCTTTTTGGTACACGGTCATACAGTGTCATTTTCATTCCCTTTCTATCCAATAGCCTCTGTGCTTGTATAAAAGCTTGGGGATGTAAAGGCAAGGCCTGTTGGCAGGACTGAGGTTTGAATCCCACCAGTGCCACGTGCAGCCCGTGGCCAGGGCAGGCTGGAAAGCAATTGGATAAAGGTTCTCTCAATGCTGAAAAAACGAGCCAATGTGGCACCTGTGCTCCAACATAGAAAAGGTTCATTTACGAAGGCAGCCTGATAAAACTGGGATAAAAATGTTTCTGTTCAAACAATTGTTTCTGTTGATCTCATTTTGTAGAAGTTAAAAATGTGAGTCCAAGGGCATTTCCCCACAGTGTGCTTAAACAGTTACCTGTAAAACTTGAATGTGCCCACCAACTGAAAAGAAAACATTTAAATGTATTGAAATATGTGTTAAATAAAAACAAAAAAGGCTAAGATTATAACAGTCCAAAAGATACTATCCCTGCACTGCACTAAACATCCAACATCTAGGGTTCAAATTGCTGAAACTCATGGAGCGAGTCATCAAAGGTTACTGAGGTTTAAAAAAGTTGGCAAGGAGAGTCATCAAGGGTCACTGAGGTTTAAAAAAGTGTGCAAGGAGAGTCATGAAGGGTCACTGAGGTTTAAAAAAGTGGGCAAGGAGAGTCATCAAGGGTCATTGAGGTTTAAAAAAGTGTGCAAGGAGAGAAATGAAGTGTCACCGAGGTTTAAATTAGTGGGCAAGAAGAGTCATGAAGGGTCACTGAGGTTTAAATTAGTGGGCAAGAAGAGTCATGAAGGGTCACTGAGGTTTAAATTAGTGGGCAAGAAGAGTCATAAAGGGTCACTGAGGTTTAAATTAGTGGGCATAGAGAGTCATGAAGGCTCACTGAGGTTTAAATTAGTAAATGAGGCAATGTCAGCATGGTTTACTGAGGTTTAAATGAAAGGATAAGGTGGAGTCATAAAAGGTTACTAATGTTTAAATAAATAAAAGAGTTGGAGTCATCAAGTGTTACTGAGGTTTGAATTAATGGGCAAGGCAGATTCATCAGGGTTCAAGGATTTTTTAATTAGTGAATGAGGACGAGTCATAGGGGTCACTGAGGTTTAAATAAATGGAAAAGGTGGAATTTTCAGGAGTCATCAAGGGTCAATGAGGTTTAAATTATTGAAAGAGGTAAAGTCATCAGCAGTTACTGAGGTTTCAATTAGTAGATGAGACAAAGTCATCAAGGGTCACTAAGGTTTTGATAAATGGAAAGGACTAAATGTTCAGGGGTCCCTGAGGTTTCAATTAGAGAAAGAGGTGGAGTCATAAAAGGTCAGTAAGGTACATGAATGAAAGTGTCACAAGAGGTTGCTGATGTTTAAAGTCATGGATAAGGCGAAGTCATCGCGGTGACTTCACTTCATCCACTAATTTAAACCTCTGATGACTTCGCCTCTTCTAAACATCTCCGCCTCTTGTGCAGAGCTATCGAAAGTCTTTGAAGTTTAAAGTAGCAGATTAGGCAAAGTGATTAGATTTCATAAATAGGTAGTGAATAAACCTTCGGACAGAAAAATATCCCCAGAACTTCAATCCTTTTGCAATGAACTATAACTAGCAAGTTCGTACGGCCCAAACAGCAGCTTACAAATCACAAGTTCCATACTCATGTATCCTCATGTGACCACACAACCACTGTTACATCTAATCGACCTTTGGTGGTGGTTGTTGTTAAATTGTGAGCATGTACATGCGGGTGTCAGGGTGAAGGGCAAATGTAATGACCGATCTTATTAGACAGTCTATGTAGTGTCATTAAACTGTTATACAATCTCCTTGCTGCTTTCAAAGTGGCAAATGTAATTAATCCAACTCATGCGTGGCCTCTGCTTTTAAGCTTCCATCTTTCCTGCTAGTTTCTCAAAAACTTGGCCCCTGGGATGATGCAGCCTATTCAAAAATGCTGTCAACTCTGAGGAAACAAAATCCAAACAAAAAAAACGTTAGAGCTCAGCTTTTGTCAGACAGCCAAGAACTCCAGATTGTTCTTAAGTTGTTCTGTGCGGATTGTGTGTATTGTTTTGTCTTTCTGCTTTGTGTCCACTCATTACCCATAAACATATGTGTGCGCGCGTGTGTTTGTCTTCATGAATCTGTTTTATGTGCCAGCTGTCGGAACGACGGTAGCCAAACTGAAGCCTTTTGAAGTGTGAAGCGAGCTATGCCGCCTTCAATTATGTGTGAAATGCCTTACAAACGTGCGCAGACGCACAGCGAAGCATTGTGTTCGGCAGAGAGCGTTCACACTAAATAAATCTCACAAATTCACAATTTAAATGAGGCTAAGGCTAAAGGACAAAGAATGCAAGCGAAACTAAATCAATTTTTCTCCAGGATTTTTTTTTTGTCCGGATTTCACGCCGAAGCTCTCTTTCAGCAGCATGCGCATTTCAAAATCTCCCTGGAGGAAATCAAATAACAAAAATTCTTGGTTACAAAATTAACGTTAATTTACATACAGATCTATTTGCATAATGCGTGTACAAATAGTGTATGTCATCCAATTCCATTGTGAGTAGTGCGACCACTGTGAGACAGTGCACTATTAACACTCAAATGGTTCAACAGAACTAAAGAAAAATGTCACAGTTTTACTTGTGAAAGCGACAAGGCCATCAGTAGTCACTTTGGTTTCAATTAGTTACAGAGTTTACCAAGAAAAGGTGGAGAAGTCACTAAAATACAAATTATCAGAAGGAGTGGAGCCAACAGAGGTCATTGTGGAAATTATTGGAAATCATAATGCCATTATTGAAAATCTGTTACATCCACTTACTGAAAGATTTTACTGTTTGACGTCATATGATACTAAACTTTTTTCGGCTTCTCCCATTAGGGGTCGCCACAGCGGACCATCAGCAAGTTTTTATGCTGGATGCCCTCCCTAACGCAACCCTCCCTATTTATCCGGGCTTGGGACCGGCACTAAGGCTTGTGCAATTCTAATGGCTGGGGTTGGTTTCCTGACTGGGGATCAAACCCAGCCGCAGCGTTGAGAGCGCCGCATCGTAACCACTAGACCACCAGGGAACTGACGTCATATGATACTGCAATGTACAAATCAAATGACTATCAATATGCAACAAAAAAAATACTTTTATGGTGGTCCTGCTATGCTGTGAGGGGCATTTTGCCACCAGGATTGAATTTTGTGGGAATGTGGAAGCTCAGTGCTTAAGGCTTTGTTTTCCTAAATGGGGTTAAGCCCCAGCACCAACAAGCTGCCATTT
Source organism: Silurus asotus (assembly GCA_024362625.1). Classification (NCBI taxonomy): domain Eukaryota; kingdom Metazoa; phylum Chordata; class Actinopteri; order Siluriformes; family Siluridae; genus Silurus; species Silurus asotus. The sequence continues at coordinate 1,239,568 of MU535751.1, read as the reverse complement.
TTGGGTCCTTGAGCAAGAACCTTCACCCTCAACTGCTCAGTTGAATGGAAATAACTTGAGAAATCATTATCAATCAGCAGCACTGTTTTTCTTTGTTTGAATGATCACCACTATCTTATGCAAAAACATTTCTAACCCGATGGGAGTGGCCTCTTCCAGAATGGCTTGCATTCAGGAATAGTTGAATGTGGTGAGGATTTAGAATGATTATATTGTTTTACATAATGAATGATTGTAGTTTCATGGCCTCGTTGGACAAAAACCACAATGACAAAAAATCATTACAAGATAAATGCACAAAGAACTGATTGTATTGATTTTTTTCCTTCATTGATTTTGCTCTAGTAAAGCTTCTTCTTTAATTACTATTACACCTGAGACAGATCATAGCAAAATTTATTTACAAATATTTTTGATGAATTGAGCACTAATAATATAATATGCAAGTACACCATGGCAAAGTAAAAAAAAAATTTATGCATTTATCACCGTCCTACTTGTAAACATTTCTAGCCTTTTAGGTCTTCAGCACTCTTTTTATCTATTAACTGTCAGTCATTAGCATATGAACAAAGACAGCGACAGTAATGGCAGCACTCTGCGTCTGTCAGCAAGTGAAGCAGGTCAGAGATCAAGCAGGTAATCAAGATACACCATATTAGACAGTGATAGATCTGCAGATGATTATAGGGTAGAGATAGTGCAAATTGTGACTTCCGTGACTGAGACAAAGGCGTGGAGGAAGGGCATCATCATAACAACAGATTGAGAAGAAGATTAGAGGCCATCGTGCAGCAGGGATAGGTCATTGATCTGACTTTTCCATATATACATTCACCGGTGCAAATATACACATAAACACCGCACAACTACTCACAATCTTACATCCTGGGAAACTTAGAGAATTTTGATAAACAGGAGAATAAAGACTTAATAAGTGTAAATTATGAAGGCCATTGAAGTCAAACCGGGACTTTCAATATTAGGGGTATAAAAATGTATGCTAACGTGGTGGTACATATAGTAGTAAGTGGCTAGTGTGTCCGTTTACTGATACTACGTCGCAGGCAAGTCCAGAGGCCTTTAGATAGCAGACAACAGTGTTTTGTGCGTGCAGGGAACAGTGTGTGGTGATGAAGTTTCTTGTGATTGAAGGCAAAAATGGATATTGCATATCCACAGAAGACTTAAGCACAGTACACCGGTGAGATGCTCAGCCACTGTAAGACATTGGAATAGTGTAAATGCTTCAAAGATGGCTGTTTGTCCATCAGTGACTGTAAATAAAGCTAAGGCTGTGAGTTCACCAAATGTCTGTTCCATGACACGTGACATGGTGTCAAATTGATCTGTTAAGGCAGACAGAAGAAAATTTTGACATTTCACGTGCCCGAAGCTTTGGATTTCACACATCAACTATCAAGTTGGCCGACATGGAGGCAAGATTTTGCACAGAGAGGACACTGAACCATACAGCCTTTCTACGTCTCATCGAATCCCTTTTCCATTGCTGCCAAAAGTGGAAGAGAAGCTGCAGCATATGCTAAAGTCTGGAATCAAAGAAGAGTTTACTGAGGCAAGAGACTGGTGTGCACCAATGGTATCTGTGATAAAGAAGAATGGCAAGGTGAGAATTTGCGTTGACCTTAAGAAATTGACTGTAGCAGTAAATTGTGAGAGATTCATTCTGCCAAAATTTGAGGATCACTTACCACAACTGTCTGGTGCAAGCATATTCTTCACATTAGATGCATCTGGTGGATTTTGGCAGCTACCATTGGATGCAAGCTGCAGGATTTTATCGCACCAGTTGGTCACTTGTGCTTTCTGAGACTCCCCTTTGGAATAACTTCACCTCCGGAGATATTTCCAAGGAAATAAGTGCTCTGCTGAAAGACCAGAGACCTGGCAGAGTAGCAGTGTTGGATGATATACTGGTGTTTGGTAGAGACAAGGAGGAGCATGATAGCAACTGCAAGACCGTTTTAAAGACCAGCAAAAAATCTGGTCTTAAGTTGAATAAAGAGAAGTGTCAATTTGTGAAATCTAAAATCCAATTCTTTGGACATCTTATGGGAAAAGATGGGATCCAGCCAGACACTAACTAAGAGCGGTTGGGCAAATCATGGACAAATTTGTACTTCAGACTGACCACCTTGTGCCCTTGATAAGCAAATATGACATTGACAGAGCTACCTTCAGATGCAAACGGCTGCTGATGCTCATGATGAGGTTAATGTCAAAGCAGTGCATGTGCCAGGCAAACAGCTTGTAATGGCAGACACTCTTTCTGAAATCCACTGACTTATTCCGGCGAGTCTGACACCAAGTGTGACATGACAGTGTTTTACAGTCAGTACTGTCCACTAAGCCTGTGAGTGGAGACAGGTTTAAAGCCATAAAGAAAGTCGCACGACAAGATTCAGATCTCCAGGTGGTTTGCAAGTACATTTGCCAAGGATAACCCAGTCAGACATCTCAATTGACGAACACAACGCGTAGGTGTCATACTGCCAGAACTCACCTTTCAGAAATTGACTGACTTTTACTGTATAAGGGCAAAATTGTGATTCCTGGTTCACAGAGACTGGAGGTTTTACATCAGCTCCACACCGATCATTAGGGCCTCAGAGAGTGCAGAGAAATGGCTAATATGTCGGTATGGTGGCCTGGAATAGGCAGGGACATTACAAAAACAGTAGAGACATGTGAGTTCTGTCAAGTCCACAAGCCCACATAAAAGAGAGAGCCCCTAAGGGTTACAACACTTCCCGATGGCTCATGGCAAAAGATTGCGGTGGACATGTGTGAACTAGATTAGGTTAAGTTGAATGGAGAAAAGACGTGGAAAATGTCAGTGACAATTGTCGGAAAAGCTCCGGAACCCAGGTCATACATTGTAAAAAACAAAGGAAGGTGCAATCTCTCGCCAGAACCGGAGACATATTCAGAGTGTCCCTGAAACACCTGAAACACCACATGGATAGACTGTAACTGAGAACAGTAAAGTAACTGATGGACCCTACATTGAGATGGATTTAACCACAGACTCTATGAATGGGTCCAGTGCGACAGTGTCCATTACACCAAACACTCATACACCCACCTGCAAAAGAACCCTTGCTGGTAGAAAAGTAAAACAGCCTGAAAAGTTTATTTCTATTGCGATTTTCACAACGGACATTGTCTCAAAGCAGCTTTACAAAATTTTTGATTTAAGGTGAATGATGTGTATTTATCCCTGATGAGCAGCCATGGCAACTGTGGCAAGAAAAAACTTATTTAGATGTTATGAGGAGGAAACCTTGAGAGGAGCCAGACTCAAAAGGGGAACCCTTTAACAAGGCAAACATCTGTATTAGTAGTTATTTGGTGCCTAAAATATGCACTACACTACACTACACAGCTCAGGATCTCCTACTCCATCATTCTCAAGTTTCTCAACCATAGCAGAAGAAGAAATACTGCAAGTCATCCTATCTTGCAATACCACCACCTGCCCTCTGGTTCGAATCCCTTCAACTAACCCTTCTCTTCTATCTTTCTAAAATTGTCTGTCTATCTCTTACAGAACAACCTCCATGATCCAAACAGGTCTGGCTTTAAAGCGGCACAGTCCACAGAGACGGCCCTTTTGGCTGTCACTGAGAAACAACATGCTGCTCGATCAGCCAAGCTGTCATCTGTCCTCATCCTCCTAGACCTTTCAGTAGCATTTGACACAGTCAACCATAAGGCTCTCTTGTCTACGCTCAGGAGCCTCATTATCTATGGAGCAGCATAGGAATTGTTTGTTTCCTACCTCGAAGGTTACTAATAACAGGTAACATAAAGAGGGACACCACATTGGTGTCCCAAAAGGCTCAGTACTTGGTCCCCTTCTTTTCTGCCTCTATACCTACTCTCTTGGTGAAGTCATATCTTCACATAGATTTTTCTTATCTTTGCTATTTTCTTACCACTGCTATGCAACTGGTACTACCTTCTCTTAGGGTAAGAGGTAGGTATCCATCAAGGCTCTTCTCTGTTCTGGCATCAAGGTGGTGGAATGAACTTTTCCTAGATGTCCGAACAGTAAAGTCCTTTGCTATCTTTAAGCAACGGGTGAAGACCTTCCTCTTCCTGGAACACTTAAACTAACACTTTCCAGGTTTGCTTTGTTTATAAAATTTTTCATAAATAAATAAATAATAATAATAATCCTCTCAGAAGATTTGGAGGCTGATTTATATTGTCATCTAGCGTACCAGTGTATATTTATACATTGATAGAGACTCAAAGCACTTTTGTACATCGCTCTGGACACAGGCGTCTGCTAAATGCAGCAAAAGTGAATGTAAATGTAAATATGCATACGTTTCTCTATATTTGGATTATAACCCATAGGGTGGCCTAGATCACAATCTTTTTTGTTCATATGTATGCTATACCCTCCATAACCCAGGAATACAGTAGGAAAATACAGAGGTAAAAATGGCAACATTGTCAGCAAGGTGTGAGAAAAGATGTTCACCTATGTCAGCTTATAATTTGGCTGTTTCCTAAAAATAAACAAATTAGTAGCTGCGTGATGGTGGGAGTGTGGCTAGGCATCATCTGTGGGTGGAGAGGAGGTGGGCGAACCGGCAGGTAAAAGCATTATCATCCTGTGTCTTATTACCGCTATTTAACTTATGTCTGGCTTTTTGGGCTTTCGGTAACTGCTTTCTGAGCCTAAGCAGTTCGTGTAACACATATGCAGACATTAACAGAGTAAGTTTGCTTCTGTTGGGTTGCTTAAGTTTTGTTAAGTTTTTGAAAAAAAAAAAAACAAGAGATCAGGTAACATCATGCCGGACTTCCTCCAAATCCTCACACACTGATTCTGTTGTAGCATTAACCACCACTCTGACCACATTTGCTAAAGATGAGTGAATGACAGAATGAATGCTGTAAAGAATAATGCAACATCACAACAACTTTCCTATTTTTTATATAAGCTAGTTCTATTATTTATATCTGTATTAATATCCATTTCAAAACTCTAATTTAAAAGTTTCATTATCTGCAAGCAAAATCTCACATCCAAATTCTCAGTGAAGATTAAATATTTTATATCCAATAGCACATTACAAATGCAACAAAATGCAACTTCTTCCAGCAAGAAAAACTGCCTTTCTTTCGGCTTCTTCCATTAGGGGCGACATCAGCGGATTATCTGCATGTTTGATTTGGCACAAGTATTTATGCTAGATTCCCTTCCTAACGCAACCCTCCCCATTTATCCGGGCTTTGGACCGGCACTAAGGTTTGTGCAACCCTAATGGCAGGGGTTGGTTCCCTGACCGGGGATCGAACCCGGGCTGCAGCGGTGAGAGCGCTGCATCCTAACCACTAGACCACCAACTTCTTCCAGCAAGAAATGATAAAAAATGTATTTTGTCCTATAAGTTTATTTATTCTATTCTCCTATTATTCATATTTGTATTAATTTCCATTCAAAATAAAACGGTCCTAATAACGTGATGCATCTATACATAAAAAAAAACACAATGTTGCAATATTGTCATGCACAATCTCATGATGATACATTAATCAGCGTCCCAACACATCCAAATTCTCAGTGAATATCGACTATTTTATAACCAATATCAACAGAATGCACATTCTTCCAGAATAAAACGATGCTTAAATTGAAAGACTAATAATGTCACCTACATACCTCATGTACCTAAGTACACAGAGTCTCTATAAAGAAGTCAGATAAAACCTATAAGATTGGAGGCAATGTTGAATTTGTGGTTCTGATTGGTTACAAAGTGTTTTAACTGCATCACACTTCCATATTTACTTTCAAATTTTTGCCTGAAAGCAACCAGTTTAAAGATGATGCCATGAATTAATCAGCATGTTACTTTATAATATTTAAATCACTTTTAGAACTTAAGTAATTAGCTGAAATTATACTCAAAGGAATAATCTGCAGATGGAGTGAACTCCAATGATGATGATGATGATGATGATGAGGTACCTGTGAGGAAAAATTTAATATGTGCTACATACAGTATGAAACAGACGTCCTTGAGTCAGCATGTCGATCTTGGCACTGATCAGATTTCCATGTCCTGGCGAGGTGACCAGTGACGCACGCAAGACACACACACACGAAGAAGAGTTCACAAGCATGTCAATGAGATGATATTACATCAGCTCCTTACCAGCCCTCATCTGTCAGTGTGTGTGCACATCAGACCCCTGGGAATCAACTCAGGTGTGTTTAAGCTATCCAGCAACAAAATAACAAGAGCTCTGTTAGCGTACCACAGCAGATTTAAATGAGTGGTGATTTTCGATTGATTATCGAAATTATCCCACAATGTCACACAATTTGTGTTTCTCAGCCATGACTTAGTGACCAAAAAAACCCAACAACCTGATCCTTTAGTTGAGAATTTTGCATTTTACTTCAGATTTTGCAATAATTTTTTTTAAAAGGTACAAATCTACTGATGTTTGTGCACCAGCATTTTTCAATGTCATGCACACTATGGTTCTCCAGCTCGCATCACAGCAACAGGATATACAAGGTTGTAAGTTCTTAGACTAGTTTTGTAACACGCCAACAGATGGCAGCACAAGGCTGCACGCACAGTCAGAGGGAGCACTGAACTTCATAAATCATTGTGCCAAAAGACATCGTCCTTTGTTCATCCGCAACTGGTGCTACTCTGATCACGTGTGCACGCTGTCACCAAACTCTCCTCACACGTAAGCTTTTCGCCGGAAACACCACGATCTCACTTGCCCACATACCCTACCCTCTTCTCAAAGATGAAGATCCACTTTGAACGTCACCATTTTTATTTAGCATAAATTGCAGAAGTTGCTTGACACGCTTTGAATTGAAGACTTCTAGGACACATTTCAGATGTGGTGAGAATGCTGCGCATGTTGTATTGCTGTGCAAGAGAATTATTTTGAAGGTGATAGTGTGTAAATGTACATAAATAAAGTACTTGTAAACAGAGCAAATCTTAAAAACTTTTGATACCACCTAGTATATGTTGATAGAGCTGGTTCAGTTGTCTCATCATCAGTATGTAAAGCCTGTCAGTGTTGCACTCGTGCAAGCTGATGTATAAAACAGTCCATCACTAAACACAACAATCCCTATTTCACCCAACAACCAGTCAAAAATCACTGTGGTTTCAACCCATCCATGTACCTTTGTTCCTGATCAAATTCCAGCACCATCAGGCTGACAATGCTGGGCCCTTGAGCAAAGCCTTTAACCCTCAAGTGCTCAGTTGTAAGTCAATCTGGATATCGGGGTCTTCCAAAATAACGTCAATGTAAATTGTATGACTGTGGACACCTGACCATCACACAATCCCCAAACCATTGCCATTAAGTTTAAAGCACACAAGTTGTATAGAAAATCCAATCAATGAAGATATAAGGGGTAAATGTGAAGTGGAAAAACTTCAGTGTACTGCAATACAATAAACTGGAACACAGACTGCACCCCAGGACTCCTCACTAAATCTCTTAATGCTGAATGATCACATCCCTACAACCATGCTCCAAAATCTAGTGGAAAGTTATCCCACAATTATAACTGCATTGGGGAATAAATCTGAAATTGGAGCCTTAACTTGCCTCAACAAGCAGACACACATTCACACAAACACACACAAGGCTCTGATGCATTCAGATAAATATTCCATAAAAAATTATACATTTATGGCAAAACATTTTCACATGTGGTAATGCTTGATTTTTCACAGGAACATCACAGGGACCAGAAGTGCTTCATTAGCGTTGACCAACTGTTGCTAGAAGACGGACGATAAGTGCTTCGTCATGCTAGCAAACAACTAAACCGTTTAATGTTTTCAAAGCATTGCGCCAGCACATCAGCAAATGTGTAAAGACTATTCACAGTATGAAAGTACACAAAACGATTAAACACACTGACACTGACACACACACACACACACACACACACACACACACACACAGAGACCGAGAGAGAGAAAAGCTGCTAATCAGTAGCCATCACTGCAGGCACTGTAGCTAATCATGAATGCAGAGGCTGTGAGGTGTTGATTTAATTAAGCTGTTTGTCAGTGCGCAAATGCTACCAACTACAAACAGAGACCTGTTAAGTAGTTAGAAAATGAGGGCTATTCATGCACTCAAAGAGTCGCACATACATGTGAACACACACACACACACACAGACATACAATTAGCATTGAAGCAAAGCTCCTCACAATGATTTATATTTAATTAGAGCTGCAATAAAGGAGGGCAGAGGACTTTATGTACAGTTTAGCATTGCAGAGAAACGTTGCCTCGCTAATTAAAAGGCCTTGTTTTTGATTTCATGATTCGTAATAGATCTTTATCAGCATAACTCCTCAAATAACCATGGGATTTCTTGCATTTCATGAAGTGTGAAAACTGTTTTTGAGCACGGGAGCCGTCTATTGTGCCGTATCCCCTCTCCTCAGGCCATGCAAGAGTACACATTAGGTGTGAAAGATGCACATGCTGAGTAACATGATTGGTTTAAATTGTCATGGTACTTCCATGGTTAGGTTTTTTGATAAAAAAATAATAATAACAGAGTGGCGGAGACATAAGACCTTTCAGGTACATCAAACCACACTGTCTTAAGACTATAATCAATTATTTTTTTTGTGGTGGAATCACTTGTTAGTACAAATACTATGTTGAGCTCAGTAGCTCCTAATTTTATGCCAAAGACTGTAGAAAAAACATTTACTTATAATCTTATATTCCAGTAATCATGTTAGTTCTCACTCTCCAGTGTTCTGTATTGTTGAAAGATTTATGATCAAACTCTTGATGTCACACAAACAAGGATGGGTTCCCCTTTTGAGTCTGGTTCCTCTCAAGGCTTCTTCCTCATTACATCTAAGGGAGTTTTTTCTTGCCACAGTCGCCATGGCTACTTATCAGGGATAAACACACACCATTCACCTTGACTGTTGATTTCTGTAAAGCTGCTTTGAGACAATGTCTGTTGTAAAAAGCACTATAGAAATAAACTTGACTTGACTTGACTTGAAATACGTGTACCAATTAGGGGTGTAATGGTACATGTATTTGTACTGAACCGGTTTGGTACAGGGCTTTTGGTTCGGTGCACATGTGTACCAAATGCAATGCTTTTTACTTGCAGAACATACTGTAGTTGCAATCTGTATGTGTGTACAAAAGCAAAATAAGTGACAAAAGAGGGAACAAGAAAAAGAGACAGAGAAATATAGAGCGAAAGATAGTAGTAGTATTTCTGTACATAGCTGAATCAAATACGTTAGCTGTCTCTGCTATGTGTACAATTTGTGACTCACTGTCTGTCAGTTTAGCTTTTTTTTTTTACGCTTCTTCTTCTTGACTACCCTATACCATCTTCAAGATTTACAGCTTTTATTTTCGCTGTATTGAAATGCCGAGCTGAAAAATGTCTGTTTTGAAATCTTGCTCCAAATGATGCAGTGTTTGGCCTGAGGTCAGGATCTGTAGTGAGGGTATTTCACACATGTCTCATTCTCTCATATTTCCTCACTGAATATCTTAATGTGAGAGGATGAGAAACAACCTGATTTTAGATCGATTGAGCTTTAAATGTACTTTCCAAGTGTGCAATTTGCATTCAGCGAATTGAAATTGAAAGTGCAGTAGTTATAATATATATAATAATAATCATATTTTAAAACATGTGCCTCAGAAACTCAGTCTGGAGCATAAGCCTAAAGCAAGTACACAGATAGTGTCTGTCTTAATGTATTTGAAATACATCTAGTGCAATTAGATATCGGATATTGCCATCATTTGTTATTTATGTCTTTGTGTCTTTTTCTTTTTGGTTTTCCTTATGTCCTTAATTTGTGTCCTAGGTTACTTAAAGGATTTGCATATTAGGAATTATTGATTGTGTACATCTGATAAATGAATCTTGAATATACAGTGTGTGTCAGGAGTACTTGATTTAAAGATCAACATTTTTGCTTTCTGTTAGGAGATGTTTATTTAGCATATTTGGCAGGAGTCTACAGTGTCAATGTCTAATAAGTAAAAAAAATATATAAACTGGCCTTCATTGTCATTTCAACTACATAACGTTGGTACACATAAAAACTAAGATACATATGATGCGATGCGATTTGGTTACAATGCAGTGTGATCTGATTACGATTTGTTTCAACACGATGCGATTCAATGCAATACGATACAATGGAAAAAATATGATGCTGTGCAATTCAATATGGTACAGATAGTTTGCTTTTATTTCTTCTTTCTGATAGTTTCCCTTTCACAAACTTTTGTTGTACAAAATAAGAAAAGATTTTCAAGAAAAAGATTTTCTTCTTCTGTATTCAGGAAGATGCAGCTCTACCTCTGCCATGTTAACCTGTATTCTATGTGACTCTCAGGACACGCCTCCATATTGTTGTGATGCGTCATATTCACGTAGCAGCAGTGGTGCTGAGAGACTGCGCATGAGAAACAGTTTAGCAATGAGAAATTAATCTAGATATAAAACGTGGTCACAGATTTTTGGTCACTTTTTAAATAATAAAAGCATAGCGCATCTATTAATAATTATATATAAATAAATCATTTTTTTACCAATCCAAATATGCATCCTGATACAACATGTAAATTGCACTTTTTACATTGATGCATCACAACGACAGCTCTTATGCTGATGCACTGATGCAAATCAATTAATCATACCATCCCTACTAAACACAGTTTCTCCAGAATAAAGGTGTTACAAAGAAACATAATTTAAATGTACACTAGATGACACAATACTCATTAGGACATAAGCAGACATAAAGGCATGACTACATGAAGTGTATCTGCCTAATGCCCTGGTTCATATTGCCACTTATGTTACAGCAGCTGTAAACAATTGTTCCTCCACCAGCCTTTGTATTTATTTAAAGTAAATAAAAGATATAAAGGCTTTCTTGTGTTTAAAAACTTTAACTTTTTAACCATCGGAAGTGAAGTTTTCCAGCATAAAAAAGTACACTGTATGGACAAAAGATTGTGGATACCTGAGCATAAAATTCTGATCTTTCTGATTAAAAAGCATCAATAAAAAAAGATTCATGCTACAACAATCCCATAATATGTGAATTAAACTAAACTAATAGGTGTTTGAAAAAAGAAAAAGCAACAGGTCCAGAAATGTTAAATACAAATCTTTCTACATTATGCTCTCATTTGTCCTTACTGTCCCGGTTAACTTAAAAAAAACGAAAGAAATAAAGCAAACGTCTTATCACTTTGCGCAAGACATTTTTTTTATTTCCTTAAACAGAAAGACATTAGGAAGAAAGTTGTTATTAAAAGTTTATTTTGGGAGACTGAGAGTCAAAAGAGTCATGATTGATGGCGCAAATGTTTTCTGCCAGAGCAAAGTCAAGAGCCTGGACGTGGACAAGCTAATTGCGGAAAGTGCAGCAGAGAGAGCATACTGCTAGCAGATGACTGGATTTAGTCAGGGCCAAGTGGAGCGAAAGATCCGTATGTTTTACAGTTTGTTTAACAGAATGATTATAGGCTGCCCCCTCTCTCTCTCTCTCTCTGTCTCTCTCTCTCTCTCTCTCTCTCTCTTTCTCTCTTTCTGTCTTTGCTAACTCTCTTTCCAAGAGAGCAGCTGCAGGAAATGAAGCAGGTGAGGAGATAAGACCGGACATTTATCTGATACTGTTCCTCAGCAACAGGGCATGGACTGGCATCAATAAATGGTAAAGCACACAAGGTGTGAGAGCCGAGCCAGGCGGAAAACAGAGGTGGGCAAACACACCACGGCTCGCTCACACACACATTCACACATATCCACACACTCATTTAAACTTTTCACAGGTTCACTGTGTTAATGCAGACTGAAAGCAAATTAGAGTCACCCCTCAACAAGCACACACATACACACACACACACACACACACACACACACACACACACACACACACACACACAAAGAGATGCCTACTGTGGCTTTACTTTACTCTATACCTTTCTTTATTTTTTCCTCAATCCTAAACCTAGATCTATCTATCTATCTATCTATCTATCTATCTATCTATCTATCTATCTATCTATCTATCTATCTATCTATCTTTATTTTCAAAAGAAGACTAGATATGTGCCAACACGGCGCAATAAATATAAAAGTCCTGGATTTCTAATGGTTAAACCATTGTTACTTTCATGAACACAATCCCTCTTTTCTTTTCTTCTACTCATCACTCGTTCCATCCTGCAGATGCCAAGCACTACTAAATCTCAAATGTGTGTGTGTGTTTGTGTGTAACTTTGACATAAATACGTGATCTTTTTTGGATTTTCCAGGGTTATAAGGTTTTTCTGGTGATGTTTTGACAGTGAGAGTTTGTGAGAGGTGTGTGTGTGTGTGTGTACGTGAGTGTATGAGTGTATGAGTGAACATAGCTTGTGCTTGCTGTGAATCCTTGTTTTTGAGGTAATGGATCAGACAGGCTTGGATGCTCCTGAGAAACCCACTGGAGTCGAAACCCGGAAAGGTCACCGGGCGTTTTGTGAAAATCGAATGTGACGATGTTAGTAAAAGTGGGCGATGAGCATATACACACGGTGCTTAATATGTCCGTGTCCATGTCTATGCCTAAAAGGTTTGTTTACAGGTTTCTCTACTGTTATCCGACCTTTCTCCTCGCTACACGAAGTCTTGAGATATTTAATCTGAGTCGCACGTCGAAATGAATCAGGAAAAGATTCCAGAGTCACGCTCACCTGGATATTGACATTGCCGGGATTCAACCTGGTACAATTCCCACTAACTTAACTCGATTCGCTGTTGAAAAGATTTGCCGCACTGATCTGCCTTCTTTATCCTTTATCCTGAAATACTGATAGTCTTACAAGTAAAAGAAGTAAACTTCTGCCAAAAGGGAGAAAATATTAGCATTATTGATCAAAAACCTCAAATCTCACACAAAACAAAATCTAAAAATATTGTGTGTGTGTGTGTGTGTGTGTGTGTGTGTGTGTGTGTGTGTGTGTGTGTGTGTGTGCGTGTGCACTGGGGATGCTCTACACACTAGAGTTCACATGTTTTTTCAATGCTTCCCTTCGTTTTTCTTTTCCTTCCTTCCTTGCTTCCTTCCTTTATTTTCTCCTCCATTCCTTCCCTCCTCTTTTTTTCCTACCTTCCTTCCTTCCCCCTATTTCTCTTTTACTTTTTTCTTTTTTTCTTTTTTTCTTTCTTCCTTTCTTCGTTCTCTCCTCTTTTCCATTCCTCCTCTTTTTCTTTCTTCCTTCACTCCTTCTTTCCTTCCTTTTCTTCTAAATTATTTCTCTCCTCTTTTTCCTTCCTTCCTTCCTTCCTTCCTTCCTTCCTTCCCTACTTCCTTCTTTTGTTTGTTCGTTTCTTTGTTTCTTTCTTCCTTTCTTTCTTCTTTCTCTCCTCTATTCCTTCCTTCTACTTTTCCTTTCCTCGTTCATTTGTTCGCTGGGAGAAGACGAAAGAAAGTTCATTCGTTCGTTCATTCGTTCATTCATTAATCCGTTCATTTCTTCCTTCCATTTTTCGCTCCTCTATTACTTCCTTCCTCTTTTCCTTCCCTCATTCATTCGTTCGTTTATTCATTAATTGGTTCATTTTTTTTCTTCCTCTTTTCCTTCCTTAATTCTCTCCTCAATTCTTTCCTTCCTCCTTTACTTCCATACTGCCCTCCTCCTCCTTTCTTTCTTTCTTTCTTTTCTACCATTCTTTATTAACTTCTCACCTTTTTCTTCTATTGCATCATCCCACTTTTCTTCCTTCTTTCATTCCTTCCTTTCTTCCATCCATCATTCACACTCTCGGGTGTTCTCTTACCTATTTTGGTCAGTTTTCTGGTACATTCTGCACATATTGAGATTTTCATTGTGAATGATGTTTTTCTATTTCTCTTCATCGATCAGCACTTCTACTCTGAACCCTGCAAGCTTAAAAAAGTGTTGCTTAAGAAACAGTTTAAATGACAATTAAAACGGGACCAGTTAAAAGATGTTTTTATTCGCTGTACCTGCGACGTGAAGCAGAAATCAAACACACATACACAGAAAGCAGAGCAGCAATTGTTTTAAAATAATTTCTAACCTCAGCACATCTTAGAATCATTTTTTGTTAATCTGTGGGGTAAAGGGGTTGCTTTCTCTTTTCTTTTTTTTTTTTAAATATGAAGGCAACATTTCAACTAAAGACTGAAAAATCAATCGATTCAATAAGATGGTGTAAATGTGTTCCTGTGCCTTACATTATAACAGTGACTGTGCAAACAGACTCTCCTTTATCAGTTTCTCTTTTTTCGGTGTCTCTTGAAGTTAACAAGATGAAAGTAGTTGGTTAAATCATCCACACTAGTCCTGTAAATGAGCTGTCAGGATGAAAATAACAAAGAACGAGCATATTTATACCATCATGTTAATATAAACCTGCGATGTAAATTGCAGCAGGCATTACTGTCAAAGCTGATGTTACAGCACTGTGGTATAATAGGATAAAATAAAGCGTTGTGAATTTTAAATGTTTATTCCAGGCCCGTTCACAACTCTAAAACGCTCATGAATAACGTTCTTATGTACTTATAAAAAGGGAGAAAGATATTTACTGATATAGAGGTAATAAAAACGGAACTAGTACAGAGCCTTGCGGGAGTCTGTTCATGAATACTCAAAAAAAAACAACAAGCTAATTAGTTATTAAAAAAAAGCACTATGAGCACTATGGCCCAATGCCCATCTGGCATCTTTACATCAGGCCCAGTCATGTGACTTAATAAAACATGACAGATGGAGCCCATCCAGGTGATACTTTGTGTACTTTCAGCACGAGCACCCTCGGAATTAAGGTTGCATTTGTGCTCATAAATTCTCATTTCCTGATCTTTATTAAGTATGACATCAAACCTACGATTCAGCCAGGCAGCTTACTGGGAGTTTCGTTCACTGTACTCTATGTTCCCTAGACAGACTCTGCATACCTAATGACCCTGACTGGGAAGAAGCAGATAGTGGAAGTGAATGAATTAATGAATTTTCCACAGGCATTTAGTGTTTTATGAGCTTTACCTTAATTAGTACAATTTACTCTGGTGGGTAGTAACAGTTCGTATTATTTTTGTTTTGGAGCGTTTCTCAGATCAGAAATAAAATTCGCTAAACTACTTGTTCAACCTCTGCATCATCGTTGCTTTAAACAAATTGGGAATGCTTTTGTACTTTCATTTAATCGATTGTGTACAAGTGTCTTTTGTTTCCCACATTATCAGTTGTTTATGTTCATGTTGACCAAAATATATTATACTGGTTTCACCTGAAGAGTTTTAACCCCCAAAACATCTCAGCATCAGTTCATTGTATGCGTCATTAAATGAAAAATTGTTCAATAATGTCATGTTAGCATCTCAACTGTCGACGGGGTGTTAAAGAGACACCACATGAGTGTGAAACAGCTGTACCTCATACCACTTGAAAGGAGTGGTGACATGAAAGGAATGGTGAAGGAGCTACGGTAAATAATTTGCATAAACTTCTTATTGTGACATATACAGTATACTACAGCATGAGTGACCTATGTACATTTTCTATAGCTGTAGGAAAAACATGCAATTTGTGTACATTTGATATACCAGTATTTTGTGAAATGAAATTTTTACAATTTCTAATTGGTTGTCTTCTGGGTTGAAGGGTATAATAGAATTGGAGTCAAGTGAACCACCTTACAACTTTATATATGTGGATGAGGCTGGTTTCAGTCTGAACCAGTGCAGAAGATGTGGTCGAAATGTCATCGGTCACAGAGCTACTGTTGATTTGCCAGGACAGCGGGGAGGAGACATCATTATGTGTGCTGCTATGTCAGAGCAGGGTGAGCTTTGTCATATTCCCCTTAAAGAACCATACAACACACAGTATGTCCTCACCTTCTTAGAGACCCTCTATAGGGCTCTCATCCCTGATGATGAGAGGGGTCCATTTTGAGATGATTTACCAAAGAATGTGATACTTTGGGATAATGTGAGTTTCAGGCAATGGTTTCTGAACCATTACAGGAGGCTGATGCAATTTCTCCCACAATATTCCCCATTCCTCAACCCAACTGAGGAGTTCTATTCAGCATGGAGGTGGAAGGTCTATGATTGCCAGCCACATACCCAGATGACCCTGCTGGCTGCCATGGATGCAGCATGAGAGGACATCACAGTGGAAGCCTGCAGAGACTGGATAAGACACTTCAGAAGATTTTTCCAAGCTATATTGCAAGGAATGAAAACTGTTGTGATGTGGATGAAATTTTGTGGCCTGACAGACTGGGACATCAGGGAGTATAGACAGATTGGACTGTATGGTGCGACATGCGCAGTTCTGCCTAAGAAGTGTTTCCTATGTTTACTTTATGGAATTTTAATTTAAATGACTAAACATTTGACTATCTTGTTTGTAAACACTGACAAAAGGACTTGTTATTCTGATGGCAATGAAATTTTCAAAATACAAAATACTTACTGGTTTGCAAATCTTATGGATGATTCGAGAAATGAATGAACAACTAAGAAAAACTGTAACCCCCCAAAACACCTCAGCATCAGTTCATTGCATGTCATTGAATGCAAAATGGTTAAACCAGTTGTCATCACCTGTCATCTAATATTTCTATTGAACTTTTTTGTAAATGTGACTTGAACTGATGAATTGTGCAGATGAATCTAGTACTCTAAAACAGGTCAAAGGTAAATCTTAAGAACCTTTAATTGAAGAGTGTATACAGACAGTGCAAAATTGTTTGTACAAATTGTTGTACAAAATGCACTTTCTGGTTTGGAAATATCAAGGATGATTTCAAAAAATGCTCCTTAGCAGCTAAGGAAAAGTGTACTACCATTACATAAGAAATTGAATGAACAATCAAAAGCCTCAGGGTTAAATTATTGATTGGCGCATTATAATAGAGCAGCTAGTGTAGAGCTCTGCAGGACCCCATTAATGAATCCTGTTGGAGCAAAAGAAATAGTACATATAACCAACAATATCCAGAAATTGTTTTTGTATTTGCTCCATCAATTATAATGATAAAACTTCATCAGTTATAAGGTTTATAAAACTGTTTTCAAAATGTCCCCCCAAAAATCTTATCAAGAAGAATATAGTACATAGAACTTATAATCGTAGGTTTCTGAATCATAAAACACAGCACAAGCCATGAGTGTACATCCACAGTTTTATAGAGGAGCCTGTGTCCTTTGGCTCATGAGTACATACTTTCCTTTTCCACACTTTTGCTTTTCCCTCACTTTTATGGCTAATCTCTGTATTTCTTTCTTACAGCATCTTGTTGTGTAGCCTCTGTATCCGAGGTGTAAAGTGTACCTGAAAAACCATACTTGAGTAAAAGTAAAATAAATAAATAAATAAATAAATAAATGTACTCCATTACAAGTTAAAAGTATTTAATTTTAATATGACTTAACATTCACAGGTAAAACCCAGGGTCCAAACTAAGAGAAGTCATTCAGAGCTACTAATTATTAATAAAATCAATATATCATTGTTCAAATAAGTTCCAGTAAATTCGACATAAAAAATGGGTGTGTTCAAACTAAAGACGCCATGAATAAATCATCTATATGTCATCTCCTTCATCACCCGTCTGAACGGGTTAAAGCTATTTTCTTTTGTCTTTAAAAAAAACAAAAAACATACTCATGTTTGCCTATACACTTATGTAATCAGATCTATTAACTATAATCATGATAATAACTATAATTTCAGAAAGCTAGGAACAAAAGGAAACCGCAAAAAAACTACTGTTTTTTTGTTTTTTACTGCTTTAACGATCGCAAGCAATTTCATCTCATTGCTCATCTCAAGTTAAGTAGACTTAATTTCATAATTAAAAGAGCATGCCGAGTCTGTTAGTCAACAATAATAATGAAGATGGTGAATATTTAGAGTGAGAGTCTGAACATCAGCTTCTGTGCGAGACAGCATCCATTAGGAAAATAACCGATAATAAGAGAGCAGGATGTACTGAAGCTGAGCGCAAAATAAACACAAGCAGCTGTCCGAGTGTCATCAATGCAAATACATTCTCCATAACAATAGACTATTTAACCAGTGTATGTGTGCATGTCTGTGGGTCTGAAAAAGTTGGAGAGGCAGATGGTAATTTATGGATGAAAGATTAAATATGATGGTTTTGGTCGTGAAAAATCATAGTGGGTTTTTTATTCCCTTGCAAGCATTTCCCTGAAACTCATTTTCTCATCAGGCTCCTGTCTTCCCCCCTCTTCATCCCATCCCCTTCCCTCTGGTAGTCCATTTGCTTGAAACATCGCCTCAGACGTGTGAACACTACACACAGCAGGACACGTCGGTACCAGACACAGATCGAAGTGTTTCAAACAGATTTCTAAAAGCTTTTCTCTCTCTTTCTTTCTGTCTTGCTCTGTCTTTCTTCCTTTTTCCTTTCTCCATCTCAATTTGCATCTGCCGTTCTCTCTCTTTCTCTCTCTTTCTCTAAATATACTCCTAACCTCCTTTGTAAATGTCTCTGTGTTCTTTGGAAATGGACAGAAGTAAACAAGTAAACAAACTGCAAAACATGCAGCAGATCAACAACATGTAACAAGCATGTAAAAGCATGAAAACACGGCCCGACCTTCATTACAGGAGTGTGTCAGAGGCATGCTAATTTGTTGGCCGTGTCGGATGTGCTTGCCCTTTCTAGCCCAGGTTTTATGTGCATTGTTTATAGACTCTTCCCCATGACATGTAATTTTTTTGTTTTATTAACTCCATGATAGAGAACCAAGAGAGGCCGGTAAAGGAATGACTGTTTATAGCTGCTATAAAATGAGAACTAGATTATTTTACAAGAATACATGTTACTATTTACTGAAATGAAAATTGTCCATTATAATTGCTTGTATACCAAATTGAAGTGTAGAAATAGGAAAATATTACATTGCTGTATTGTTGGTATTTTTCATTAGCAGCACATGCACACGTCTTATATTTCTTATTTAACTGAGTTCCATCATAAAGACTTCACTAGACAAAATGAGTTTGCTTCAAAATGTTTGCCAGTAGGCACTTTAAGAAAGATGTCCCTGAAGAATCCTATCCACACACCCCTGTAGAGATATTCGCACATGTAGAACAAGGTGTTTCATTAACAATTTACATGCAGAGTCCTGTAGAGAACCTGAGAAAGCCTGAATTGTCAAAAGAGAAAAAAAGACAAAATGAAAGAAAGGCAGAGACAAAAAGAGAGGCTTGACAATAGCAAAGGTATTCCAGTCATGTATGGTTTAGATGCACGTATCCTCAAAACCACTGGGGGATAAAAAAAAAAATGAAAGAAAGAGCAGCTTTTCTCCACAATAATCTTGCAATCATCCATCTGGTAGATGGCATTTCAGACTGTGCCAGCTCTTCACATAACACACAGAGATGTACAGCTTTCTTCTTTCTGCTCAGCTTCCCAAATTGCTTTCATGTCTCAGTGGGTTCTAATCATGCCATCCGTTGCTGTAATCAT
This sequence comes from Silurus asotus, assembly GCA_024362625.1. NCBI lineage: Eukaryota > Metazoa > Chordata > Actinopteri > Siluriformes > Siluridae > Silurus > Silurus asotus. The sequence continues at coordinate 1,219,978 of MU535751.1, read as the reverse complement.
ATATATCTGATCCTTCTAAAAAATATGGTACATATACAGTATATATGTAACACATACATCTGACTTCCAGCTATAAGTGGTTTTCCCACACTGCTACCACAAAGATAGTTTTACACAACTTTCTTTACAATCAACAAAACAGTTCTAGCATGACAATGACCCTGTGCACAAAGCCAGCTCCATGAAGATATGCTTTTTAGTAAAATATCTCTGTGGTCTTCTATAGTGCTCTAACCTACTGAACATCTTTGGGATGAATTAGAACACTTACTGCACCCCACACTTCATCTCCTTACATCATGGACTGACTTTACTAACGGTTATTTTGGCTGATTGAGCACAAACGTTCACAAGCACACTCTAAAATCTAGTGGAACATCTTCCCAAAAGAGTGGAGTTTATTATAACAGCAGCTGGGGACTATATGTGGAGTAAAATGTTCAAAAAGCACATGTTAATTTTATGTGGTTTTAATGATTTTATTTGACCACAAGCTAAAAATATTTATAGCATGCGTAAAAAACAGTTTGTTTGATATATAATATATAAAATATGATATAAATATAGCACATTGACTAATTATATATAAATAAATTGCTTTTAATATTGCAAATATGCCAAATTGTATCCAATGTACATTTTCTTCAAATAGTTAACTTTTATGAAAACGTATCAAAGCTGTGTATATATATACCCAAACTACTCCGCTCTTTTGGGAAGATGGTCTGCTACATATAGTTTTTGCCAACTGAGTAACTGTGTGATATGTCAAGTATAAAATTATATAAGTAAATTGTACATAGAAATCAGTGTTTTCCAATTGTTTCACCCCCATTATATAAGAGTATGATTATAGAATAGTTAAGCCTGGTCTTAATGTTTGGTTTTGTGTGGTGATTTCCTATTAATTGCAGTCACTAGTAGAACCTTTTACTGCCTAATTACTATAAATCATCCTTTCATCTTTAGTAACCATATTATCCTGATTAGGATTTTGGTGCATTCAGGAACACGAGATGGAATCCCATTCTATCATGAGGCACCATGCACATCCACAAATTTCACCTTGGAGGATTATGGCATCTAGCATCATATTTTTTGTGGAAATGGGAAAAATCTGGACAACGAATAGCAAACCCACAGGTGCAAAGAGACCATTGAACCATGAAGCCATCCATCCAAAGAACCATTACAAATATTTTAATGCTTTATTTTCTGATACTAAAAATAAGTTTTAATATAAAAAAAGAAAATTATTATAATATCTAAATAAATACGAATTCCAATAGTGAAAGGTTTATATGCAGAATATAACACAATAACCAAAAACTCTGAGAGAAATCAATTTAAAATACCGTTTCCAAAGTACCAAGAGAAAGATTCAAGGTTCACGATGATCCTCTTGATCTGAAATGTAAAAAAAAAAAAATATATATATAAAAAAAATGATGAGTATGCAAAAAAATATGCACACCATTACAAGTGAGGCAGTTTCTCCTTGATGTTTTTTTTTAACTGTTTATCATTTGTGATTTCTTCAAAAATTGGATGCTAAAGAGAAATATTTCAATTTTGTCCCCAATCCTGTCCCCTGGTAATTTCCTCTCACCAGCCATCTCTCCTCCTATTTTCTTGTTAGACCAAACAAAGTGGGTGAAGGTAAACTTCCTTCAAGACATGTGAAGCCTTTCAGAACATTCTATCTTCTCTTTACCACATACACAAACTAACATGTCACCATCATTGTAATTCATAGGGAAGGGACAGCATACCATCCCAAACACCTATAGGATACAACCAATATTGTTCTCCCTTGTCTTCTGACCATGTTGCAGTTTGAACTCTAGAGTGAACACTCTTCTGTTGTTCAAACTGGAAGCCTGGAGCTACTTTAAAGAGAACGCCTCGTAATGAAAAATGTAACTTCTTTGTACTGTGTTCACTGCTAATTGAAATAGCACATGCTCTGTTTTACTAAAGATTTGTACCCATAATGAACAAATGAGACTAATTTATTGATGAACAGAATATGTGATGGATTCATTAGGCCACATTTCTTTGATTTATTTAACAATATAATATGCAGAGTGGTGTGTATAGATTAATTATGTACATTAATTAATTTTGCATCAGTAATGTGATTTATCATGCCTGAAAAAAATTAATTTCTAATGCGTGAAAGGGAAGGATTAAATTTGCACAAGGTTCATTCCGCCATCTAAACACAAAATAAAACTGTGTACCAAGCAATAATAAAAAAAAACAAAATGATGCCTTTGTTTAATAATTAGCTTTCCTCTAATTACTTAATGACTTATCATAAATCATTTTCCGTTACCTTTAGCAGGAAAGCACATCTAAAACAGCTCTTAAATTACATGGTTGTTTTCTGCTGTTAGCTTTGCAAGCTTTCCAAGACATCCCAATTTCCTTTATAAATAATCTACAACATGCAATGTATCAACTTGCCACACGGTTATAATTAGAGGTTATTAATAACAGGTATCAAACCAATCAATAATCATGTTTGACATCAAATAAATAAATGTGTAAAGATTTGGCTTTCAAGAACCTGTTGTTAAAACATGTGCTAAAACCAAGACTTCTTTTTGGTGTCTTCTGAAAGCAGTTAAAATAACAGACATGCAGTAATAATATATGATGTATTTTATTGCCTTATAAAATTGCAAAAACTACAAATAAATAAGGAATAAATAAATGAGAGAATACAAGTTAAAACTATTTTAAGAGTTTTAGCTCATAAATACATAAAGGACTAGAACAGAACTCAGAAGTCTAAGCACATTAAAATATAGAGCGTTTATTATTCAGTCAGATGCTGGTTTTGCCATTTTTAATTTTCACCAGACAATGTACAAAACAGAATATACAGAATATTGCCAAAAAATATGAATAGAAGATTTTTTTATTGTTACAAAAAAACCAATAGAAGTTGCAGTATTTTTACTCTCAAAGGAATTTCATATTTTTTGCATCAGCCATCACGTCCCACCTCCACTCTCCCTCTGTCTGATTGTGTGTCTTCATGCTTCGGTCTCTGATCAGCACAGGATGAAAGCGAGAACGACAGAGATAGACAGAAGTAGTAAAGGAGGGACAGGGAGACAGAGTCGGACAGACAGACAGACTGAGTAAAAAAAAAAAAAATAATAA
>MU535751.1:1122613-1216796 GCA_024362625.1 Silurus asotus | reverse complement strand
AGATAGATAGATAGATAGATAGATAGATAGATAGATAGATAGATAGATAGATAGATAGATAGATAGAGAAAGCAATAAAGAGACACCCAGTGAGAGAGAGAGATCGTTATTTATCATTATTTACACCCAACATAACCAGTGCATCACATATGTGCATTTATGAGCTTGAACACACACACACACACACACACACACACACACACACACACACACACACACACACACACACACACACACACACTCAAACACATTATCCCAGTGGATTCATTGCACCTGCGTCCTGATGCTGTAATAGAGGCCAAAGTCCCTTCAGGAAAGCCTCCAGGCCTACCCACTGATTACACATATACACATATACACACAAACACGCACACAAGCACACGAATACACACACGCCTTCAAAGACAGACAAGGAACTGTACACTGCCTTAACACAAATCTCACACACACACACACACGCACACACACACAGGGTATATTTAATTGTGTGTTACTGTAGCTTACTATTATACTATATCTACAGCTGCGTATAACCTTAAGCGTTGAAGTCAGCATTCTCCTGAGGAATTACTGAAGGTCAAAACTGGCTTATAATCATTATTTATGTGGGATATACTTGGTATTCAGTTTGGTTTGCTTGTGGCTTCGGATTCATATTTGTGGAACCTGATGTGGTTGATGTGGTTGATGTGGTGTTTGTACTAAAATGCTTTTTTGTTTACGTTGTTTGTAAAATGCAATTATTTGTATTTGAATTTGTTATAATTTTCCTGATAGCTCGGGCCAACCGGTCATCTCCTCTGAATTTTCCATGAGTGGCATTCGGGCAGACAGAGGATTTTTATCTCAGCCTTGGTAACTAGTTAAAAATCTAAACTGCTGAGCCTCAACTCAGTTTACTAAACAATATGAACAAAATATGTACAAAAATGCTTATATACTGTAACTAATAAATCACACAGCCAACCAGGGAGCATTTCTTCATACCTTCCCTTTGCATTCTGCAACACATTTGAGAGCCAAAACCTGAATTCCATCTCAGGATCAAAGTTCACTGCATTTTGGTTTATTGCTTTATTTATACTTTAATAAAAAGTGATATTTATACTGACCTAAATCACATATAGTCTACAGGAGAGTGAAAATGCAGGCAAGAATTATTGGCACCCTTTAAGATATAAAAAAAAGGTATATGTATTTAAAATAAATAGCACATGATGGTAATGATTTGATATTAATAATACAGTAAGGGTTTTTTTTTTTTTTTACACTATAAATGAAAAAAATTTAACATTGAGTTGAAACTCATTAAATAATAAACCTAACTTTATCCTTCTCAGGCTAGAGAATAAATTTTACAGTAATCCACCGTTTACGAAAACGGGCCCCACCCCAGAAACGCTATTTAATGTATACAGTACTGTACTGTATTATCATTTTATTTAATTTTATGATTAATGATTATATTTTTATTAATAAATTCCATTGAAAGACAGGGAAAATCAGCCAAACAAATGAGTTATGTGGAAAATGCAATTCCGCGATAAAACGAGGGCACGGGATTCGTGGTAAAGCGAGGAATAACAGTATTATACAATTTTGATAACATTTTGGTTGTTAGTTTTATCATTAGCTAGTAAATCAGTGTGTAGCCATTTAGATTTTTTTTTTACTATTTTGTGACTTTCAATTGTTAAAATTAAATGCTCTCAAGAAAAAACCCAATTCAGTGTTCACATTGAACATCAGTGTTACGTGTCAAGCCGCCTTGAAATTTCTCATTTTCCTTTTGTAACATTTCATCATATCATTGACTTGTGAAGATGCACCAAATAATAATACATTTAAATGAATAAAAACCCTGATATTATCTGTAATTTGTTTCTCCAACACTGTCTGAAAGCCCACAGATCCCTAAAACAATTAAAAACAGTCAGCTGTTGTCTTTATACTTCACATGTTTTATTTGAACACCTTCGCTGTATGTGTATTTATGTTGGCTGTAATGTGGACTTTGGATTTCAATCTTTAAAGAAAATGACTCCTAAAACGTCCATTAAATTGAGTGCTGCACCCTGGCGTTCGATGTAAACGCTTTAAAACCATTTGCAAGCACCATCCTGATGCCACCTTTAGTCAAAAATGGATGGCTCAATTTTGGTATTGATTCACAAATTTGCCTGGTGTGTCTATTAATAAAATCTCTCTATAGCAGTCACATACAGACTGAAAAATATTTTTTGGTGAAATGTAAATCTTACAGTTGGCCAACTTTTATTTCACACACACACACACACACACACACACACACACACACACACACACACACACACATTACTGGCTCAATTCCGACCCCTGGTGGTACAAAATGTGTAGCGTTCGATGAGGGTATGGAAGGCCATGTGTGCCAAATGTCTTTTCCATATAAAGACAAAACATTTGCAGATGATCTGAAGCACATATAAAATGCATTGTATGGACAAAAGTTTGCAGACACAGGACCATAAGATTGGTATGTACCTTTTTTAAACATCCACATTTAGTCCCCATTTGCTGTTCCTTGGATTTTGAGTGTGCTTGTGGAGATTTGTGTTTATTTTGCTACAAAGGTGTTAGTAAAGTCAGGTACTAATGTAGGCTGAGAAGGCCTGGGGTGTAGTCATTGTTCCTATCCATCCCAAAGGTGTTCAGTAGGTGATGTCAAACCCCTATTGCAGGCCACTCAAGATCTAACACACGAACCCATGCCAAACATATCATGGAGCTGGCTTTATGCACAAGGGCATTGCCTTGCTGAAAAAGGGTTTGGATCTCATAAGTCAAGTGCATCCAAAGACATCCTATATAATTGTGTGGCTCCAACTTTGTGGTAACAGTTTGGGGAAAGAACCACATATGGCTGGAGAATTTACAGTAGGTGTCTTCGTACTTTTGTCCATATAGTGTATGTTAACATCAACCATACATGACTGGAACTTTTAAGTTTTATATTAAAATGAAAGAAATGAATTCCAGACTCAGTCTGACTTTAATTACAGAATTTCATATCGGATCGGGTTACCAACGACCGCCATAGGTATTGTTAGCCTACTGGGTACTGGTGGACATTGGGCTACTGTTGGCCAAAGGAAGAGAAGGAAAGGAGGAAGATGTGTACAGAGACAGAAGGAAAAGGAGAAGTGTAGGAGAGTGCATGTTTAGGTGGGCACTTTAAATGCTGGTACTATGACTGGTAAAGGGAGAGGGGTAGCTGATATGATAGAGAGGAGAAAGGTAGACATGTTGTGTGTTTAGGAGACCAAGTGGAAAGGGAGTAAGGCCAGGAACATTGGAGGTGGGTTTAAACTGTTCTATCATGGTGTGGATGGAAAGAGAAATGGTGTAGGGGTGATTCTAAAGGAAGAGTACAGTAAGAGTGTAGTGGAGGTGAAGAGAGTTTCTGATAAAGTAATGAATGTGAAGCTGGAGGTTAAAGGGGTGATGATAAATGTCATCAGTGCATATGCTCCACAAGTGGGTTGTGGGATGGAGGAGGAAAAAAGTTCTAAAGTGAGTTAGATGAATTAGTAGAAGGTGTACCTAGGAAAGAAAGATTGGTGATTGGGCCAGACTTTAATGGCTATGTTGATGATGGGTAGGTATGGCCTTAGAGAGAGGACTGTTGAAGAGCAGATGGTGGTAGATTTTGCGAAAAGGATAGAAATGAAAGTGGTCAATACATATTTTAAGAAGAAGGAGGAGCACAGGGTGATGTTTAAGAACAGAGGAAGATGCACACAGGTGGACTATATTCTATGCAGGAGATGCAACCCGAAAGAGATTAAAGACTGTAAGGTGTTTGGATGCTGTAAAACGGCATCAGATGGTGGTATGTAGGATGGCTTTGGAGGTGAAAAAGAAGAGGAGGAAATTAAGGACTGAAAGAAGAATAAGATGGTGGAAACTGAAGGAGGAAGACTGTAGTGTGAGGTTCAGGAAAGAATTCAGACAGGGGCTCGTGGTGATGAGGAGGTGCTGGATAATTGGGCAACTACTGCAGGGAGTAGCTAGAAAGGTACTTGGTGTGACATCTAGAAATAGAAAGGAAGACAAGGAGACGTGGTGGTGGAATGAGGAAGTGCAGGAGAGCATAAGGAGAAAGAGGTTGGCGAAACTGAATTAGGATCGACAGAGTGATAAAAAAAAAGTAGGCAGGAGTACAAGGAGATGCGGCAGCAGGTTAAGAGGGATGTGGTAAAAGCCAAGGAAAAGGCATATGAGGAGCTGTATAAGAGGTTGGACACTAAGGAAGGAGAAAAGGATTTATACCGATTGGCCAGGCAGAGGGACCGAGCTGGGAAGGAAGTGCTGCAAGTTAGAGCAATAAAGGATGGAGATAGAAATGTGTTGACTAGTGAGAAGGGTGTGTTGAGAAGATAGAGGGAGTATTTTATGCAGCTGTTGTATGAAGAAAATAAGAGAGAGAGAATGTTGGATGGTGTGGAGATGGTGAAGCAGGAAGTGGAAAGGATTTGTAAGGAGGAAGTGAGAGCAGCGATTAAGAGGATAAAGAGAGGAAAGTAGGTTGGACCAAATTACATACCATAATGGAGATGTTTAGGAGAGATGGCAGTGGAGTTTTTAACAAGATTGTTTTACAAGATTCTGGAAGGTGAGAGGATGCCTAAAGAATGGAGAAGAAGTGTGCTGGTAGCGATCTTTACAAATAAGGCAGATGTGCAGACCTGCAGTAACTACAGGGGAATTAAGTTGATCAGTCACATCATAAAGTTATGGAAAAGGGTAGTGGAAGCCAGGCTGAGAGAAGAGATGACCATCTGTGAGCAACAGTATGGTTTCATGCTGAGGAAGAGCACTACGGTCGCAATATATTTCTTTGAGAATGTTACTGGAGAAGTATAGAGAAGGTCAGAAGGAGTTGCATTGTGTGTTTGTGGATTAAGAGAAAGAGTATGACAGGGTGCTGAGAGAGGGTTTGTGGTACTGTATGAGGAAGTCTGATGTGTCAGAGAAGTATGTGAGGGTGGCACAGGACATGTATGAGGACAGTGTGATGGCAGTAAAGTGAGCAGGAGAAATGACAGACTGTTTTAAGTTGGAGGTAGGATTGCATCAAGGATTGGAACTGAGCCCTTTCCTGTTTGCAGTGGTGATGGACAGGTTAACGGACAGGAGTCTTGATGGACTATGATGTTTGCGAATGATATTGTGATTTGTGGTGAGAGTAGGAAGCAGGTTGAGAAGAGGCTGGAGAGGTGGAGGTACATGCTGGAGGGAAGGAAAATGAAAGTCAGTAGGACTAAAACAGAGTATATGTGTGTGAATGAGATGGAGGACAGTGGAGTGGTGCGGTTGCAGGGAGAAGAGCTGGAGGAGTTCAGGTACCTGGGATCAAAAGTGCAAAGTAATGGAGAGTGTGTTAGAGAAGTGAAGACTAGAGTGCAGGCAGGGTGGAGTGGGTGGAGAAGAGTGATAGCAGGAGTGATTTGTGAAAGAAGAGTATCTGCAAGAGTGAATGCAAAAGTTTATAGGACTGTGGTGAGACCTGCAATGTTGTATGGATTAGAGACAGTGGCATTGAGTAAAAGACAGGAGGTGGAGCTGGAGGTAGCAGAGCTGAAGATGTTGAGATTATAATTAGGAGTGATGACGATGGACAGTATTACAAATGAGATAACTGAAGTTACCCTGATGTAGGAAATTTTGGGGGCAAAGTGAGAGAGGCCTGAGTGAGATTTTTTGGACATGTGCAGAGGAGGGACATGGGGTTTATCGGCAGAAGAATGCTAAGGATAGAGCCACCAGGCAGAAGGAAAAGAGAAAGGTCAAGGAGGAGGTTTATGGATGTGGTGAGGGAAGACATGAAGGTAGTTGGTTTAAATGAGGTAGATGTATAGAACAGGGGGGATATGGAGACGGACAATCTGCTGTGGCGACCCCATAATGGGAGCAACCGAAAGAAGAAGAACTTAATATGGAGTGTTATGCTTTTTGTATTTTATACAGTATTTATCCAGCAACCATATTCATATGCACTAGTAAGTAAATGTTAAATCCACAATAATCCTGGTTGTCACTCCAGCCCATGTCATTTTCTGTTTCAGACAGACCTGGCCCCATTAAAGAATGGAAAAATTGTGTGGACCCCTGTCAGTTATTCAGTTATTACAATACTAATATTACAATCAGCCTCAACCCTGCTCACTAAACCCCCATGATTTGAACACACAGTGACTTGTCGAGGGGGAACACTTCGGCCCAATCTGGCAACCCCCGTTTCCTCCTTCCATCGCGCGCGCTCTCATTCCGGAGCTCTCCGCGCCGTCTCCAGGACGCTCGCGCGCGCGCACGCGCACCAATCGGCCGCTTTGTTTTTCGTGTCCGAATGGAGGGATGCAGGTAATTCATTTATATTCACTATTTTATTTGTTTTATGTATCATATTCCTTCTGTAAGTTGTGTCAAATGGTTGCAATCTCGACGGGAAAAATGGCAACATTAAAACAAGTTTTAATGTATTTTTTTTTCTTTTTTTTTGTGGGGGGGTTGCTTTTTATGTAAACTTTTGTGCTTCAGACTTTAATGTTAATAATGAACTTACAGCAATTTACTTAAAAAATAATTTTGTTTCAGTGCAAACTAAGCCTCGGATAACTGCATAAATAACTACAACTAAACTTAAATACTAATAAACAGGCTGATTGTTTTAAATGTTACCACTGAATTCAGGCTGTGCCCTAAATCACATTCTAGCAAACTATATAGTGAGACTAAAACAAGTGCACTACTTGGCAGTAACTGAACAGCACATCTTAACAGTGATAATAAGTATAATAAATGGACATTAAGTGCCACCCACATGAGGAGGGGTTCTGTCCTGAGTCTGGTTCCTCTCCAGGTTTCTTCCTCATGCCATCTCTGGGAGATTTTTTACTTGAAAGAGTCACCATTGGTTCGCTCATTAGGGATCAACTTTTAGGCTCTAAACCATAACATAGATATTAAACATAATTGAAATAAAATTGTCCATTGCTAAAATCACTATAAAAGTAAAACCGAATTAAATTAACATGCATTATATAATGTTACTATTTTAGATCTATAAAACTCGACATTACATTCCCTATAAACTCTTTCCCACATAAAGAGAAAACAGTATTTCAAAAAAAATGTCACTCATTATAAACTCCATTGTGTACAATATACTGTATGCGAGCATGCTGTTAGGATCCGAGGTTAGATTGTAATATTATTTTTTCAAATATTTTTGATTTCCCGCAAAATAAACAGCTGTATACAGAACTGTTTCTATCTGCTAGAACTCGAGATGATGCCTTGTATGGTACAAAAGAAATCACTCAATTGAGCATATATTAAATATAAAAGTGAGTTACTCTATAATAGATTTAATCATTAAGTAGAATTACTTATACTGACCACTGCAGACCAGGAACATCCTACAAGAGCTGCAGTTTTGGGAATGCTCTGACCCAGTCGTCTAGACATCACAATTTGGTCAAAACAAATCCTTACGCTACGTCAACACATCACTTGCTGCCTATAATAAAATCAGTGTTATTTAATTTACCACTCATTATGTTATGACTGGTTGGTGTGTGTAATATGTAATATATATATATATATATATAAGGACACACCTTCTCATTCAAAGAGTTTTCTTTATTTTCATAACTATGAAAATTGTATATTCACACTGAAGGCATCAAAACTATAAAATAACGTGGAATTATATATGGAATTATATTCATAACAAAAAAGTGTGAAACAACTGAAAAATGTCATATTCTAGGTTCTTTAAAGTAGCCACCTTTTGCTTTGATTACTGCTTTGCACACTCTTGGCATTCTCTTGATGAGCTTCAAGAGGTAGTCACCTGAAATGGTCTTCCAACAGTCTTGAAGGAGTTCCCCGAGAGATGCTTGGCACTTGTTGGCCCTTTTGCCTTCAATCTGTGGTCCAGCTCACCCCTAAACCATCTCGATTGGGTTCATGTCGGGTGACTGTGGAGGCCAGGTCATCTGGCGCAGCACCCCATCACTCTCCTTCTCAATTAAGTTGGCATGAATTCAGTTGATTAAATAAAAATAAATGAATAAAAAAATTTAATTAAATGGTTTCCATTGTTTAGACCCAATTTGGTTAATATAGGTGTGTGTTTTACATTTAATTAAATTTTTATAAAGATATGATCTACCTTCTGGTTAGAAAGTAAACTCTATGGATTCTTTAGGATTTTCATGCAAAAAACAATCTTATTTCCGGAAATAAAATGAGTAGCAACAGTGACACTGCGCTAACTCTAGTTTCTTTCTTTCTCACCCCTGGCATGTATTTAAGTAAAAAAAAAAAATTTAATAAAAAAAATGCACTCAAAGTGCATAGTGGAGACTAAACAAACTTGGGGTCTTTTACTTAATACGTTCCTGAAGTACGTTTCATGCGTAAAAAGGATTGCATTCGTTAATCTTTAATAAATAACAAAAAATGAAAAATGATTTCTATCCACTTTTTTGCAGGTAATCACAACTGTACATTTCAGCAATATGCTAAATTTGTCATTTTTACCACAATGAAGTCACACATGTCTAACTTGCGGATTAATCTGGCACCCTAAACACTGTGTGAACTTGCAGAGAGAGCTGATACAGTCGGAGTGGCTCGATAAGATCCGATTAAAGAATTACAGCATTCAGAAGCAGAATTTTAGAGAATAATCAGCATGATAGAGTCTGTCTTGATTTAAAAAAAAGATAAACCATGTTTAAAATTTTGTGTCAAACATTTGGTACGAATGTATTCAATCTAATTCGAATTAAATTTTAATTTCAGAGGGTATATAAAATCTTTCTACCATAAAGGTGGCATAATTGTTCATATATTTCTAATTATTTGTAGTAACTGGCACAAAAATGAGAAAGAACCCAAAAGAATTATTAGCTGTGTCCAGATTGAAGTTCTGTTCATGTTTCCAAAAAGAGAACATTGAGGAAGTGAATATTATTATAAATAATTGCCTTATGAATACCTACTGTATATATTTGAAACTTTCTTCTGAAAAATTTGAAAAAGATTGTGTTTATAATTTAATCACTAATGTAAATCATTTGAAGGTAGAATATACCTTATTAATATTTACATTATATATTATATTATGTACTGTTAAGATCTTCTAAACCAGAGCAAAATGTTACAACCATTTTTCCCCACACACACACCTAATCCATCTAAATATGAAATCTACATTACTGGCTGTGCTTGTGTGTGTACACACAAGCGCACACACACACACACACACACACACACACACACACACACACGAGTTAAAGAGGGTGAAGTAGTTAATCATCAACTTCATCATGGATTAAGGTTCAATAGGTGTGGTCCTGATACAATGTATGCTTGCTCTCACACACACACACACACACTTATACACACTAACACAATAAAATAAGAAGATCTTAGAGAATGTGGATTTACATTATAGAGTATTTAAATAGACATAAGGCTTAAATATTAAAGCTTATATTCTACTGATATGCAAACGCACAAATAACTGGATTTATCAGTTTAAGGTCATACTGTCTTATCAAAGTTTTCATGAACAGGATTCGCTGAGAAATTGATTGGATTAAATATTTAACGTCTTTTCTTTGTTCGGTCCTAAATCTCCAATCTGTAAGTACGTCTGAAACATTCGGAGGATTTTATATTTGCACAATGGAAGGCGCATTTTTGAGTACTTCATAACTTTTTTCATTCAGAACCCGAGTCTGTCATTTTCACTCTGCGTCCGGTGCTTTTTAGGAAACTTATAAACCCTTTATGATGCAGACAAGAGAAATTACGTGTCTTGAATTCTGAATAAATAAATGTTTCAAAAATGTTTTTAACAAACCCTCATACAGTACATTAAGTGTTATGATGCCTTTTTAAGCAACAAATGTTTGACATTTGTTATCTGTCCCCTTAGTTGAACCCCGGACATCTGGTTAAAGCCTCTGACTGCACCCTGACATCTGAGATATCGCAATGGAGACAGTGGTTATTGTGGCCATTGGAGTTTTGGCCACCGTTTTCCTCGCATCCTTTGTGGCACTGGTGGTCGTGTGTCGCCATCGTTATTGCCATCAGCCGAATTTGCTGCATCACTTTGAGTCGAAGTAAATACAAAATCTCTGTAAAAGTTATAAAACATAACTAAAACATTATTATTTCCAATAAATCTATGTTCCTAAGTTCCTGAGTTCCTGAGTAAGTTTGTGAATTCACTGTTTGATGTCTTGCAGTCCTCAAGCCTAAGTGGCCAGTCTACAGGCCTGTTATGTCGCTATCACGTCTCAAGCTTTACTATTCATTTCCCCTCTCAGGCCCACACTGGATCTGATTGGAGCGATGGAGACTCAGAGCGAGCCGTCCGAGTTGGAGCTGGAGGATGTGGTCATCACCAACCCGCACATCGAAGCCATCCTGGAGAACGAAGAATGGATCGAAGACGCCTCGTACGGCCTCTTCATCATGTCCTACTCCGCATTCATAATGATAATTATACACAAGATCACCCTTATCATCCGTCATCTCATCATCTTTGTGTCTGTCTGTCCTTTTTTTTTTCTGTCCTCAGCGGTCTAGTGTCTCATTGTATCTCCATCCTGAAGGTAATTTATGTGCCCCCGAAAAGTCTGAACTCTACAGTAATCACACGTTATCGTACTTCAAAACAGGCTTTTGCTGATTGGTTCATTCGGATATTGATTGCCTTCATACAGATATGCCACACTCTGACAGAGAAACTTGTTGCCATGACGATGGGCTCTGGAGCTAAAGTAAAAGCCCCCGCCAGCCTCAGTGACATCATCACGGTGGCCAAACGCATCAGCCCCAGGTAAATACAGAAATAGAAGCCAAACAAAGCAATTTACTATCATTTTCGTGTGAAACCAAATAAACCACTTATCTTCAGTTCATATGTTTTTACAGCATTTATAAGGAAATCGTTTGGAATGTTTATTTTTAGTTTTTTGTTTTATTCCTCAGTTGTAGTTGATCAGGCATGAATAGGTTATTTTGTTCTGCATTGGTGCTCTTAGCTATATAGTGCTACCAAGTAAAGAAAGATTGTCTGATCCAAAATTATTTTAGTAACTCGACCATATTTTCATAGATTTTAAATGACAAACTATAAATTTTGGTAACAAAAAGAATCCTTTAAATTCTGCTTTTAGACTTTTTTGATGAGGAGTTGTGGAGAATATTGTATCTCATGATTTCACAGGGTAGATGATGTGGTTCGGTCCATGTATCCCCCACTGGATCCGATCCTTCTTGATGCCAGGTAAAGATATTTCCTGTTTGGTTTCTGTCATTACACAGGTTTGACTCTCTCTTAATTACCGTATTTTTCGGACTATAAGCCGCTCCTTTTCTCCCACACTTTGAACTCCGTGGCTTAAACAACGAAGCGGCTTATTTATGTATTTTTCCCGGGTTTTTCCCGGTTTCACAAGCTTCATGCCAAAAAATTGAGCCCCATAACATAAGACCAATGAAATTGCCGAACAGGCATCGGGAGAAAAGCTTCAGCCATGGAGAATATTAAACACACAACGATGCCAAAAGAAAAACTCTCAAGAGAAATAGTTGTGAAAGGAAGGAGGAAGACAGTGAACAATGACTTTCTTGGTCGGCTACTGTTTAGATACAGATACATGTAACAGACACTGTCTTTTGGTAAAGCCTGTGTAAAGTTTATTCGTTTCAGTGTAGACACTGGAGGCTTATAGACAGGTGCGGCATATTTATATTCAAAATAAATTTTTTTGTCAAATTCATATTTGGGTGCGCTTTAAAGTCCGGAAATTACGGTAATAACTGGTAAAATTTGCCAATTTGGAAGAATTGGGATTTGCATAGTGGTTTTGAACACTCCGTTTTCCTCAACGAAATATATTTTGGCCCGTGTGGGTCTCAAAAAAAATAGTAAATTGACTTCTGTTTAGGTTCGTTAATATGGAACATATCATTGTATTTTCCATTCAGTTCATTTAATTTGTTGAGGATGCACTATACTTTTAGTTTTGACCAAAATATTATCAGTACAATGGCAAAAAAAGCATTTTTGTAGGATACTATACATTAGGTTTTAATCTTCTAAACTTAAAATCTGAGAGACACTCACAAGGTGAGTCACAAGGTGAGCATTAAAACAAATATTCCTTCTTTTTGCACCTGTAAGCGAGTTGGAACATTGAACGTCATGCTTCCTGCTCTGACATGGTTTCTGTGTATTCTTTTCAGGGCTACAGCATTGTTACTGTCCGTCAGTCACTTAGTGCTGGTGACAAGGAACGCCTGTCACATGTCGGGCAGTCTCGACTGGATCGACCAATCGCTGCACGCAGCTGAAGATCACATGGTAGTGCTCAGGGAGGCAGCCTTGGCGTCAGAACCCGAGCGACGGCTACCAGAAAGAGAGCAGTCCATCTAATCACAAATACACACACACTTGTACACAAATCTGAATTTGACCAAAAAAGGTCAAATTACAATCCACATAAATACTTAGCATTAGACTTTTTGCACAAATACCTTTTTTAAAATCTGTTACATCTTTTTCTTGCGATAGTTACAATCACTCTATTCCTGTAAATGATATGAAGCAATCACTTGTATTATTCGTATCCACCTTTTTATAGCATGAGATTTTGTGTTTATTATTGTAGGTGGTAGAAACAGTAAGTGCCCAAATTTACCAGAATTCATTTTTCTGCCTTCATTCAAATACATTATGTATATAGTAAACATGAAACCTATACTGTAGACTTAATATGCAGTTTTCACAAGTATTATGTATTCAAGTTGTATAAAATGTGGAGTTTATCCTTATTCTCAGACACTGGAGGAAAATTCATGCTCAGATTCATGCTTCTGGACATTGCTAGTCATAAACTCGTACAAAATGCTCCATTTCTTTGTGGCCTGCAATCCGAAATCACATGATGTTTAAAGCCTTTCTAATTCCCAAACCTCACCCTCCTGCTCACACACCTGACCAAATGCCAACACAGTGAGCTTAAACATTAACACAAAGTCTTAACCACTGCCAGTCTCACCTTGAGCACATGCAATCCTAGCATTGGGATTTTTTGTAGGATTTTTGCCCTAATGGAGAAAATATGTACTGCGTTTTTGTAAATATTCATTTAACCATGTAGTTGTTCATTTCTTGGGAAAGAAGTGGAAAACTGTTTTAATAAATCGTTCTGCAAGTCATATTTGCCCACACACACGCACACACACAAACTGCTGGTAGTGCTTTACAGTAGCGGCTAATTAGCAACGAACACAGTTCGATCATGTAGATTTGGTTGTGCAGCTTCTAAAGCATTTTCCTTCGAAACCATTTGTTGTTGATGGTAGGAGATTATGAGGGTGTCTCTGTGCTTTTCATCCAAAATCTGACAACTGGTTTTATCTAAGGTGACAAAATAGCAATGGCATCATACACTGCTGGAAACTAAATAGAAACTTACAGCCTCATTACTACTCACTGTTGGCCACTGAATTTTTTATGCAAACATTTTGACACTTCTGTTTTACAAGGATCTCATTTAGATGAGATCAAATCATGCGTATCCAGCTGTTTCATGAGCACATATTAATGGAAGATTTCACCATTTTTCTATTTCTCATGTGTGCATACAATAGGGGTTTTTATTATATATATATCTCCTTGCACTGAGAAAATCACGGTCATGCTTATGCAAGTCAGAACTTTAAATAAAAAAAAATTGTCTTCATTAAGTTTTTTCTTACCAGTTACACAGAATTAAACAAACCAGACTTACCAAAGTAATCAAAGAATTGCTTTAGTTGGGGAAATGTAGTGTGACAAACTATTAAACCGCTTTTTAAAAAGCCGATTAAACTCCCAAGTACAACTTTTGGCAAATGTTCTCTCGTCACGTTTTATTTAGTCTTAAACAGATTGTGTGCTTTTCTCAGCACAAGTGTTGAAATTATGGTCTGTTGTAATCGCACACTACAGATCTGGTGTTTGCATATGATGTTTGCATAAAAAAAAGTGCATGTATATATACAGGGAGTGCAGAATTATTAAGCAAGTTGTATTTTTGAGGATTAATTTTATTTGAGGATTTAATTTGAACAACAACCATGTTCTCAATGAACACAAAAAACTCATTAATATCAAAGCTGAATATTTTTGGAAGTAGTTTTTAGTTTTAGCTATTTTAGGGGGATATCTGTGTGTGCAGGTGACTATTACTGTGCATAATTATTAGGCAACTTAACAAAAAACAAATTTATACCCATTTCAATTATTTATTTTTACCAGTGAAACCAATAAAACATCTCAACATTCACAAATATACATTTCTGACATTCAAAAACCAAACAAAAACAAATCAGTGACCAATATAGCCACCTTTCTTTGCAAAAAAAAAATTGTCTTCATTAAGTTTTTTCTTACCAGTTACACAGAATTAAACAAACCAGACTTACCAAAGTAATCAAAGAATTGCTTTAGTTGGGGAAATGTAGTGTGACAAACTATTAAACCGCTTTTTGAAAGCTGATTAAACTCCCAAGTACAACTTTTGGCAAATGTTCTCTCGTCACGTTTTATTTAGTCTTAAACAGATCGTGTGCTTTTCTCAGCACAAGTGTTGAAATTATGGTCTGTTGTAATCGCACACTACAGATCTGTTTGCATAAAAAAAAAAAAAGTGTATGTATATATATATAAAATTTGATATGCCAGAATATCCACTTTTTAGTTACTGCTTCTCTGTAGCCTTCACTTTCCTTTTATTGTTTATAATCGTGTGTAATATTAAATTAAAGTTTCTTACAGAAAAAAAAAAACAAAAAAAACAAGACATTTCATTCCAGTTTATTTGTGTTCTTACAGCTGATTAAAGATACCAGATTTAATTTCAGGTCAATAAAACAACTAGTGCTTCTTTATACCCTGCCTCCTACAGGACAGGAATAAAGGGATAGGGATTGAGGGACAGAGTAAATGTGGGAGGGCAGTTCTCTAAAGACCCCTGGAATTTTGGCTAAAATTAGTGGATACATTTCTGCAAGGCACTTAAGTGACCACACTCAAAAGACACGCACACACACATTTTTACTACGTACTTATTAGGTTAGAACTGTACATGGAAAAGGGGGTGACATTACAACAAAATACGATTCTGTCAAAAACGGGGATTACCAAAAAAAAAAAATAATCTTCAGTAGTTCTGGTTCAGTAGTTTTTTTTACACGCAGCTTCAATACAGGCCTTTGCTCTTTTTCAGGTTTAACTGCTGCAGCTCTGGCAAGGAGTTGTAGTCTTTCCTCTTCATTCCCAACACCACCTGCAAACAAAGACATACACGTTGCTTTTATATTTCCAACCCTGCCTTCACATTACATAGAATTAACCATTATCATCAGCTTTCACGTTTTAAAAAAGTATGGTCCACCTTCATACGGTTTATAGGTTTTTAAGAATTTTGGGATGTTCTGAGCGACATGAGACAGATGTAGACGTGATATTAGATTAGATTCAACTTTGTCATTGTGCAGGGTACATGTACAGAGCCAATGAAATGCAGTAATTCAGTAAATGCAGTAAATATGCATCATAAGACTTAACAAGTGAGCAAATTGCTGATAATTTAATTAAAAAATTTAACAATTGTAACTAAATTTAATACCAAATCTGTATACGTGTGTAAATTTATTTTCCCAAGTTCTTCCTAGAATATTACATTAACATATCGGGTCAAATGTTAAACGTTGAAAGGCAAAACCCTGATCGACCAAACATGAGGTTTTGTAACTCACCTGGAAGTCGTGGTCAGACAGATAGGTCTCCAGGTGCAGAGGGTTCACCCCGTCTGGTAAAGGTCTCTTTAACAGATCCTGCACAGAGAACTGAGTCCCGCTCAGGAGCGCCAATACATCCTGCACTAATGTTAACTTCTTCTGCACAGAGGGGGCCTGCAGGGGGGCACATGCACCAATACACACAAAGACATGGATATCAATACATCCCAATGTTAGATTCTCAAATCTGATTGGTCAAAAAAGTAGCGTTTTCATTATTTTTTACTTGTATAACTGGATTGAAAAAACACGGTGTTGTTTATTACAGTATGGATGGAATCTCCAGTGCCAACACCTGACTGTTACACAGTTTGAGCTTTAAATATGATTTTAGAAATCGGAAAGTCTTCATGATGTGGTTCTCTATAGCATAAGGAAAAAAATTATATTCTGCATATATTTGACAATAACTGCAGAAGAAAAAAATACCGTCTATAGCTGCTATAATATGTTTTTTTTAATGTTTTATAACAAAACTTAACTAAAAACAGCTATAGACTAGACCATGTCATTCTTTTTTCACACTTCAATACAGGCTGTTTTGGGAAAATGTATTACTTTCCTATAATAATAAACAGTAGTACTTATTATAAGACAAGAGCTGCACACTTAATTATATTTTCCTTGTGCTCAGCTCACTTAATTAATCAATCAATCAGCAGAGACGTTAGTGAGCTTATCTAATGGTGGCTAATTACTAGGCATTAGAGAACATTTTTAATTTCCTGTGATGCATTAAATCCCAAGCTCTCTGTGCGTGCAGCCGCAGCACGCTGAAGAGTTTAATTGGGTTTGTGTTCAGCACTTACAGGATAAAATCGATCTAAGGAAGTCAAGGGTCTCATTTCAAGAACGTATTAATGCGAAACCGGGTGATTTCTGTGGGTAGTTAAAGTTAAAGTGCAAAGTTTACAGATAAATAAGAAAAACATGGCTGGAACTCTAAAGTAAACCTACGGTAGAAAAATCTCATCAAATCCATTAATTAGAATGAATATTTATATATAAAAAAATTTTTAAATGTATTTAAATTGTATTTAGTATAGACATAACCTTTGTTTTGTAAAAAAACAAAAAAAAAAAAAAATAATAATGTATTATAGAAAATGGAATAGGGCAATCGTTTGGATACACAAATATTTTTCAATACTCAAGTGTTCCTTCCCCATACTAATCCAGAAAATCACTCAAATCAAACTCCAGACCTTTTGTTTGTTTGTTTGTTTGTCAGTCAAAAATGCGTAGGAACCATGTGTAGTAACTTATGTAGTTCTGCATGCACATTTTCTTCCCCCTCATTAGTCTGTGGAACGACTCTTTTGTGTATGTATGAATCATCTTAATCTTCATTTCAGGTATAATCTTGCAACCCTACTATGATAAAGATGATTATGATGATGGCCTACTGACCTGTGTTACTCTTCTCTCCCAGGACGGGAAAACGTTAGTGAAGGTGAGAGGCTCAGCTCCTTCCTCGATAAAATATGCCAGAGGAGGCCGTCTGGGGTTCCTCTCTGCATCTCACACACACACACACACACACACACACACACTTAAACTGAATTCATTCTGCACCATACTAACACAAACACCGGCGACTATTATCGCTACTTTCTCTGACCTCTGCAGTACTGAAGTGCCGTCTCCATGGCACATTTTCTCTCTGTGTCCCAGTGGGGGCGCTGTGAGTTCTGAATCAAGCTGCTCTGCCATAGATAAACTTCCAACGAGTTATCAAGCAGGAACAAAGCTGCAAAGACATATGCAGTGTCTCAGTGTCTCTCACCGTCTCCTAATATGTGTATAAATGTCTCGCTCTCTCAGTCTCTCTATTTTTCTGTTTCCGTCTCTCTCTCTCCCCCAGTCTTTGCCTCCTCACTCTTAGTCTTTGTGTCTGCCTGTGTCTCGCACTCTTTTATAGCATCTGCATCAGTCCTTTTACCACAGTCAAGCTTTCTCTTAGTCTCTATTGTAGTCTCTGTATTTATTTTGAAATATTTCTTTCCATCTCTTTCTGATTGTCTCTCCATTCTCTCTCTTTCAGTCTGCGTCCCTCATTTTTTTTCCCCTCACACAGACAGAAACGATGTCTGTCTCTTTCATATCCTGTCCCACTCTGTGCCTGTCTTTGTCTGTCTACAGTCTCTCAGTCTGTCTCTTTTGTAGTCTCTTCAAGAAAGACATGCAGAGACACTGAAAGGATGTTTGTCTCCATCTCTCTCTAAGACTCTGTCTATTGCTTTCCCTCAGTCATGTGTGTATACATCCCTCTCACCTGGCTGTGGCACAGAGTATAAGCAGTCCTGGAAAAAAGGCATCGCTGTAACGACCCCAGTTGCTCCGGATGCGCATAACAGCTCCACCCCTTTTAACATTTCTGATTGGGCACTCAGGTATAAGAGGCGGGGAGTAAAGTTGTACTTGCCAGGATCTAGAAAAAACACGAGCACATGAATGAATTTATTGTAATTAAGATATTTCGAACAAGGCCTTTCGTTTTCTTATGTGGACATATGGAATAGTTTCACCTTGCAGCATGCAGTCATACGCCTTCCTATCCTGTGGTCCAATAGCATTCCAGAATGCTGCAGGCTCCGCCCCTTCTTCTACTTCCTGAATGTTCAGATTGCTGTTGCTCAATCCCATCTCAGGGGGACGCCTAATACACACCGATCACATTAGTATACACACATTGCAACACTATTTCTACAGGGCCAAATAGTCACCCGATGTCACTGGTTTCTTTAAATCGTGTGACTATACATTTAAAAAAATCCATACTTTTCCAGACTCAAATATACAGACTTCCACTAAAGAGTTTTTTGAGCATATTTAACCTCTTAAATAGCAATTTATTTACCTATTTATATATTCCAGCTATAATATTTTAGCTAATACAATCTCTGATGTATGCCAGAGTCTGAATCTCTGATGTTTTCCATGTTTTATCGCACGTTTGGGGGCGCTATACTGTCATGGCAACTGCTGCCTCACAACGCAACAACCAATCACAGCTGTGCAGATCCGGTCTCTTTTGGCAGTGCTGAGAGTCTGATCTTAACCATACAAAAAAGTCTAAAATAAAATAAACTTCATCAATAATATGTTTTTATAAACGCATAATTTTCTCTCCATTTTGGGCTTCCATCCACAATGAGGCAGCGATTTCAGTCGAAAAACACCCTGCAAAGGGAATAAACTTAAATGCCGCTTCCACTATGTGTAGTTCCAGTGTAATATGTGAAAATTGAGGCTTTCGGAAAACGATGCCATTTTTAGTCATTGCAGAAACGTTCCAAAAAGCCAGATGTAAATAAACAACAAAATGTTATATTTTAGAAAACTGAATTGGAAAATAAAATGGAAACACAATTTCATTGTACTCGGCATTCTTTTTTCCTAATACTAATCCAGACCTGGAAATTACTCGAATCAAATTTTCATACACTTCCAAACTTTTTTTGGAGTTTCGCATGCACAGTTTTCTCCTTGTTAGTCTGGGGAAGGATTCTTACATGTGTGTGAGCTGCTGAACGGTGTGTTTGGCAACTTGACGTGCACTAGCGTGGGCCTTGCAGCCGTGCCACAGGTAAAGTGCCCCCTGCTGGCTGTTTATCAGAAGCACAGAGCCACGAGAACGCAGATTTGAGGTAGAGCATTCCACCTCTAACAGACTTGCCTCGACAGGCACAGCACCCCTCACAGAAAAGAGGCGCCAGTCACCTGAAAAAACGCACACAATCAGATCAGTGTAAGCATTTTGGGGTTTTTACATGATCATGAAGGTTTAGATATATACACCATTATGGTTGGTGAATTCTTGATTCTGATTGGTTTGGATGGTAATAATTTGTAATAATTTATGCTACAAATAGAATTTGCTTATTATGGCATCCAGAACACCAACTTGGCTCCAGATTAAATAGATTATAAAACAAGAAAATTGAAATTTCGATGAACACACATTTAGGAGGTTCATTATTTATTTATGTAGTTGGTAGTATGAGCACATCATGCTATAGGTCAGCTTATATTATATAATACGTTTGTGTACCTGTGTGTTTACTGTGTCCTTTGTGAATGATCAGGCCTCCTTGGAAAAGCTGCAGAAAACATGGCGGCTCCTCCCCTTCCTTTACGTTCACCTGTGGCTTATTCCCAAAGGGTAATGGCAGGGACGGGTCCATTGTGTTAATCTGAGAGTGCCGTCCTTGCCAGATAAAAAAGGCGGAGCTTTCCTGGTCTAAACTTTGATCCTCAGGGATACCTTTAGAGGTTCACACATTGACATACACACACACACACTAGGTTACACGATAAAGCTTAAAATGTGATTTATTTAGGCAAACACTAATAGATGGTAGGAATATAACAGTACATGTATTCGTTCCAGGACATGACCTTCTGAAAAAAATACTCGTTTTACATGTGGAATACGTTTAAAATCCCTCACGCACATATTAAGTTAAGTTTGTTTAGTCTTTCACTTGTGTTACTGTGGCTACTTGATCTGTACTGAAACAATCCACATATCGAGGGAGTGAATGACTGAATTAAGGATGGATAGAATTGTTTTTATTTATAAATAAATAACTCGTGTGTTTCTTAACTGCATACATTTGTTAATTTATGCTGAAATAATAGAACAGTTAAACAGAACACGTTTTAAAAATTAAATATTAAATGTAAAAAACACAATCGGTATTACCCAAATTGGGACTAATAAATGTAAACTATTAGATTTTTTTTAATCAATGTAATTTGTGCCTATTTAATTGATTACTCAAACTGATCAATATATTAAAAAAAAAAAGTGTATTGCATTAATTAGATTTATTACATTTTATTTTTATAAATTGTATTTTATATTTAAACCAAATTTTTTTTTTTATTTCAACTGTTAATGTTCGCAAATGTTAATAAATAAATAAATAAATAAATTTATATATATAAAATAGTAATATTATAATTTTGCACAATAACAACCACATATTTTGTCATAAGCAACTGTCTTTCTCTCTCCCTCTCACACACACACACACACACACACACCTGTAGCACTGAGACGGTACGTCCAGCAAATAGCATACGTGTTGTCCTCATGTAACTGCCCCAAGCTCTCTGAAGCCACTCTGCAATCTTCTCCTATTCCAGTATGCCAACATTCTACAGAAACAGTACTGAGCTTTGCCGGCTGGCCATCAGCAAGGGTGACCAAGTCCCGGCCTCTCTGTATGTCTACACCATGCAGAATTATAGGCTTCACCTCAGACATGCACTTTCCAGCAAACAGGGCTTTCGCATCACATGACCACATGTCAGCCTGAGAATCTACAAGAGAAGAAGTCTAGAGAGAAATAGTTACAGTCAGATGAAGTAAATTGATTGTTTTGTGGACATTCATTAATCAGGAATGTACAGTATCTCATAAAAGTAAGTACACCCAGTCTGGAAGACAGGACCATACACATTTGTGTATCTTGTGTATTAGAGCACATAGAATTTGGTGCTTTGAGGACAATTCTATCATACTGAACACTGGATGTTCAACATGGCACCTTATGGCAAAGACTCTCTGAGGGTTTGAGAAGTAATTAGGGAGACCTAATTACTCAGTGGATGTTGCTGGTTGCTCACCTGCTTGACCTCCTGTCCATTGGGAGTCACGTCTTGTCCTTTTTCACACCAATCAGCAAACTTTCTCCTGAAGAGAACGGTCTCGTTCTGTTCAAAGATACGGCCAAACAGAGCCCAACCTGGCCGACCCACACCCTTCCTAAATGTGCAAACGTATTTAGTTATAGAATCTCTACATTGTATGATATTCTTAGCTGTCTGAGTGTTTGTCAGATGCACCTCTCAATCTGGTTATTTCTCCCAAAGGGGTCTAGGGGGTTCATCCTGCAGTTGGTGTAGTCATAATCACCGCTCCATACCTGCTGAGCCAAATGCAATGCCAGCTTCCTGTCACTGGGGGAAACATCTTTTCCATGCCACAAGTAGAGCTCACTGCCAAAGTCGAACAGCAGGCTCTGAGAAGCAAATAGGCAGGACTCATTAGGGAATATGACTAATCTGAAATACCTGGGGTGAAGAAAAAAATCCAACCAGAACATCAACTTATTGTAAGGAGGAATGAAAATTGTGTGGATGAGTGTCACAGTATTTCATCATGCTTGTTGGAACCAGTCAATTTGAGTGACTTCAAAACCACCAAAACCAAATCAAATTGGAAATTGTTGTTGGATTTTGTAGGTAAAAATCAGAATTTTCTTCTTATACTTGTCTGTGGAATTAATTGCCTCAATAACGCCACTAATCCTGAAAGAAATCCATTGCCTTGTTATATATTTCTGTCAATTTCAGCCCACTCTTCCACTGACTTGTGTGGACAAGCATCAGCATCAGACTGTGGACCTATTTTTCTATTTCTCCAATAAATTGAGTCATTCTGCAGGTCAGTCACACACTGATTTGACTCGATACACAACACAGCAGTGTGAGAGTGTGTCCGTTTGTATATTAAACAATAAAACTAACCAAAAAGTCTGAAAAATAACTGCAATCCAGTTTGATTTCCTTACATTAGTCCATGTCTGTGTGTGTGATCACCTGGGAAGAGTCCAGCAGTGACAGGCATGGCACTGAGGCCCAGCCCTGCTCATGGGGGCAGAGTCTGTCTCCCTGTAGCCTGTACACACAGTTTGATTCAGTGATCGCCGTCTCATACTGCTGATCATCGTCTGAACAGCCTGCGTACGCACACACACACACACACAAACACAATGTGTCAAAACATTTTAAGATGTAGGTAATGCTGAAAAATCAAGTCATTTGTGAGTCTCTAACCACTGTATGAGGTTTTTCCTCCCAAAAGTTTCCAAAACTCTGCTGCTTGTGCTTCATCCGTGTTTATTCCCTCATCCAGGTGAATGAACTCCGTCGCTTGGCAGCCCAGATCCCGCTGGGACACGACCAGTGAGGCCATGGCGGAAGCCTTCAACAAAGAGGCAATCAGTAATATAGAATTAATAATGCAGAGTCATTATAAATAATAATTGTAGTTTCATAGGAAGAGTAAACAAGACATTTAAATACATAAGGTGACATTTAAAGCCCAAGTTCATGATGTCTAACGAACTGACAAAAAACACAAAAAGCTGAAAAAGATTAAGAATAACATCCCTTAATTAAATAATAAAACAATAAAATAAAAAAAGAACATGGGGGGAAAAACTTTTAGAACATTTAGAAAAAAAATAAACAAGGAGAAAGAAATAAAAAATGAGCTATACAGCAGATGCACCAGAATATAAATAAAAATGTGAATAAATTAAAATAATTTAGTAAAGAAGAATAAGAAACAGGAAATGTGCATGTGTAATATATATATATATATATACACACACACACACACACACACACACACACACACACACACACACACACACACACCTTCTCTCTCTCACAGGTGTTAGACAGCTGCCCTGTCCAGAGGAAGCACAGTGATGGTGTGACCAGCAGGAAGCAGTCTCCACTGTTCAGTGAGCGAGCTACTGGCTCCACCAAGCGTACTTGCACTCGTCTGCATCCTACCACAGGACAAACAATACATTATCCACAAATCCTCAAAAAAAGAGTTGCTGGAAAAATAGAAAAATTTATAGAAGAAAATGTAAGCAACTAGTTAAAAAAATTAAAAATCTCTAATATAAAGAAGACATTACAGTACCTTTTACAAGGATGAGCATCAGGTTGGTGTAGGGTACAGTGTTTGGGACAGTCTTGGCAGATGATGTGCTAGTGGAGTTGTGGTTCTTTTCAGCTGCAGGACAAAAGGAAAGACGACTGAGATTTTCTTATTCGGTAAGTAGTTTTGACAGTCAGAAACTGCAGTTACATGCTTATTCCAGTGTTCATGTGGCTCACATGTCTCACCCATATTGGTTTCCATGGCTGTGGGGTCGTCTTGGGCCTGCATGAAGTCCTGCATGACGTCGTTCCTCGCTGCAAGAGCACGTAAAGGATTCCTCGACCCCTGAGTACGACGGGATGGCCGGACCGAGCGCCGATGCTCCGTTACTGCAGAGCTCAATCTACACACACACACACACTTTCTAATCCTTTCCACTCCTAACATGTCAATTATAATTAAACTACATCAGGATACAAAAGTTTTATTTATACGAAACTGTTTAATTTCTCTTAATTTCTTCTTAGTTAATTAATCGATACTTGCAGCCCTTTTCGAGTAGTCAATGTGCAGCTTTTATAGCAGTATATATATTTACTGTCCTCTAAAAACAACAACCATAATCAGCCATTATTGTCTAAATAACTGGCAACAAAAGTGAGTACACCCTAAGTGATGAGAAGTACAGAGATTAACCATGCAAAGCCACAACTGTATACAGCCACTAAAGGAAACAATTGATTTTTAGACCTCAAGGCTTACAATCCTAAAAAAGGCCTACAAACATTTCTTACAAAACACACACATGCTGGTCTTACATGGAAGTGTTGGACTGGCAGACAGTGCTCAGGTCCTGCTCTGCATCTCCTGGGCCACTCTGACACTCAGGGAATGAGGGTGTGTCGGAGGTTGCGACCTCTTTGGCGCTCTCCATGGCAACAGGCTGCTGGGGTTCCTGTGGTTCATCAAAACTCTTTGATTGTGTCTCAGGCTCTGTCGGCACAGGAGCCTCAGATTCCACAGAGATCTCCTACAAGCAGGGTCACGCGATCATTTTAAGTTACACACACACACACACACACACACACACACACACACCACACACACACACACACACACACACACACACACAAAATATATATATAAATGTGTTATACCACACACACACACACACACACACACACACACACACACACAAAATATATATATAAATGTGTTATACCTCGTTTCTACAGAGTGCCTGTGGTTGTGCTTCAGTGGGTGTAGAAACCTCCTGAGCTTCATATGACAGACTTCTCTACATAGACAGAAGAAAAAAAGAAAATGTTTTCTTACAAAAAATGAAAGACATTTTCAATATCTGCCTTTTTCTTCTTTCATGTGCACTAGAACTACAAGACATTGTTTATTGTTTTAACTGTAAAGGGATTCCCAGGTTTATTTTGATGCATCGTTTCTAACCTGGAATCATCGAGGTCAACCAATTAATCAGTTTTGTTGATTAATCGGTACCAATAATTGATTGTTGATTAGCTATTCGCAAAAATCCACAACGTTAGTTTTTCCGGCTTCCGTCATTACGAGAGGGGCCTCTAGTGGCGAATCACTGACACCACATGCTGTTTAACATTTATTATTTTAACACATTTATAATTATAATGTATTAATTTGATAGTTGTATTTATTTATTATATATATATTTAGCACATTTTTATAATTCAGAATTCCTGTCATGTCAGTTTCTTTTGCTTATTTTTAAAAAAATTTTCTTATAGTTTTTCCCCCCAATGTTTTTCTTCTGCTGATTTTTTATTCCTTATTCAAGGATCATATTCTTAATCAGCTTTTTCTGTATTTTGTCAAAAATAAAAGTTAATTAATCAGAGCTTTTATCAGTTACAGTTAAGGAAATTGTGCAATGCCTTATTTCTAACCATTGCTCACCACAAAAGCAGCAAACAAATGATAATGCACAATGCACATGCTTGTACCATCATTTTTTGAAGCATCTTTTAATCTTTGCTCCACATGCATGGATGCACGCACACACACACACACACACACACACACACACAAAGCTACAGCTGAGGAAATATAATCTGGTTAGACGGAGCTCAATGCAGCAGGCAAGTAAAAAATGAAGTATAAATGCAGGCAACTTCACCCTAAAGCTTACAGCCATGTCCCTACACATCTGCACGCACACACACACTCACCTCATTAAAAAACATCTTGTATTGAGAGGGAGTGCTGGAAAGAGAGTAAACAGAGGAATACACAGGCTCCTAAAGACAGGAGATGAGAGAGAGCAGATGACAGAAGAGAGACAAAAGGTGAGTAGAGAGGAAAGGAGAAGACGTAGACTATAAAATTTGCATGTGAAGGAGGAATAACAGATCCTTGTTTAGTTTGCCATCCTTTGCAAAGCTTCAGGGTATGTTTCCTACTATTAAATAGATGACTAAATTCGAGATAGAGAGATAGTTAGAGAGAAAGAGAGAGAGAAAGAGCTGGAGAGATAGAAAGATAGATATTTGCAGACACATGGTCACAAGTATGGTATGTGCTTTTTAAACATCACATTCCACATTTAGTCCTAATTTGTTGTTATAGTAACCTTCAATCTTATGGCAAGATGGTCCACAAGATTTTGGATTGTGCTCTTCCTCTCCAAACCATATAAACCATATCCTTATGGAGCTGGCTTTGTGCACAGGGGCATTGCCATGCTGGAACAGGTTTAGGTTTCCAAAGTTCAAGTGAACGCAAAATTGTATTATAGCACATCTAAAGGCATACTGAACTATTTTTCTATAACAGTTTGGAGAAGACCCACATATGCCAGGAAAGGTCAGGTGTCCCAATACTTTTGTCCATATAGTGTAGATAGATAGATAGATAGATAGATAGATAGATAGATAGATAGATAGATAGATAGATAATCATCATATTTTATACACAAGTAGGTAATTATGATCGCTAACATTTTAGTTTGTCCAAATTAGGGTGATAAAAAAATTAACAGCATGTCCACAATTTTGTTTAAAAAACAATACTGTTTCAGAGACTCTCTCTCTCACTCTCTCCCTCACTTTCTACTGGGAGGCAAGTGGTTATTGTTGGAAGTTCACACACGCTTGTTGCCCTTACCCAACACTGAGCTGTAGGCTCGTGTGCAATGTTGCTCGTGTCCTATAGGAGGCAGCACAGGACAGGAATGAGGCGAAGATACAGGAACAATAACAAACAGAAGGCAAAAAAAGTCTCAACAACTCTACGTGTAAAAAATGGGCAAAAGAAACACATTTACACTGTACAAACCAGTCAATATTATTTGCATGACATTATTTAAAACTAGAGTTGGAACATTTCCATTAATTCTCTGGAAACTTTATGGAAACTTTCAATGGAAACTTACCAGGAATATATGAGAATGTAATAGAAATTTGAGAAAATTATATATACGAGCAAATATAAACATTTTGTTTGGTCATAAGCTGACGCATGCAAACCAATACAAATTTTAAAAGTTGATTTTTTGACCGATTTAAATGTAATTTTTTTGCTAATGGCTTACACACGGCACAAGAAAGTTTTAAACATACATTTATGTAATATTTATGTACACAACTTACGTACTTACCAAGATAGGACCTGCAGTAAGTGTGCTGTGTGCATGTGATTGATGAATGTGCAGAATAGAAATTTGAGTTAAATTGCATTAAATCTGTTTAACAAAATTAACCTGCAAGATTTTTTTAACTACATTTAAGTTCCATTTTATCAGCTAACCTGCAATTTTGTAAATTCCCAGTTTGTTCCCATTCATTCCTATATATTCCATTAATTACCATCGAAAATTTCCAGTCTAGAAAATGTCAGTAATATCGCAGCAACTGGAAACAATTAATTCTTTGGATGAGAAACACAACACTACATAACACAACACACCTGGGGGTGTGGCATGCTGAGCTTCATCCCATTCCTCTGCTCATGTTCTGCACCTTTCTGACCATCAGACAACCTGAAAAAAACAATTTTCCTCAAACATCATATGAATGGTGCTTGCTCTACATTAGAACCAAAGTGATCGGAATATACAGAGCGGAATTATACCCGTCTCTTGTGCTCAGCGGTGTTTGCAGGCAGTCCTCGGTCATGGAGACGGGCCTGCGAGATTTCAGAGAGGAAGCGTTAACATCCTTCCTGGCTCTTTGCCTCCAGGGGGCAGTAGCACGCGGCGCTGGAGAATATTCTCCTGCTGTAACAAGCGTAAACTTGTCGCGCCGCTTGCCGTTCAGTACCGCCGTTTGTCCAGTTGGGGTGCTGTTGTTAGGGCTGGTCTTCTTTAGGATGCCTTTGACCTGTACAACAGGTTTGGGTTCAGCATCTTCAGTTGGTGTGGGCTGCGAACCGGAGAGACGCATTTCGCTGGGTTTGAGGTTTACCGAGAGAGCTTGTTGGCGTTCAGAGATCTCAGATGGTAGATGCAGAGAAGGAAGCAAGACAGGCTCTTTCTGCAAAGACAGTGAATTTGCTACAAAAGGATTGTTCGTGTTGCACCCTACAGGTGAAGCTTTTTCATACTCTATATTATGCTTTTAAGAAGAGGAGTGTGATAAATATACATACACTGATCAGGTTGACTTCTTCTGCAGTGATTGGCTGGGTGCGGTAACGCGCTCCTCTCTCCCTGCGTCTCTCTGTGACTTCCACAGAACCGCTGTTCACTCCTGGTCCTCTAAGACCACCTGGAGGTTTTGGCATGAGTGGCTGAGAGAGTTTATTAAAAAGTGCCAGTTTCTCACTCAGCGAGAGCTTGGAGCTGGCATCGTCCTGCTCGAGCTCCGCCTCTGTCTGTTCCATCTGGGCATCACCTGGCACAGCAACATGAGACCTACTTCACAGAGCACATACCAGCAAGGTTTAGTCAGTCAGTGTTTGGAATATAATTTGATGTTAGTCAAGAGATAAAAGCAGTCTCACTCACCTGTCTGTCGCCTCTATTTGTTTAGAACTGATGGGCTGAGTGAGGGCTCGTCGTCCCCGAGAGTCCCTAAAGCTGCTGCTGATGGAACGAGGCCTCAGGAAAGAAGAAGCCTCAGGGGCTGCAGTTTTCTCCAACTCCTGTGTCCATCAGAGAGAAACAAGAATAGATTAAAGGCCAATTTTAAGTAGTTGCAATGTACAGAATTATTAGCTGAACATTTATTTTTAGTGTAATGGGTTACTCTACGTAAGTAGCTTTTTTTATGTATCAGTACTTTACTGAGGTATTTTCATTTGAGGACACATTTACTTTTACTTCACAACATTACAAAAGGCAAAATTTTTTTACTTGACTACATTTTGCAAAATCAGTCGTGCCTTTTTCATTTATGAATGGATAAAATCGTGCACTGTTTTTGTACTGTAAGTATACAAGAGCAAATAGAGGTCTGTTTCTTTCCTTCCCGACCAGCAGGAAAATTTCATTTGAAGCTAGTGCTCATTTCCTTCATGACTACAAAATGCAATGTTGTCACCGTGTAATCCATAAGCTTCAATCTACAACCTGTAAAAATCCTCTCTCATCATCTTGATAAAAAAAACCCACTGACCCTCCCATCATATCCTGACTGCCTCGCCTTTGGTCTAATTTGCATAATCATTAATTTGACGTGCCCTTAAACGTTCTCATTTCGTTCTCCCTTCATTTTGAATGTTCTTAACCCTAGCGAATTCAAAACATGGAAATTCGCTGGTAAAAACATTGGTATGTTCTATGAATTTTTTCAAATATGCAAAAGTCATATCCAAAAACATCCATTAAATTTTAACTAGATGTCCGTGTTTGTCTTCAATAGACCGTACAAAATTGGGTCAGTAGGTGGATGAATAAAACAGCAGCGAGGTGAGATGTGCTGAAACGAATGGATCCAAGAGCCGCACTCAGTAATCCGATACTCTAGGATTTCCATTAGCATAGAGCAGAGGGATAATCTAATTATAGCTGTGTATTATTCGTACAGTAATTTTCACTAACTCTTTATCCAAACATGGGGAAGAAACGTTTAAAGAGTTTACTGTAAAAAATAAATAAATTATAATAGCACACTACAGCACATAATTCCTCAGTGTTGAATAGGGTCTCCAGGGTCAGTCCTTTTTTTCCCTCCAAGGTCTTCAGGACAGAATTCTGAGGATAAACATTATGATGTGTTTTTCTAAACCACAAGAGATAGCCAGTATTGCCCTTAATTTGCTCAATTTATGGTAAAAATACGATTCGTCAGGTGTAGGCCATTTTAGACGATAATCAAGCAAACATCTGTATGAGGTTGAGAGGTGCTGAATATCTTGTGTAAAACATGAATAAAATTACATCAAGCATGAATCACTGACAAATCTCAAATCATCTAATGTGTTGGTTGCCAAAGTCACATTTATTCAGATCGGGATTTTGGAGCATAAATTGAGAGCGTGTGGTGTTTTTCAACCCAAACCATGTAGCGTTAGATTTTTAGATTTCTTTTATTTTTTCCTTTATCAGCATTTTGTCATCAATCACATTTGTCAAATCTGTATTACTATTTATTTCTTTTTTAACAGATGCAGCACATTCTGTGAAAACCTAAAAGACGACAACGTGGGAAAAAAAGTCCCACAGCTTTCTAAAAACATACTTTAAAAAGAGACATCTTGGCAGCGACACTCATCATGGCTCTTTCGTCAGTCTTTACATCCACTAAAAGAGAGGGAGGGGAATATAAAAGCAGTTACTGACAGAAAAATGTTGTTTATTTTCTTAAAGAAACACACTTGCCTTAATGTGGACCATGTTTATGTCTCCTGCTACATCATACAGGCATTGCTTATTCACTTACACACACACACACACCTCTATGAACAATGTAAACCTCTGATGTCATGTTCTGACTAACACTTACATCACTTGGCAATGACACTTGACACTATAAAAACAACTTCCTCTTCGAAAAAAAAAAAAGTATACAAAACACCATATACTTTGATTGCGATAGGTATAATGCTTTTCTGTCAGAAATTGCTCTGTGTGTGTTCTAGTTGTAGCACTTCGTTTTTTGTTGTTGTATTAAGGTACCAGATACCCAACAAATTTAAATAATAAGCTAATTGTTTAACCCGGACAGGGTTATATCAAGAAAATGTATTGAGTTCAAAAGTATTTTCTTGTTTTGTATCTGGGTTTTTTATTCCATATTAGCTTGAATGCCTCTTCTATCAAATACAAATATTTAACAACTTTACATATCAAATAACAAAACATGAGCTCCAGAGTTTACAAAAGTCTTATTTGACTTTAATCACCTAGGTGTCCAAACGCTAGTCCAGCTAGTGTTACATTATTAAGAATACTGTGGTCCTCTACTCTTCAATAAATATCCATCATTCAGTCTGTCCGATAAAGCATCCTGTGTACATCACTTCATCAGGTCTAGATTTGAAAAGCACACTTTTCCAACAAGATAGATAATTTTAAAGAACATGGTTGAAATAAAAAACTTGCCGTACGAGTCATAATTCAGCCAATTGTGGGGTTTTCTTTTATAGCTACTACATGTAAAAGTTTTGACCAAGAACCACGATACAAATAATCCACCAAAAAGTCCTACACATTGGTGTAATTTTAGATACAATTTTAACACAAATGTCAACCATGAGATGAAATGCCCAGGAGCAAGCTTTTTTAGAAAAAGAATCAAAGACTAGGTTGGGTGTAATGCAGCCCAGTTTACCATGCAGAAATTATTATATTATATTTTATTAAATTACACTGGAAATCTTATTGTTTCTTTACTCTTGTACAACAGCATTTGACTAACATGAACACTGTTTATTAAAGGACACCTTGTCATTATTTTTGTGGTGTTTATAGCTACAATTAATGATGCAAAATTTAGACAACAATTTAGCTCTTGGCAGTTATAATGACTAAAGAGTTGTTCCCTCAGGAGCCTCAGTCGTGGAAATAACCTTAAAGTTACAGCTTTACATTTAACTTTTACACTGTGCAGAAAACAAATTATATATATATTTAAAACAAATTCCATATAGAAAACAAATTAGGTTAACAAAATGAGACTTATCCAAGTGACTAGGATTTTTCCAATCTGTTTGTGAAAGGTCCTTTTATTAAATTGTTTCTATCGGAACAAAAAAAAAGCATTTTAAGCTTAGAGCTACTTCTTTTTGTTAAAAATAAAAAATAAAAAAACAAAAACCTTCTGACTAAACAGATTAAGAAATTCTGTGGTATAAATAACTACCAAGCTGGTAAATAAAATTCAATAATAAGCTACTTTTATATGTAAAAGAAAAAAATAAATAAAAACCATTATTTAAAATCTATTTCTGTAAAACTGTTTTGGTGCAACATCTATTGTCGAAAGCGCTATACAAATAAAAATGATTTGCGTAAACTTACAAATATTTACAAAAATCCTTCGAATATATTGTCAATAAATAAATAACCCAAATTAATTTATTAACTGTGGTTTCATTTCTGGTTAATACGAGCCATTAAACCATGTCTATTTTTACCTAAGGTACATTTCTGCCATGCCGTGTATTTTTCCTTTCCATTTGCTTTAGTAATACATTTATCATTTCTTTCTATAATCAGTTTTTCTCCTCAACATTTGTTCAGTTTCAGTTATACAAAATACATGGTAAAATTTTGGCAGCATGAAAAATAAACAACAATAAAAAAAGCGACTGTGTCAATAATTTCTTGTTGAGCAACTACAGCCACAAGCTCTGTCCTTCACACACACACACACACACTTTTTGCAGTGAACATTACTAACCTGAGTTTTCTTGATCCATGTTGTCAATACCTCTGTAAAGTAGAAATGTCACAAGGAGTTAACACACTTCACTGGATGACAACACACACACAAAACACAGGCACATGGAGGCTCCTCAACCACAAAAATAATGGAGATGCAGGCCTACACCTCACCCGGACAAAATACAAGTTGATTTCACATTGATTTTATGACCTTGGCACTTCCCTATGAGGGATCTGACACACACATTCACTCTCGCTTACACAGAAACACATACACGTCTGTACAGGTTAAAGCCATGACATAAGTAAAACACTTAAAGTGATGAGCTCAACCTCAGACTCAGCAGGGGAGGAGTAAGAGGTCCTTGTATGACTTCCTACCACTCATTAAAGAGGATGTGTGTAATGTGTATTTTTACTCTTTTCACAAAACACTGATCCCCCCCCCCCCAAACGTTTACCTACAGTAAGTTGAATGTGTAACCGCATTGAAAACAGCTAATCTGACCTGTTTAGTAAGAATGAGGATGTATGCAAAACACACACGCAGCCAACAGACATTGTTTTTTTTGTCGTGTCAGGAACAGATATTTTGCAGACTATCATATATACACATACATACTAATATTTTATGTATATATATATATATATATATGGAATTATATACATAACAAAAAAGTGTGAAACAACTGAAAAATGTCACATTCTAGGTTCTTCAAAGTAGCCACCTTTTGGCATTCTCTTGATGAGCTTCAAGAGGTAGTCACTCGAAATGGTCTTCCAACAGTCTTGAAGGAGTTCCCCGAGAGATTCTTGCCACTTGTTGCCTTCACTCTGCGGTCCAGCTCACCCCTAAACCATCTCGATTGGGTTCAGATCCGGTGACTGTGGAGGCCAGGTCATCTGGTGCAGCACCCCATCACTCTCCTTCTTGGTCAAATAGCCCTTGATGCCTTCAGTGTGACTCTACAATTTTCATAGTCATGAAAATAAAGAAAACTCTTTGAATAAGAAAGGTGTGTCCAAACTTTTGGTCTGTACTATATGTGTGTGTATGTATATATGTATACATTACATACACACACACACACACACACACGTGTGTATACATACATGTGTGTATACGTATATGTATATATATATATATATGTGTGTGTATACATATGTATGTGTTGTGTATATGTATATGTATATATGTGTGTGTATACATATGTATGTGTGTGTGTATATGTATATATGTGTGTATACATATATATGTGTATATATAGTGTGTACGTATACACACATATATACATATACACACACACACATATATACATAATGTGTATATATGTATATACACACATCTGCCTAATTATAGAATTGGCTATAAATAATATAGAAGATTGGCTTTATAAGAATATACTTATAGATATATTCTATATATAAATGAAGACGAATTGATGCCAAACATGTTGAACAAAATAAGATCCTCAAGAAGCACAAAGTCTGTAATCCAAAACAATATACATTTTGTTACACAGTGCATATATTTAAAATGGTTTAATTTGGAAGCAACCACAGACCTATTCTAACAAATATTTTTAGTTCACTATGTAGCACTAAGAAAAGAAATGAAATATCCAAGTAATTTTTTCTGTCCTGGGTTTGGAAACATTACGCAGTCTTTTACGTACCTGTTAACATCATTATTAAATAAAACACTGCTAAAAGATTCAGTCATATCCTTTAAGAGGAAAAAAAAAAAGATTCATCTTCAGTACAGATGCTGTTTCTATTTCTATTAGATCAGCATAATAAATACAATTTGGATCGTATTTCCACACCAACGTTGTCTGGGGATGTCTGTCTTATGTAATTGTGGGTGTCTTCTCACACCAATCATTCCATGTGTGCTGTAAACGCCTCATAGCTTCAAACTGATCGCCTTGACCTTTATCATAACAGCTTGTTGGAGGATTTTTGGCTGAGCAGGTTTAAGCATTAATACTGTGAGTCACATGACCGTAACATGTTTTACATTTTTACTTGTGCTTTGAATTCATTATTGCATTTAAATGTTCAAGTAATATACACTGATAACATTATACATAATTGTATTAGTAGGTGGGATTTATTAGGCAGGCAGTGAACATTCTGTTCTCAAAATTAACGTGTTAAAAGCAGGAAAAATGGGCAAGCGTAAGGATTTGAGCGAATTTGACAAGAGCCAAATTGTGATGGCTAGACGACTGGGTCAGAGAGTCTTCAAAACTGCAGCTCTTGTGGTGTGTTACCGGTCTGCAGTCGTCAGTATCTATCAAAAGTGGCCCAAAAGGTTATTTTGTGCTTTTTAAATATTACATTCAATGTTAAATCCCAATTTGCTGTTATAATAAGTGCCGATTTTTTGGAAAGAGTGGAGATTAATGCTCATTCAGCCACAAGGGTGATAGTAAAGTCAGGTACTGATGTATTAATTCAGCATTCTGAAAATCATCCCAGTGGTGTTAAATAGGGTCGAGGTCAGAGCTCTTCAGCAGGGCACTCAAGATCTTCCACTCCAACACTAAGCCATATTTTTATGAAGCTCACATTCTGCACAGACCAAGACAGATTTGGGTGTTCTTTTTCAAATAATGAAACAAGTTCATGCTATGACCTCTAAAGAAATCCTACACAATCATGTGCCCCCAACTTTGTGGTAACAGTTTTTGGGAAAGAAACACACATGGCTTCAAATGTCAGATGCCCTAATACTTCTGTATTTAGGAGAATTATTTAAAACAAATCAATAGGGATTGTTGGTTTGTGCACAGAAGAAACCTTTTACTCAATACATGTTAAAAGAACGTTTGTATGGTTGACAGCTGCCAAATAATCCATACCCGGAAAGCGTTTTAACGTGCAGTGACATACCCACAGCTCTCCTGCATTTCGGAGGCGGTGATTGGCTGTGTTCGGAAACGATCGTTAGTTTTCCGGCTCCCGGCAGCCCCTGCTGGCATGTAGCGTCGAGTACGCCGGCGACTGCCATCAGATCCTGCTTTGACCGATGGGTCTCGGACCGTGTTGGAGCCTCCACCTTCAGAACTGTGGGAATAATAATAATAATAAAAAAAAGCATTCAAAAACTAAAAAAGAGAATTGAATATTAAGTGTAAAACACCATCAGCGCAGTGTAAATAGCATTAGCGCTAATGTTAATATATTTTACAGGTTAAAGCTTGTTAAATCTGATTCAGCCCCATGTGACTGTTATCATCACTCCTGTAGTGCAACATCTCCAGACCCAGTCCAGTAAAATTAGACACTACATATGTTTCTCACTACGCATACAATTATTATGCCTATTATGCTGTTCGGGAAGTGCAAAGCACATACATATGCACACGCGCACACACACACACACCCCTACACTTGATCAGAGGCAGTTGAGTTTTTCTGCAGCAGAGCCCTTTTCAGTTCACCCACTGATATGCGAGTGTGAAGCTGCAGCATGTCTGGGTCAGGATGGATTTCCGTAGCTAGCGTGTTGGACAGATCCAACACGCACTGCCTGGAGAAGGGCAACGAAGAAAAGGGGAAAGACTAAGATGTTGGAATGGAGGCACAGAGGTAATACGCTGGGTCTAGTCAGTGAACGAAGAAGTGGAGGGATTCAGTAAAATGGAAAGATGATAAAAGGAAGGAAGAAACGTGTACAGACAAAGTGAAGATGACTTAAGACTAAAGGAAGACAGACATGCAGAAGACAAAGAAAGCACAGACATTAATATGAACAGCAAGACGGCTTTAACAATTTGGTTGAAACAAACAAAAATACATTCATCCAACAAAGAAATGCACACAAATTTCAGCTCGTCTTTAGTTTCGCATTAAACCGATAGAGCTAACAAATAAGGAAGGCTTTTACTTTTATACAAAAATACCCGAAGTCAACATTAAAGATATTCTCTACTAAATCGATCGCGTAAAAACCCGGCCTTTAAACCTTCTGTGCCACACCTCCTAATGCGTACGGTTTTAAAATAGAAACTAATTCAGCATTTTAGCTTCTTTAAAACCTTTAAAAAATTGATAACAATAATGTTTGAGCGTGTAAGAAACTGCAAATCATTTTAAACCTACTGAGAAAAACTCACCAATGTTGAACTGGTAGCTTTCACCTTCAATTACTGATAGTGTTTCTATTGATTCAACACTTTCTCACCTTTAAATTATTAACCATGTTCAAACACCCAACCCATAATCATCAAATAATTATTCATATGTCCAAAGAGTCCAAAAGTGCACACAAACCGGTGTTTATCGGCCGTTCGATTTTTTATTTTTTTTTTAAAGTCATGCCATTACTTAAAGTTACTTCCGTTCTATTGCATCAGTAGACAGCTTAAGAACTATGACAAATGTCTTGTAGGTGGAAGTTCCCTTTTCTCCTAGAAGTTACTGAACTGCAATCAAAAAATAAAGGGGAAAAAATAATAATAATCACAAAGGAAATCATACACGTAGAGAAAAACGTCTGATAAAGAGCGGCTGATAAAGTATATACATGGTAACATATTTACATTTACAAGAATCATGTTTGGTGAGGGGCTTTGGGGCAAATCAAATGTCTGCTATAAAACCAATCTAAAATGAATTTACAGAATAAAATTAGAATATACCTTTAAAGAATATCCTAGACAGTGAAATATTTTAAATCGCTGCTGCCAAGATGCTCCAGTTTCAATCACAGACCATGGAAAGTAAAACTTAAATCCGTCACAGGGTGGGGATTGGTTAAAAAATATATATACACGTGAAAAACTTCTCGTTTTACATTTATATTGACAATATTATCATGGGCTGCATTTCAACTTATTGGGAGAAAAACAGTAGTTCTATAAGAAATCACAAAATGAGCACCGCCTATACACCCAAAATGGCACGATTCTCATTTCACAACACCTCTGCAAAG
Organism: Silurus asotus; assembly: GCA_024362625.1. Lineage (NCBI taxonomy): Eukaryota > Metazoa > Chordata > Actinopteri > Siluriformes > Siluridae > Silurus > Silurus asotus. Next base: position 1,179,431 of record MU535751.1, on the reverse strand, counting down.
ATTCGACTGTTAGATTGGTAGATACCCATCAAAGCATCGATTCCTAATTCATTGTTTTTGTACAGAATATTTACAGAATAATTTCTACTTATTTCTTGGGTGCAGATGTTCACAGTAAACCAGTGGTTCTTAACTTTGTTGGAGGTACTGACCCCCACCAGATTCATATTTGCATCCACCGAACCGTTCTTAAGCGGTGCGTGTCATCACGAATCATATGAGTCGGGTGTGTGTCTTGACCTTCGCCGAACCCCTGAGACTGAACCCCTGGGGTTCGATCAAACCCAGGTTAAGAACCACTGCAGTAGACCAAGCTAAAAGAGAAGTTTGACAACCTGCACCAAATAACCCACACTTGGATGTATAGATAACATTGGTATGTCAAGTCAATTTAAATCAAAAAGCTTTTATTGTCATTTCTGTCATATATAGCAGACGCAGTACTCAGTGAAATGAAACAACGTTCCTCCAGGAACCTGGTGCTACAAAAACAACAGAACAGAAAACACAGAGCTGAGGACTAGTAAGTGTCCTCGCCACATAAAGTGCTTTGTGTGCAACCTGGTGCAAACAGTGCAAGACGGACAGTGCAAAGACAACACAAGACAGTGCAGGACAGATACACACAACACAAAATAGCGCCGCCAGTAAACCTGTTGTATATTACACAGTGTGGTGTGTAAAAGAGTACTGAGTACAGGAGTGAACATTGTAATTCAACTAAAATGTAAACAAAATGTGCAAAAAAAATGTGCAAAAACAGCGTGTAAACGGTTTGTAGTAATGAAGTGATATAATATGAGTGGTGCTGAAAACATGGATGTCACCTCCATGACACAAAGTTTATTAAAAGGTTATAGAGATCACATGGCAGTGTATTGGCAGAAACAACTAAAATGAAAACTACAGCCAGAAGCATCGATATGCAGAGTCTAAGCACCCTTCCTATGTAGGAGCCCTGTTGGCTTAGTTACAAAAGACCATTTATGGGACAGCAGATTTTTTACACGCAGCCCAATTCTAACCCTAAATTGTGCTTATTGCCTGATGGAGGCCATAATTTTAAGTAACCCGGTCATCATTATAATTTGATTACAGATTAGCACAAATTATACAGTATACCAAATTACAGCTCCTAAAAAAACAGCCATGAAAATCTAATCCTGCCCATTATGGCAGGACCAAGAACATCATCATAATTACTCAAAACTTATTGCTAATCTACTGAGTGCTAAGAAATACATATACAATCATTTTGCAGCTCTCTTCTAATTCAATCATGTGGCAGCAGCACAATAAGTTCAATCGTGTATATACACCGGTCAAGAGTTTGAGTTACAGTGTGGTACTGTATTTACCAAAAACAGCTGATCCATTATGAGATGCAGCCTCAAGTTTACACAGAATGGTGAAAAATAAGGCAAAAAAAGCTTGCTGAGAGAAATCAGAGGAGAAGGATCAACTAGTTTGCGCTGACAGGGCGTCTACAGTGACTCCTTACAACCATGTTAAGCAGAAAAGCGTTTCAGGAAGCACAAAACATCAATCCTAGAAGTGGATGAGCTACAAAAGAGGAAAACCACATCAGGTTTTACTCCTGTCATGAACAAGGCTCAATTGGCCTAGCAATTTTATTTTAACCTTGAACTACCCGGTTTGAGCAAATTTGTGCCCGTGATAGCCTCAGATTCCTGTTCCTGGCTGACAGAAGTAAAACTCAAATGTAGTTTAATGGGATGCACATGCTGAGATGCTTTTCTCCTCACCACAGTTATAAAAAGTGATTCAATTTGATACGACCCTCAGAACCATCACTCACACTATGTTTTTGTTTTTCCACACCATTCAGGGTAAACTATAGAGAACATCCAGAAAGGCTGGTTTGAGTATTTCAAAAAGTGCTGTGAAACACCACTGCACTTTCTGAAATACTCAAACCAGCCTTTCTGGTACCAGTATCTAAACCTTCTGCAGGATTTCTACATTATGCTGCTAAAATTGTTTGGGTTTTTTTTAAAAGGCATGCGTGAAATGTGCAGGTGTTCCTAATAAAGTGGAGAGTAAGTGCAAGTTAAAAGCATGAAATCATTGTACATGAGGATTGTGATATTTCTGTATTAATTGATCTAATTTCCTTAAAAACTTTATGAATATTTCTCGTTTTCCGAAATCTTCCACAATGTGAAGAAAACAGTGTAAACGTCACCTGTTCGGGTTGGTCTTCTCGAGTTTAGCGTCGCCGTTGTAGCCGTTGGAGATGTTAAGCTCTTCCTCAGCTGGAGCTTTTCCAGGAGCCTTCATGTCACGGTTAATTCCACTTGATTGGCTTCTGTCGGAGCGGCTGGAGTCATGTTGTGAGTCACGCCCTTCCCTCGACCTCTTCGACCGATTAGACGGCAACTCCTCCTCCATGTTTTCATAGCGCTCCGCAAGCTCGCGTCTCCTTTCGGCTTTGTAGCGAGCGATCCTCTCGGCTCTGGATTCTGCTCCTGAACTTTCCATCTTCGTGTTTTGTCACTTGCTGTTTATGGAGTCTGTAGTAAACTGAAGACTGATTCATAAAACTTCAGGTTTCAGAGAGGTGAGGAAAGTGGAAGAGTCAGGAAAACAGAAAGCCTTGACCAATCAGCAGCCGAGAGAGGTGCAGGTTCTAGCACTCGAACAGCCCTCTACCATTGCGGTCGCTCTTTTGAGGACACAGCACTGTTGAAAAATCAGAGAATCGATTCATTTAAATACATTCATTAGCTCAGCAATGATTAGATTGAGATGATCAGAAAGCAATCAGACAGAAAGCACATCCACTTTAACACACAGCAATTAAAACCTGTGTTCACCATGTTCCTACCAGGCAGCTTTGAAAGACAACCCAAGGCCTTAAGATAACTGTGTCCACCTGTTAAACACGTCAGCTATAAAAATGAGCGCCCGCTTCAGTCTATTCTCAAACCAGCATGCCGTCTTGAGAGAACTGTTCATCTCTCTCTCTCTCTCTCTCGCTCTCTCCCTCTGTAAGATGACCTGGTTTGATTTGCTGCTCTAGCATCTGGGATTCTCCCCTTGCACTGTAATTCTAAACCTTTGACACACGGCAGCAACACCCCAACCTTCCACAGTACACCATGCACTCTATAAACCCAGCGTTCCAGCACCATTTCACTAAATAATAAAAGTTAAGGGTCGTGTCTTGAGTGCATTCATTCTTTTTCAGCGACTATTTAAATAAAATACAATGGCAATTAAACACAGGACCAATAACAGTCACAGTAAAATTGTTTGCATATGATCCTTGAGTTAGACACACAATTTGTTGCTATATTTTACTCTTCCTATTAATAATTTTAATACATTTTATAAAGCCATTTATTTATTTTAAATAAAATACATAAACATGTGGATGCTATGCCATTACAGGTAGGGCATAAAAAGTATAAGGAAGTTTTCTAAAAAAAATTAAAAATAAATTCAAGATTTTAAACAGCACAAAACTTAACATCTAATCAGCTGCTTGCAATCAGAGTATTATCGCCATATATTGTATATCCTTTCTACTGCCACAGCTGTGCAGATCAACATTAAAAGCATCAGGGTAGCAATTTCACAAAGGCTATTTTAGCATCTGTTAGTCAGATTAAAACTGGTTTAATGACCTGATGCTGCCTAAAACAGAACGGGAGTAGACATCGGTATATTCAGCTGATAGGCTTCTCGCGCGCGCGCACACACACACACACACACACACACACACACACACACACACACACACACACACACACACACACACAGACTAACCCATGACTACCTGGTCTCCAGGCCACAGCCAAGACACAAACAAAGCTGAGCTCCAGAAACCATTAATAAATTATGACATCACCTTATCAGACCGACGTTCCCAGAAGCTGAGAAGGACGAAGACGAATCCCTCACAGATGGAGTCAAAACACAATAAGTAATGATTGCTTATAAGTTAATATTAAAGCTAATATATCTCCCAATCAGTCTAACACAAGAGATTTGGTCTGCGTTTCTGAGAGTTGTGTGTTTAACTGTGGGTGTGGAGGCAACAGGCATCAGCTGCTCCCAACCACCAAAACGGTCAACGTCAGCGTTTCAGCCTTCCCGAGCTTACAAGTACAATACGCCTCATCTGACAATAAAACACCGCGCCAGGGGGCACTTAATAGACAGGAACAGCAGGTTTTCCCAAATCAAAAGTACTTTTGATCAACTTAATCATTCATACAAGATCATCATGATAGTATTCATTACATCATTGTTTTGTTTAAATTTTATAAAAGCAGCTCAGCAAATAATGCGAGCTGTAAATTGGATCCAAGTTTTATATTATTATTAATAAAAGTATTTGCTCTGATGCCAATTCTCTCATTAGTGCCAAATGTAGAATATATGAAGAAAAGTATATGAAGAATAAAACTCAGACATTTAAGACATATTTTCACTCAGCACTCGACTAATTTCCTATAACTGTACACTGTATAGTGTGTACATCCTGTATTAATAGCAGAGAGAAAGAAAATATAAGAAGGGAAAAACAGTATGATGGGTGGGATGGTGGATGTTACTTTGAAAATACCCTCTTTTAAGAAGAAAAGGGTTCTTCAATGATTAAGGGTTTGTTGAATAATTAAATGACACTCCGTTTTAGAGTTTTATAGAGAACCTATAAAAGAATTTAAACACACCTGTACAAAGCTTACTATCCACCGAGATATTACAGTGCCCTATAGTAAACCAGCAGTAAGTACATGACTATGTTGCTAAGCACACATCATTGTGGTTTTAAGAGCTTTCCATAAGCACCAACAGCCTAATGATCACTTCCTTCTTGCCTGGTAGTAGACACAAACACAAAATACACTTTGCTCCAGAATTATTGGCACCCTTTGGAAAAGATTTAAAGTCGATCCCAAAATGATTATCAGGATTTTAACTTCACATGGTGTGCCAACCCACAGAACAGAGGTTGGCATTATGTAGGTGTCAGGGCCAAGAGGTACAGTAACTAAGTCCTTCTAGTAAAGTCTGTCCATTTGGTGCAATCATCGCGATACATGAATGAAGAGTAAAACAATAAAACCCTTTGCAATTAATCTTCCTTATAATTAGAACAATTTATTTCTGCACATGAAATAAACATTACAAAGAAAATCTTTTTTGCCCTCTTTCACAGGAAAAATGCATTTTATAGTCTGGCATCAAAAGCGGGTCAGGGAATTTATTCACCACTTTGGTGCTCCAAAGAAATATCCCTTAAATACGATTTGTCTTCTAGTTCTACAAAGCAAAATAATTAAACATAGACAGAAGGCTGACACCAAAAGGGACATGCACACACATCAATAATTTGCAGACAATGTGTTGTGTGTATGAAGCTCAGATAAGTTTAAATTTATTTTTTGCACCCAAACAACAATATAGAAAAAGCAACTCAGTCATCGCTGCTGGTACCACCGCCAAACTTCCCTTCCCAACTCCTCTATTTAACTACAACTTCAACAAGCAAATGAAATAATTTTCTATTTGTAAAAACACAGAGTTTTATGCAAATCAAGATCTGTGTATCTATAATCTCTCACGCACTCAATGGAAAAAACATTTCCTGATTTGTCTTGTGTTCAAAGGCTTTCCTATATTCCAATATTCTTTATAATGCTATGATTGTTCAGGTTAAATCTCAAAATTGTGAAAAAGCAGGAAATACTTTATGTCCAAGGATTAAACCCAGGTTAGGTGGAAATAATCCTTGGACACAAGAACTCCAATTTTGCATCCTCAAAACCTTGAATAATGTTGTGTAGATAGAAAACTAAGACATACCTACACCCAAACACCTTGAGTTATAATAAAGCCAAGAGGAATAAAGAAATGAAGAACCAAGACATGAAGAACCAAAAGAAACCTAAATATTATAGATTAATTTTTATTTTTTAGAATATTAAAAAGCATGTAAAATGTGTTCAAGTGCATGTGCATGCAAGTGGGGTGTGTGTGTGTGTGTCCTCAGCATGGCATTGCATTGTGCTGAGGGTGAGTTATGAGCTGGAATTCCACGAGCGCGCGCTTAAGCAACAGGTGCGCGCACCAAACAACAAAAAAAGAAAACAATATTAATATTATTCCAAGAAATTTTATAATAATTTGATATAAAAATATGTCACGTAAAGTGGACAAAAACATTACAAATGCAGTGAGACCACAGTCATAAGCACTGTTGCTTAAACATTTTTATTGATTATTCGCTTTTTAGTTAATTGAAGTGGCTTTGATAATTGATTTAATTGTGCATTCTCTTTTTCTCTCGTACAATTAATATTATTTATTATTAAGTAAATGGGTAAAGAAGTGCTACTTACATGCGCTTCCGACGGGTCAGCAGCTCAGCTGTGCCAGGCCGGCCATGCGGCGTTTGCGCATGCGCACGACACCTCGGGTAGAGGCGGAGAAAAGCCCCATTAGGCTGTGTTATATTTATACACGCGTGTGTGAGGGGACAAAAATACATTTCTGTAGTTGAGGCCTTGGGGTTTTGCATCCCAAGAGGTCAAGGACTCGGATATATATACATGAGCAGCAAACACTAACAAACATTTTATGACAAACATAAAGACCATTATAATGAATGGGTAGCTTTCACTAAACTATAGGCTAATTCTAATAACTTTTGTTATTCTGGAGAATATATATATATATATATCAATGAACTTATTACATACACACTAAAACGTCTAATTTTCTAGAGAATGCCTCAGTATTTTATCCTTTTTGTTGCAACCAACTGTTTCACTGAACCCTACCTGAGGAAATGAGACCAGGTCACGTGACCATGCAAACACCTTTGCTAGTCGTTTATATGTACAGATTTTCTATTTTTAAATAAAAGTCACATAAAACACATCAAACCACACGTTTGAATTAATTGTATATATATTATAGACAATTTTTTTGTTCTTTTGTTATTATCTAATGTTAAGCCTAATGATTTTATTAATGCTGTTTCAATATAGTCATTGTGTCGTCTATTCCTCAATATGAGGACAAATCAGTCTGATCTAAAGTGTTCCCAATATTAGTATAAGTTTATTGCATGTCCAACCCTGGCCATGGAGTGCATCATAACCCATTATAAGCATTTCTTGTCGTTTAAGACATTACGTAAATTTGTCCAACAATAGGATCCACCGCAGTTCTGCACATATTAGAGTTTCTCAACTTCCAACACACATAATTTCACTAAAGTGGGTTTATTAGGACAATGAAAAATAACAAATAAGGGTACTACAGGGTCACGGTTACATATTTTTGCCATTGGCAGCGAAACATGTCGTACATGTTATTCTTTTACACTAGCCCTGTGGTAAAGCTGACATTTGAGACCAAAATATTTGAACCATGAAAAAAAGTTATATACTGTATTTTACACATACATAAACACTTTGGGGGTCTGGCTGGATTACCTGCTGTGAAAACAGGGTTTACACAGATAGTCATTTGCAATTAAAATCAATTATACATAAAAAAAAAATGTCTGGTGCATTGAAAGATTGCATTTAAAATATCACACAATGAGCCATCAAATTCAGTACTAAAACAATTTGCTTTATAAAAACCAACAAACACTTACAGAACTGTATTCAGTACAATTTAACATCTGAAAAGACCCAAGTACTGAAATCAACTCAAAAAGTCGAATTCAGAGTCTAATTCAAGATTAGAAACATTTCAAGGAAACACATGGAACCAAAAAAACCAACAAAGAAAACCCTGAACTGTGGTGTGAACAAACATCTTACCGAAAGTTGCCTTCTTTGAGAGCAATTTCACTTCAGCTGAGCAAGTGTTTACTACCTGTGATTTTAATAATATAAAGCAAACACAAACCTTTATAATTTACCCAATATTTGGATTCATCTAAGAGTTTTTCTATAGCTGTAATTCAGTTTTACTTTTCAGTCCTTAACAATAAGATTTTAATATGAAGCATTATTATTTACATGACTGCTTTGTGTATAATAGTATAAAGTGTGGATCAGTTTATTTGCTCTCTATAATCACTTTCTACAGCGTGGAAATCCTGTAACACCACATTTTAGAATGACATATAAACACAAACTCCAACAGAACTTTAACAGTAGGTACAAATAGTTTCATCAAACAACACTAAACAACTACAGAAATGTTTTTTCCACAGTTCTATAAAACTTGAACAGAAGAATATTCATCAAGGACCTTCATTCCTTTGCTACTTAAAGATCCTTGATTGTAGCAGTAACAAGTTTTAGCCAAACGTGAACCTAATTCGCTCAATCTTGTTGTCTTTTCCTACATAATAAGACACAAAAGATTGTGACCTCTAGACCTGTACTTTAAATGCCACCAATTGGTCCTTGATTCTCATTTGGCTAGAATGCATATTTTAAAATGTATTATGCCATACTAAATTTATAGCTATGCTGTTTCTTATATGAATGTTTTTTTCCTATAGTATGAAGGAACTTAGTCCACAACCTTGACTGTCGCTATAATAGGAATAGTAAGAATTTGGGACATACTGTTATATGCAAACGATCAACTTTGGGGTGGTAATAATACCATGACGATGTCAATCAAACCACCTTGTCATCTTTTCTATAACAGCATACCAACATGTGTCCACCTGAGTAAAATCCCCTTGCGACCATCAGGCCCCCTTCCTTGTAGCATGTCTTCTTGTCATCTTGCTCAACTTTTATTTTTCTGTGCTTTTACGTTTATGGGCCAGACAAGAAAGGATGGTCTAAAGCTCCAAATGCAGAGATGCGTTGGGTTGGATGAAAGGCCAAGCATTGCTATATGGAGGAGAGAATGAAGAAATTATACTTCTATCAAAAGTTGTTCGTTCATTTATTCATTCATAAATTCAGTAGTTTTTTCTGACATCAGTGCATCTCAGGTCAAAATGCATACACATATTCCTAGGCTTATTTACCTCAAAAGCATTCTAGAATCTGCAATGGAGGAAACCAGAGAAGCCGAAAGAAACCAGACACCGGCAAAAAACGGCATCAGGTAAATCTATAAGAAACACTCACAATAAGTAGGTTGTTCTCCTCAACAGTCAGGTTAGGCAGCAGCTGTGACGTGGAAACTCGTGTAGCCCAGGCTGGATTATAGCAGATAGGGCTTTCTTCTGGCCAGTCCTCTTCACAAGGTAACTCAATCACCCTTCAAATATATGTTTGTTGGGCACAAAAACAAGATTCAAAACTTGATTTTAGCCTCAATACAAAATTCATCTAGAAATAAAACCTGTACTGACTCAAAGATCTTCTGAAGTTGCTGGACTTCAGTGTATCCTTGGAACAAAGGTCTGTGTGACAAAAAAACGTGCATCAATTCAAGAACAACACACAACGAATGTTTTTGCGTCACTGTGCGTGCATTCACTTTAGCAGGAAGAGCTCCGCAAAGATGCAGCCTGCGCTCCAGATATCCACAGAGGACATGTAATTTGAGAGGAGCAACACCTCAGGAGCTCTGTACCACAAAGTCACTACCTATGCACACATAAAGACCAACATTTTAGTAAAGAAGGTGACCACCGTGCAATGTAAAATTACAGGAGGATGCAGTGTGTACGCACGCAAGGCGTCAGGGCGATAGACTGAGTGTAGATCCTGGCCATGCCAAAGTCAGCAATCTTCACCTTGCCACGGCTGCTTAGCAGAACGTTAGAGGGCTTCAGGTCACGGTGAATGATCATGTTAGTGTGGAGGAAGTCGAGGCCGTTCAGCAGCTGCCGCATCACATCCTAAAAAATTACAGGAGAGGAAAACATATCTCTGATACTACATGAGGGCTACATTCAATACCCTTAGAATAAATGTAAGAGGAACAAACAGACACCTGACTTTTCAAGACATATAAGGTTCTTCTCAAAACAAAGGAAGCTCTTGAGTGGCCTGCTATGAAGCTCTGATCTCAACCCTAGTGAACATCTACATCAGTACCTGACTTGTGGCTGAATGAGCACAGAGCACACTCCATAATTTGGTGAAACATCTTTTCAGAGTGGAGTGGAGGTCATAATAACAGCAAACAGGGACTAAATGTGCAATGGGATGTTCAAAAGGAACATGCTAATCTTAGGGTTCAAATGTCCACAAACTTTTTTCTCATACAATGCACATCTTTACCGACAAATAAAACATGAACACCTCAGTAAAGGAGGTTCTCCCACCTTTATTTTGTCTTTCTCCAAACCGTCCTCAGACACTGTGCTGAGAAATGAGGACAGATCCTGATCGATGTATTCAAACACCAGCATCAGGTCCAAACCTGTCTTCCTCAGACTAGCTGATACGTCCAACAACCTTCAGAAAGATCATGTTTTAATAAGAATTTTATTAACTACAGAAAAAGTTAGTGATAACAATATAGCTGCTTTTTTTTGCTACTATTACCCAGGCCCTGGTAACCAACGGCCGCCACAGGTATTGTTAGCCAACAGGGTACTGGTGGAAATTGGGCTACTGTTGGCCGAGGGAGGAGAAGAAGAGGAGGAAGACGTCTACAGAGATGTCAGGGAAAGGAGAAGTGTAGGAGAGTGGAGGTTCGGGTTGGTACTTTAAATGTTGGCACTATGACTGGTAAAGGGAGAAAAGGTAGATATGTTGTGTGTTCAGGACTGAAAGAAGAATAAGGTGGTGAAAACTGAAGGAGGAAGACTGTAGTATGAAATTCAGGAAAGAGGTCAGACAGGGGCTCGGTGGTGGTGAGAAGGTGCTGGATGATTGGGCAACTACTGCAGAAGTGATAAGGGAGGAACAGGCATATGAGGAGCTGTATGAGAAGTTGGACACTAAGGAAGGAGAAAAGTATTTATAGCGATTAGCCAGGCAGAGGAACTGAGCTGGAAATGATGTGCTACAAGTTAGAGCAATAAAAAATGGAGAGGGAAATGTGTTGACCAGTGAGAAGAGTGTGTTGAGAAGATTGAGGAAGTATTTTGAGCAGCTGATGAACGAGGAAAATAAGAGAGAGAGAAGGTTGGATGGTGTGGAGATGGTGAAGCAGGAAGTGAATAGGATTAGTAAGGAGGAAGTGAGAGCAGCGATTAGAAGGATGAAGAGTGGAAAGTCGGTTGGACCAGATGACATACTGGTAGAAGCGTGGAGATGTTTAGGAGAGATGGCAGTGGACTTTTTAACCAGATTGTTTAACAGGATTTTGGAAAAGGAGAAGATGCCTGAGGAATGGAGGAGTGTGCTGGTACCGATCTTTAAGAATAATGGAGATGTGCAGACCTGCAGTAACTACAGGGGAATTAAGTTGATCAGTCACACCATGAAGTTATGGGAAAGAGTAGTGGAAGCCAGGCTGAGAGAAGAGGTGACCATCTGTAAGCAACAGTATGGTTTCATGCCGAGGAAGAGCACCACAGATGCATTATTTGCTTTGAAAATGTTGATAAAGAAGTATAGAGAAGGTCAGAAGCAGTTACATTGTGTGTTTGTGGATTTAGAGAAAGCGTACGACAGGGTGGAGAGAGGAGTTGTGGTATTGTATGAGGAAGTCAGGTGTGTCAGAGAAGTATGTAAGAGTAGTGCAGGACATGTATGAGGACAGTGTGATAGCAGTGAAGTGTGCAGTAGGAACGGTAGACTGGTTTAAGGTGGAGGTTAGACTGCAACATGGATCGGCTCTGAGCCCTTTTTTTGTTTGCAGTGGTGATGGACAGATTGAAGGACGAGGTCAGACAGGAGTCTCCGTGGACTATAATGTTTGTGGATGATATTGTTATTTGCGGTGAGAGTAGGGAGCAGGTTGAGAAGAGCCTGGAGAGGCGGAGGTACACGCTGGAGAGAAGGGGAATGAAAGTCATCAGGATTAAGACAGAGTACATGTATGTGAACGAGAGGGAGGGCAGTGGAGTGGTGTGGTTGCAGAAGAGGTGGAGAAAAAAAATAAAAGAATAGAATGAATTTTCTTTTTGTTTGTTCCTTTTAACAGAAGAAGTACAATCACATGGGGAAGTGTTATGTATCTCAGTGTCTAAGCTAAAGTGAAGTTAAACTTCTGATCAGAAGGTCAGGAGTTCAAATCCCACCATGCCACTGCTGGGCTCTTGAGCAAACTGCTCAGTTGTATGAAGATCTAGAGGACAAACTGAAATGGAGATGGATCATCTGCTGTGGTGACTCCAAAAAGGAGCAGCCAAAGGAAGAAGATTATGGTTCAATATGCTGTGCCTAATTAACCCTAATCTGGTGACTAGTTAAAGTCCACACTGCGCGCCCTCTTGTGGTCATACTGAGTAAATGATATTTATTGATGATTTTTTTTTCTACTTACTTCACTACGTTTGGATGGTCGAAAAGTCCCGTTTTCCGCAATAGCGCCACCTCGCGGATCATAAGATTCGGAATGCCTAGGTGCTGTTCTGCGCTGATTTTCAGCTTCTTCACCGCTACGAGGCGCTGTTTGTCCACGAGATCCCTCGCTTTGTATACCGTGCCGTAGGCGCCCGCCCCAATTTCCGCTAAGATTTCATAACTTGAAGTAGCCTCATCCATATTTCTAAAAAATAATAATAATAATATTAAAAGTAATAATAATAAAAGATAACAATGCAAGAAAGAAATAATAGATGTTTTCAAAAGGGGAAACTAAAGGTCACGTGACCTAATGCCATTCGGGATTGTTGTGAAATCAACTTGGCCGTGTTATTAACATATACAAACTATTTAACTTCACAATTTAGCAAATATGTAATTAAAAAAACTGACGTCCTATAAGAAATTCTGTTGGTTCTTTTATTGATATTATAAATAAATAATAAATATATATTAAAAACTTTGAAATAAAATTCTAAAACCTGCTGAGTTCATGCATTTTCAGGTCAAAGAAGCAAACTAGCAATTGCAAGATCCAAATAAATAAATAAATTAATACATGCATACATACCTTTTGCTTATTTTGCCTCTAAATGCTCAAAAACGTGTTAATGAGAAAAGACATCTGCATTAAACCAGAAAAAAAAATCCCATCCCTCATTCCAGACATGGGGTGCCAGATTTACCAATATCCCTACATACTTTGAAATTGAAGGGTAAGTAAGTTAGTTAGGAAAGACCGTAAAACACTCAATCTGGCAACCAAACTCAGAGGTCAGTAATAGGTGAGATTTGTATTCTGGAGAAGAATGCACTTTAGATAATAAACACTGTTAGACTGGAAGCAGTAACTATAAGATAATGAGTGCATGACAATGTACAGATGAGGAAGAGAAGAGGGAAGAGAAAGAACAACATACTGCTGCATTGTCCTGTTTAGATGAAAGATCGAAAGATCATATCTTTTAGGAAAGGTGTGTTACACAATACAATGACATTCTAACTCCAAGCAAAAAATAATTACATTTAATAAATTGCAAGCATGAATCAAAATCAGAAGAACTTTATCGCCAAGTTTGTTTGCACTTAAAAGGATTTTATTTTTTTTATTTTTTTGGTGACAGAAGCTTTCAGTTGCACTTGGAAAATAAATAAACTAATAAATACATAAATACATAACAACTAAATTAATTAATTAATTAATAAGACTAAAAGTATAAAGTTATTGCACATTTTAAAAAAGAAAAAAAAAGTACTATTGCACAAAAGAAAATTTAGAATTAGATTAATAAAAGTGGTATTTCACGTATGTTTTATTTTATTGCTCTGTAGCGTCGTCCAGATGGCAAAAGTAAAAAAACATTGAATGGCTTGAATGTGAGGGATCCAGGGTGATTTTTTTGGGCCCTTTTTCTTACTCTGGACTTCCTGTAGAGTGGGCAGGGGGAGCATCAATAATCCTTTTAACAAAACAGACATTACTTTGTTAACAACCAAGTTAGGCTAGTAAAAATGTAAAACAAAATTGAAAAGCATACGCAAAGTTCTGCAGATGTAGATTTGGTCCATGTTGGGACCCAGTAAGATTGGGTGGTGGTCACTGTGGTTAAAAGACTTTGTGTTAATAATCAGAAGGTCAGGGTTCATTCCTAAGTAACTGTTGGTACAAACTAGGTAAAGAAGAAAAGGCTAAATCCCAATGGCACCACTATCAGTAGGTTGTGCTTAACATAGAAAACCAGTAACCACAAAAGGAAAAGACTAACATGGCTGTAAAACTATAAAGTTATACTATAATAAAGTGTTAATTATAAAGATTTTTGCAAGTCACTTAAGATAGATTTTTTAATAAAAAGACAGCAAAAGTTCATGAAAACTGCAAAGCTGGTTTATTTTTATTTTTATTTTTTTAGAGCACCATGGTACAGTTTCCATTAACATTTTCGTGCATATCATGCAAACTCCTATTAAACCGCAATAGATGAGATTTACTTCAAATAACTCCCCCAAAAAAGTAAAAAAAAAGATTAATTCAAGTATTCTAAATATTTAATTGTATAAAAAAAAGAGAATAAAAGCATAATATGTAAATGCAAACACTTCAATATGAATATAATTATTTAATCTTCATATAACTCAAGAATGCAGAAAGATTGGGATTATTTAACAACCCCCGATTTGATCAAAACACCAAACACTAATCAAGTTAAAAGAACCGTCAATAATCAAAATAACTTTTCTAAAATTACTCAAATAAAGTGCTTCACTTAACTTGAGATTCACAAATCGACAAGATTTGAAGACACCGTTAAATTCTACGTTATTGATGTCTTAAAAACTGGCTTTGAATGAGTGTTTCCCAGTTATTCATTTTGGATTTAAGTATATTCAGAGCGGCTGAAAAAAAAATGCTATAGATCAATAGTCTTTTTGGGCTCTGTAAGTATTCAAGTCAACATTTTAAAATTAAACCACAAATGCTGGATCAAACAAGTTCTATCCAGTCGATATCGACTTAATTAGTTTTTTCATTAGTAAAGCCTTGATTATTGTTAGACGTAGAGATGTTGGTCAGTAATTAAAGCATTAATCTTGATACAAACTGCAAAATAATGTTTCCATCATTTTGGTGCTATTTAAATTCCTTACAATTACAGAAAAGGAAATCAGACGTGTTGCACTCTGTGATTACTGGACTTTCTTAGAGTTGGCATGGTTCAGTTTCTTTCGAAGGACATCAACGTCAATAAAAAGGTTGCGGTTGAGAAGAACAGAGCCGCATGCTAGAGCTCCTGCGATGGCCCCCGCAAAACCACATGAACACAGGTCTTGACCTAACAGAAAAATATAGACCAACAAAAATAATAAGCAGGTCGCCAGAGGACCAAAGGAGATATTCCTGCAACATTACGTGAAGCAAAACAGATACAGCACAGACTGAAGTTTTCAGAAAACGCACACACCTGTGAGGAGGAGGTTTTTGATGGGAGTTTGAGGTCTGATTGTGGCACAGACGTCTGCAGTGAAGCGGGAAGTGCAGTGATCAGCTCCGTAGTTCTCTCCTTTAGGAGCTGCTAAATAATGCTGATTAGTGATGGGAGTGCCGGCGTCCATGTACTCGATCTGTACAGGGGAAGGGGGAAAGGAGAGAAAGTGCAGTTCACTAATCAAACACTGCAAAAAAAGTAAATCTCACTGTCAAATGTATTTAGTATTTATTATTACAAGATTATAATTAAACAAAATATAAAATATTTTACTTATTTGTAGTTTTTTTTATTCTAATTCAATAAACCTGAATGCTTCTTTCTAGTAATACATTTTGATTCATATGTAGATTGAAATCTTGATTAAAATATTTAAAATCGTTTAAAATAAATTGAATAACCTTACATTTAGTTAAGCTCCAACACTTTTGACTATATTTACAATACATATTTCCACTTGCTGTTATTTTTTTTGCAGTAAAGCTAAAGACTTTAGAAACAGATATTATTGAAAATAGAGGACTACAAGAAATCAAAATTCATACCCTGTCCTTGATCTTGGGGAAAATCTGAGTTACCACCTCTAAAACTGAGTTGATGATGGCTGCCTTAATCTCTTTATAATCGGCCCCTCTGTTCTTGACCTTCTCATCTTTCCATTCCTCAAACCACGAGTAAGGAGCGAAGCTGACCACAGTCATTGTGGATTTCCCTGAGCAAGATAGATAGATAGATAGATAGATAGATAGATAGATAGATAGATAGATAGATAGATAGATAGAACTTTATTGTCTTTGCATAGTACAGGTACAAAGCAACAAAATGCAGTCAAATTAAATCCTCAAATAAAATTAATCCTCAAAATACAACTTGCCTAATAATTCTGCACTCCCTGTATATATATATATATATATATGCACATACATGAATGTGAAATGTTGGGCAGAATGTACACTAGGGTAATTAAGATACATATTGATTAAAAAAATTGTGATGGTGGATGGAAAAATGCTGTCCCTGAACCTGCTGTTTCTGGTGCGTATGTTTCTGTATCTCCTTCCTGATAGAAGGAGGTTAAACAGTTTGTGACTGGGATGTGAAGAGTCCTTGATAATGTTGTGAGCTCTGCACAGACATCTGCTGTGGTGAAGGAGTTCAATGGCAGGTAGTTGGTGCCAGTGATGCGTTGGGCGGTTTTGACCAATCTTTGCAGGGATTTACGTTCACACACAGTGGAGCTTCCATACCATCAGGATTCTCTCAATGATGTAGAGGTAGAAACCCGTTAAAATCCCTGGGGACAGATGGGATTTATTGAGACTTCTCAAGAAGTACAGGCGTTGTTGTGCTTTCTTAATCAGGGCTGAAGTGTTCTGCTGCCAGGACAGATCCTCAGAGATGTGAACTCCCAGTAACCTAAAGCTGGAGACTCGCTCTACCTCAGTACCATTGCTTGCTGTTAGATTTCCGAAAGTCCACAATGAGCTCTTTAGTCTTTGTGGCGTTTAGGGTCAGGTTGTTGTTGGCACACCATGCTGTCAGATTTCAGATCTCTTCCCTGCAGGCCGATTCGTCATTATTGTCCATCTGGCTGACCACAGTGGTGTCATCTGCATACTTGATGAAGATGTTGGAGTTATATGGAGGAGCACAATCGTGGGTAAACAGGAAGTAGAGTAGTGGGCTCAGAACACAGCCCTGTGGGATGCCAGTGTTCAGAATGAGGGTTGAGGATACCTGGTTGCCCAACCTAACAGATTGAGGTCTGTTGGTGAGAAAGTCCAGAATCCATCTGCAAGTGGAGGTGCAGATACCCAGGTCACTGAGCTTAGTGATCAGTACAGTAGGGAGGACTGTATTGAACACAGAGCTAAAGTCAATGAACAGCATTCTGATGATTCCAGCTGGGTGAGGGCTGAATGAAGGGCAGTGGAAACTCATCTTCTGTTGACCTATTCAGGCGATAGGCAAACTGGTGTGGGTCCTGTGTAGGTGGTAGGCCCGCAGTGAGGTGATTCAGGACCAGCTTCTCAAAGCACTTCATAGGGATAGGGGTGAGTGCAACTGGGCTTGTAGGAACCGTGGCTTGGGCCAGTGAAAGGTTGAAAGATACAGCGTTCAGTACATTCAAATTCAGAAAAAACAAACAAGATCCTTTATTTGTCACATGTACATTACAGCACAGTGAGATTCTTTTCTTTGCATATCTTATGATATATTTTTAGGAAGCTGGGGTCAGAGCGCAGGGTCAGCCATGATACAGCGCCCCTGGAGCACATATGATTAACAGCCTTGTTCAAGAGTCCAAGAGTAGCAGCTTGGCTATACAGGGTTTAAACTCTCAATCTTTCAATCAGTAACCCAGAGTCTGAACCACTGAGATATTACCTTCCTGAACCAACCACCTAGTGTTACATCAAATCCAATCAGCAATGTAAAAGATTGTTCTGTTAGCTATCTAATCACCACCTATTTTTTTTCTACCTGGCTTTCTCTGCTCCCAGGTTGAATCTTTGGCAGACGGTGAGGCAGCAAAAATCAAAGGTATGCTTTTCAGTGACTCCTCCCTCTTTCCAGTCATGTAACCATTAAACCTGGTGGGGGAAAAAAAAGGCACAATATATTTCTTCTGACAACGACTCAGACCCGGAAGCCCTAAATAATAACATACACTTCAGTTTGATTAACACAGGATTCATATAGCACGTAGGTGGGTGTACATAAAGGAGAGGTTTCACTCACAGCTCGTCTAGATTATTCTCGCAGTAGACCCAGTAGTTGTTGGATTTAAGGCCCAGCTCCTCTTTTGTCCCATCCAGACCTATGAATATGCTGAGGCCAGCATCTCCATGCTTTAGCATGCTCAGCTGTTTCTGGATCTCTGGCACGCAAGGTAGTATGTACAAAAAACATAGACATGTTAGTAGGCAAACATATGCAGTACAGATCATATGGTTTGGATTTATTAACCACATTAACTGCATAGAAAAGGACTACGATAGAGAAAAAAAACCAGGAGGTCACATTCGCTATAAGGTACAAGAGTATCGTGTTTTTTTTCGTATAGATATTGTTCACATCACTATAGAAAGCATTGCAAGTTCATTTTTCTTCTGACTGAATAATTCTCCATTTGTATGTTGTTTAAGCATGAAGTTTTTCTACCACAGTCAGAGTTGTATAGAAAAAGAGAAATACATTTCAGTTTATCCTGCAGTTTTTCAGAACTAAATGTAGCACATATAGATTAATAGTATAAAATATATTTTCCCAAACCATTTCTCATGTCCATCAGGTCCCTGCCGTCACTCTCTCTCACCTGGCCTAGTCTGAACCTCTTTAGGAAGTAGCTGCTGGTAGGTGTTGAAGATTCCTGCATCAGAGATCACAATGGGAGCATGCACATGGACCTCATCTTGTCCCTTCATCACACTCACTCCTGGAATCCAAACACCACATTATCAGATCAGATTACTTGAGCAAGCCGGTGAAAAGGAAATTTCACTATAAAGGTGTGAAAGTAAAAAGACAAACAGTAAACAAGTATGGCTTTGTGAAATAGAGTCATGGCTTCAACAGGGGTGAAGTGTGCAACCTCTCAGATTCTAAGATTCGTGGATTCTGAGTGTATAATTAATATTAGACAGCAGCATCATAAACTTGCAAATCAGTGAAGAACAGAAAATATTTTCTTGATATTACCTATAGCCTCATTGGCAGAATTGAGCAGGATGCGGTTGACCGGAGCTCTGACAAGCACGGCTCCTCCTGCCTTCTCGATGATGGGGATCATGTTATAGGCGATCTGACTCGCACCACCTTTAGGGTACCAGGCACCATTTAAAAAGTGGCACACCAGCACACTGTGCAAGGAGAAACTGGCATCTTTTGGAGGATTGCCTACAAACACAATGAACATCTTACATCTACATATACAGCTTTTTACTGCCATAGTCAACTTCTAAGACATTTAAAAATATGCCAAGAATACTGAATGAACTATCAAGTTGCTCAACATAAAAAATAAAAATTTAAAAAAAGCTACCGCTCCGGTCTCTAGCTGTGTGACCTCACCATAAGTAGCAAACATGTAGCAGAGCATGGCTCTGAGATCTTTATTCTCCGTGAGACTGTTCACCACCTCGGCCAGGCTGCGTGAGCCGTAGGAGAAGAAGGAGGACAGGCGATTAGCAAGCCCTGTATAAACCAAAAACCTAGCCACTGGGAACGGAATCAGCTTCAGCATCATCATCGTCCACACACTATTGCCACATTTCTGGATAGGGACATTAAATCAGCATGAACAGCATGAACTCAGACAGTAAACAAAAGGAAGGGTGGAAATTAGGCTATTATATTTTTTAGTAGTTTATAAAGTAGGCCTGCTAATGTGGCTCGTTCTTGTCGATTTCTTCTTTACAACATCCAAAGGATTCGATCATTTCTGTCCACACAGGCTGCCCAGGTGCTTGTTCAGTCTCTTGTTATTTCGAGACTGGACTACTGCAACTCTCTGCTGGGAGGTCTACCTCTAAACATTATTCTTCAAATGAAAATGATCCAAAATGCAGTGTAGGTTCGTTCATTGCTAGAGATTTAAAGCACTTTTGAATTACTCTCTGGACACAGGCATCTGCTCAATGCCACAAATGTAAATGTAAATAAACTTTGTAAATTCATTATACATTATGGTAATTTTATATAATGTGATTTCTTTGCATACTTAAGTTTATCCAAAGGGTGGTGAAACTTGTGCACTCAACTCTGTACTCTGAACACAAATAACCAGTACAGGTCCTTCTGTTTAAATGCCGAAATGATCATCGAATGACCTTTCACCTCATTACAGTCTCGGACATTACAACAGATCACTTCATTTGCCTTGCAAACGCTGTGCTTATATTTATTACAGCAAGTCAAACACACTATAATAGATACTTTTATCTTAATGACATCCTTCACATCAGGTCAGTCATCATCTAATCTAAAAAAAAATTATCTAAAGAAATTGGCATGACAGTCTAACCCACCTGAACCAGTCTCATAAACTCATTGATGGCTTTCTCTTCTCCTGGGAAGCATTTTTTCAGCTCCTGGAGGAAACGTTCTTTTCCACTGTAAATGGGATAGATGCGCCGGTTCTCCGGTGGTCCCAAAACCACCTGGTCAAAGGGGTTTTCCATTGGTTCCCATTGCAGCTGCCCATTAGTCAGCTGATCCACTATGCAGCCAAACATCCCATTCTCCTCAACATCACCAATGTAGTGAATCCCTAAAGCAGAGGCATGGATAGGTGAGGTCTAACCTAACACAATGCTCCTTTATGTGTTTCCAACCAACATTTATCCAACACATCTGGCATTTATAAACAGTTTTCACAGGCAAGGTTTTATTTAGTTTTAATTTTTTTCAAACTCAGTTTACTACAAAACTCAACAACCAGTTTGCTACAAAAATTTAGTAAGTTTGGGACCATAATGATCACAAATGTTGAGCTATTTTATGAGTTGCTCAGTAGCTCCTAGTTTAATAACTATAAAGACTATTGAAGACTGTAGAATTTTTTTAATTATGTTAGTTCTCACTCTCCAGTGTTCTGTATTGTTGAAAGATTTATGATCAAACACTTGATGTCACCCAAATAAAGATGGGTTCCCCTTTTGAGTCTGGTTCCTCTTGAGGTTTCTTCCTCATAACATCTAAGGGAGTTTTTCCTTGCCACAGTCGCCACGGCTTACTTTGAGACAATGTCTGTTGTGAAAAGCGCTATAAAAATAAACTTGACTTGACCAAGTGATAAACAGTGAGAAACTTAGGTGATCTTATATGTAAGCATATACTATACTGTACATGTAGAGGTATACACTTTTTCAGCCAGGCATGAAATGAAATCTCACCAAAGCATGTATATAATTACATATTTTTAGTAACACTTTCCGATCGTTTTGCCAACAGACTGCAACAAACTTGAAAAATTATGTGATTTGCAATAACTCTAGGTTTTTAGGGTTCTATGGTATATAGACAACCAGGTGCTATATCTGAGGATGAAAATATGCCTGATATGTCTAGCAATGGTGGATGAAGTACACAAACCATGTACTTGAGTTAAAGTAGAGATACACTAGATGAAATATTTCTACAGTAAAAGTAAAAGTGCTCCCATTAAACTTTCACTTGAGTAAAACTACAAAAGAATTTGCCTTCAAATGTACTCAAGTGTCCAAAGTACTATGATTTATTATGGCTATAATGTTCCTATTATCATTTTTGTCTCAGGATTCTTTACTTAATCAACTCAGTTTATGTGATAAGACTCTAATGTTACTCTTAGAACACCAATCTATTAATCGGATAATATTAATTAGTCAAACGCTGATTGATATCTATTAAAATTGTCATGAGCCCAAAACCTTCTTTTCAACCCGTGCAAATATACCAAGGGGCCCACTGGTGCTGTGGCAAGTTGGAGTCAGGAGTTTCTTTCAATCATTTATTTCTTTCTAAATGTTCTGCTTGCTGTTGAACTGATAATAAACTGTATGTTGGGGAACAAGTTCAAAACAAGTTCAAAACAAGTTCAAAACAGATTGCAGACTTTACCCTGATTGGTGGCTTGCTGTCTGCTTAACCAGTTAAATTCCTCATAAATAAAAGTTAAAGACTAATTTTGCAAAATGTAGTTGAGTAGAAAGTAAGATATTTGACTTTGAAATGTAGTGAAGTTAAAGTAAAAGTCTTCCCATATTTAAATATTTAAGTAAAATACAGATACGTGAAAAAGCTACTTAAATACAGTAAGGAATTACATTTACTTTGTAACAGTCCACCTCTGATGTCTAGAGACTAAAAACAGCCAAATCCCCCAAACTGTGGCGTTCTCACCAATGTCAAACTCAAAGCCTTTCTCAGAGAACGTGTGACAACATCCTCCAGCTCGATCATGTTGTTCCAGTACCAGGACCTTCTTTCCAACCTTGGCGAGCAGAACGGCGATGCTCAGCCCGCCAATACCACTGCCAATCACAATGGCGTCAAGGTCCTGGGGGACTCTGCTGACCAAAAAGCCTGTGGATAGAAACAATAATGTTTAAGGTAACAGTGTTCTGCATACGCATTCCATTAATAAAATATAAGTTCTGCATAAATATTCACTTACACACCACCCCTCCCCTACCTTTAATCCCTCAGAGTGCTCTCAGATTTCCATTACTGTGATACTATTCATAAAAAATTTAATAAAATCCCAATCATCTACTGACAGCATGTCACAATGAGCTCCAAAGTTCACATTGTGATATTTAAATTTTTACGACATTTGGCAGACATCCTTATCCAAATTGACTTATAAGTGAGCAGTTGTTGGTTATCTGTGATTAGAACTTCTGGCCTTCTGATACAGTATCCAACGCCTTTTACCTTCCTATCTATCTACAATCATGATTTCAAAAAGGTTGTGACACTGTGTAAAATTTAAATAAAAACAAAATGCTATGATTTGCAAACCTCATAAACTGTATCCACAATAGAACTTGACTGAGAAAAAAAAATAGGTAATTTTGATAATAAGGTAACTGATAATGTAATTAAATTCTGCAGCAAGTCTGGAAAAAGTAAGTGTTATTAGATTAAACGTTTGGAGAAACATTTTGCAACTAATGAGGTTAATTGACAACAGGTCAGTAAGATGACTGGGTATAAATAGTGTATCTTAGAGAGTTTCGCAGAAGTAAATATGGGCAGATCTGTGAAAGACTTGTTGAGCAATTTCAGAATAATATTCCTCGACATACAATTTCAATTTTACAATCTCTCATACAAGTCATATTTAGTTTAACCATCATTAATTTTGACATTTCTAAAAGCTTATTATTGCGTGGAGGATTTTTCTTTGAACAAATTCACCTATGATGGGATGTTTCTTTCTGTAAAAAAACAAACAAACAAAGAAAACCTGAGAAAAAAAAAAGGCATTTGAGTATGCGAGGTGAAGAAATTTGTGTAACTCAACATTTGTATTGTTTTTAATGATAATTGCAGATGGCACGTTGACACCCATTTTTAAATAATCAATATAAAATGTAATACAACATAGTTTTGACAATTTTTGTTTAAAAAAAACAAATACACAGACATTTTGTTCAGTTGTAAGGATATAAGCGACTAAAATATATAATTAATTACATTTTGTATATTAATTAAATGATATAAGCATACCTTTAATATACAAACATTAAAAACAAGCATTAGAAAGTATAGTAAATCCGCAGTAAATCACGTTTGAAATCTAACAGGTTTGATTAAAAAAAGGAAAAAAAAGGTGTAAAATATTTCGCTTGAAACCACAACAGTGACTAAAAAATGTAATCGTTTACTGTTGCTGTTATTTGCTGCTTTTAGATTTAGTGTTTGTTTTCCGCTTTAATTAAATCCATCACTATGTCGCGATTGCGCAACCTGATGCTGTCTGTCTGTCTGTCTGTCTGTCTGTCTGTCTGTCTGTCTGTCTGCCAGTCTGTTTGTCTGTCTGTCTGCCTGTCTGTCTGTCTGTCTGTCTGTCTGCCTGTCTTTCTGTCTGTCTGTCTGTCTGTCTGTCCGTTTGTCTGCCTGTCTTTCTTTCTGTCTGCCTGTCTGCCTGTCTGTCTGTCTGTCTGTCTGTCTGTCTGTTTGTCTGTCTGTCTGTCTGTCTGTCTGTCTGTCTGTCTGTCTGTCTGTGCATAACTAACACACGATTATACACATCTATCTATCCTTTAGTACTTTATTTTTCTATTTCGTAAATCTGATAAGAAAATCAGTAAATTGAGCTCATGTCCAAAGGAATATGTACAGGACATGTAAATACACATGTACAAACACCCATTAACACTCACCCTGCTTTAACACTTTGTTTCTCTCCTTTTTATTCAGCTCCACTGGTCTGGGAGACTCGATCGCGTTGATGTCAAAAGGACACGGACTGGAAGTACCCAACACATATTTAAAAAGCAATGCAATAAACAACACTGCGACGATTAATCCTACAGAGAGACACATCTTCCAGCAACGCTCTTTAAAACGCTGTCACTGTTTCTGTCACTGTCCCTATAAGTGAACTTTCACTTTTAGGATTTAACTTCCACCAGAGGGCGCTCGTGACACAGTTCCAGTGGCCAGGTTGTTTTTGTTTTTGTTTTTGTTTTTGTTTTTGTTTTTGTTTTTGTTTTTGTTTTTGTTTTTGTTTTTGTTTTTGTTTAATAATTACTCCAAAACATAAATAACAAAGCCAAGTTTACGAAAGAAACCAAAGTTACAAAGTGGTACAAAATTGCAAAACATTTTTTTACTGATGACAAAGTGACAGTCTTGAGGGCTTTAGTGTTGCTGGAGATAGTGAGGGTGTCTGAGAAGGATTTAAAGGGCAGGTGTTATTTACACTGTTAAACAGTTTGATAGCATGATAAGCATTGATTATCAAAAAAAATACAATAAAAATTGGACGTTGACCAACAAGATGTTTTTGAGTATGGCCAATCATGATGTCATGAAGGGCAGAATTCCTCGTATGGCCACTCCTCCCAGTAAACAGACAGAACCCTGGATGACAACGAGAAATTTTGTGATAAAGGTTCTTTATACTTTTACACGTACATTAAAGCACAGTGAAATTCCTTATTCAAATATTTCAGCGATGTTAGAAAGCCAGGGACAGCCTTGATACAGTACCCCTGGAACACAGAGGGTTCAAGGGTCTTTCTCAAGGGCTCAAGAGTGACAGCTTGGTGATACTTGGGTTTAAACCACTGACCTTCCAATCAGTGACAAAAACATAAATACAAAGATTTAAAACTCCTTTCAGAACAAAGCCGTATTTACACGTTCCCAGAAGAGTTAAAAAAAAAAAACACATTCATCCTTAGCACCAAGGCAGGAACATAAAGGATCTTTCAAAATAAAGCTTAGCAGGATAGTTGAAAGGTAGTATTTTATAAAGAACATCTTATAAACCTATAAGCATCTTAGAAACACCATGGAAACATGTCAATTAAATATTTTAAAGGCAGAGTCCACATATTTTACACATGGAATGGTATTAAAGAAGCCAAATGGACACAATGTCTAGAGGAGGAAACGATCTTGTTCTTGAATAGAAGTCCAATGCTTCGGTTACGACCAGAAGGAGGAGATTCAAAACAGAAGGTTCTTCTTCTAGTTTGAATGGGATGAACTTTAAACAAAAATGCCTTAAATCTGAGTCATTATGAAGCATTATGACCTTATTAGGAATGGCATCCATTACAACGGCAAACTCTCGGGGAGTGACGGGTATTTAATACATAGTCAGAAACTGTTGCTATGATGAAATCCATAAATGAGGTATTCTCCAAAGAGCCATAGATTAATGGCTGACCTTTAGTATGTCCAGCATAAGATTTTTGCTGCCTAGTGAAAAAGCAGATGGCCACTAGTGGAATAACAGTGGTTTTGTCAGGTTTATCAAATCAAGTAAGGTCCACAATAACGTTTTTATTAGGAACACAGATATTGACTGAAGAGTAAGAGGCTTCACACTTGTTTCTCTTATCACATAGTTTTTGGTGTCTGTATAATGTCTGTCAAGTCAAGTCAAGTCAAGTTTATTTTTATAGTGCTTTTCACAACAGACATTGTCTCAAAGCAGCTTTACAGAAATCAACAGTTAAGGTGAATCATGTGTGTTTATCCCTGATGAGCAGCCATGGCGACTGTGGCAAGGAAAAACTCCCTTAGATGTTACGAGGAAGAAACCTTGAGAGGAACCAGACTCAAAAGGGGAACCATCCTCATTTGGGTGACATCAAGAGTTTGATCATAAATCTTTCAACAATACAGAACACTGGAGAGTGAGAACTAACATGAGTACTGGAATATAAGATTATAAGTAAATGTTCTATCTACAGTCTTTGGTATAAAAGTAGGAGCTACTGAGCTCAACATTTGTGATCATCACAGATCCAGCACCAGCTTCTCCATGCCAGAGCCTTTAAACACTCCAGGAGGTCTAATGTCAAAACTCCTGTCTGTAAGCTCTATACAATATGAGCACGCAGTAAACATAACTTCTGGGTTGACTGGTCCATAGTTTTGGTCTTTTTTTCCCTATATAATAAGGATTGAAGACCAAAAACCCTAAATGTATGTGAATTTATATGGCTAACACATTTTTTGGTTTTCCCTGTCCTATTCTTATTACCAAAAAAGAGATCTCAGGCTTTGTCCAGTGTGAATAGATACTTGACTGTTTCCTATAAACTGAATCATGTACATGCCTTACTGTGTGCTTTGTGGTTCTTCCCTGATATCAGTCAGTCACCACAGGGCATTGTAGATTACATCAGAAGCCTTTACTCTACTACTAAAACTCTTCAAGATTTCATTTTAATTCACGCATAAGAAAAATCACTGATTGTATTTGATACGCCAGATTAGAGAGTATACTTGGCCCACATGTGTGATATCTCTGATATTTGATAAGAATTTTATTTTCTGCATGTTCTTGATTCTTGAAGATCTGCCTTTATCATTATAGAAGAGACTATAAGGTATCTGCAGGGAAAAAACACGTGTTCTACCATAATTACTTTATCTACCAATCTATTCAGGCTGAGAGATATGGACCATAGCAGTGTTACAATTTAATCACTTTGAGCAGTGGACAAAAGGTCAGCATGGGCACTTTATTACTAAGCCTTCTGTATCCATGAGCCTGTCATCTGTTTACTGGTTTTTCTTTTTACTATCAAGCTGTCCATGAGCCAGTCATCAGTGTACTGGTTAACCCTGTTGTCAGTTTATTGGTAGACCTTTAGAAGGTCATGGGTTCAAACTATCCATGAGCTTATTCTCAGCTTACTAGCTGACCTTAAGAAAGTCAGAGGTTCAAGGTGTCCATGACCCTATTGTAGGATTAATGTCTGACCTTCAGAAAGTCAGAGGTTCAAGGTGTCCATGACCCTATTGTTAGATTACTGGTTGACTTTCAAAATGTTGGGGGGTTCAAGCTATTCATGACCTTATTGTCAACTTACTGGCTGGTCACAGTTCAAGCTGTCCATGAACCTGTCATCAGTTTACAGGTTGTCATATTTACTGTCATTTGTTTACTGGTTGACCTTCAGATGGTCAGGGGTTCAGGCTGTACATGACCCTATTGTCAATTTACTGGTTAACCCTGTCAGCTTACTGGTTGACCTTCAGAAGGCAAGTTGTTCAAGCTATTTATGAACCTGCCATTAGTTTACTGCTTGACCTTCAGAAGGTCAGGGGTTCAGGCTGTACATGTCACAGTTGTAAGTTTACAGTACTAGTTAATCTTCAGAAGGTCAGAGTTACAAGCTGTACATGACCCTGTCATCAGTTTGCTGGTTGTCCTTTTTACTGTCATCAGGTTACTGGTTGAACAAAACTGGTTGGTGTAAGCCCCAGCCTTGAGCAAACCCCTTAACCCTCCAGGGGCACTGTATCATGGCTGAACTTGCTCTCTGACCACAGCTTCCTAATATGCTAAAATATGCCAAAAAAAAAAAGAAAAAAAGAATTTCACTGTGCTCTGATGTGATTTTAGAGAAGTCAATCAGATTCTTTCACTTTTAAATTTTCTTCTGCATCCAACACATTCATTTTGAGAAATTAGTCTTTATTTACTAATATATTTCTTTCCTTAAAGGGTGCCACTGTAAAAAACTAACTATAGTCTGGATTTAAATCTAGGTAGAGAAGATGCAAGGGGTTAAATCCCACTGGCACCACTATCAGTAGGTTGTGCTTAACATAGAAAACCAGTAACCCCAAAAGAAAAAGACTAACATGCCAGTGGAGAATCTCTAAGGTTAATTACAAAATTCATCTTAAACCCTACCAAAGATTTTGTGTTAATGATAAAGATTGATGTACAAGTCACTCAGGATGATTTTTTTAAAATAAAAAAGACCAATTTTCGTAAGAAACTGCAAAGCTGGTTTATTGGTTTATCAGATAATCATAAATGGGATTTAAAACAGGTAACTCCAAAATAGTGATAATACATTAGTCGTGAAAAAAAATTTCAATTACAAAATTCAAAACCTATTACTTAAGTGCAAACAGAAGAATATTAATATAATTATTTCGTCTTTATATAATTCAAGGTAGCAGGTGTTTTTTTTTTCTACAGCATGAACAGAATTACAAGCACAAAACAGAAATAATGAATACATTGATTACACTGATCAAGATAAGAGGAAAAATCAGGTGTAACATCACAGAAATGTCACAGACACATTTACAGTACTGTCATTCTCCAATCTCTTCACTTAACTTGAGACTGACAAATCTACAAGATCTGAACACAAAGTTGAGTTTAGTGTTACAGTAGCAGTATATTTCACGCGGCTGAGAAAAAAAAATGCAGTCTGTAAGAATTCAAGTCAACACTTCAACATTAAACCACAACTGAATGCTGGTTCAAACAAATAAAAGTACTTTGCAGTCACTATATACATTATTTGTTCATCCTTTAGTAACAGTAATCATGATTCAAATTACATTTTCTGTAATATTAAAATTAGCTTTCCATCATTTACTATTAAAATTTCTTATAAGTGCACTAGAAGTCATATATTCATAAAAATCAGTGCTCTGTAGAGCAGATATTAATTTACTGAGGATTAAATGATGATCTTTCTGTTTGTTAACAGTTGGTATTAATGTGCCTTCACGCTGGTGGGGACGTGTTGCGGTCTGTGATTACTGGACTTTCTTAGAGTTGGCATGGTTCAGTTTCTTTTGGAGGACCCCGACATCACGGTAAAGGTTGCGGTTGAGAAGAACAGAGCCGCAGACTAAAGCTCCAGCGATGGCCCCCGCAAAACCACACGAAAACAGGTCTTGACCTACCAGAAAAATGTAGACCAACAGAAAATGAGCACGTAAATTTTCCTACATAACGCGAAGCAAAACAGAGTCGTCATAGCAACGTTTTTAGAAAACGCACACACCTGTGAGGAGGAGGTTTTTGATGGGCGTTTGAGGTCTGATTGTGGCACAGACGTCTGCAGTGAAGCGGGAAGTGCAGTGATCAGCTCCGTAGATCTCTCCTTTAGGAGCTGCTAAATAGTGCTGATTAGTGATGGGAGTGCCGGCGTCTATGAACTCAATCTGTACAGGGGAAGGGAGAGAGAGGAGAAAGTGCAGCTCACTAATCAAACACTGCAATCTCTTGAACATCGCCAAATATATCTAGTATTTACTGTATTATCAAAAGATTATAAATAGATGCGTTACAATGACACCATCGTAACTCGGTAAACAAACATCGTAAACATCATGAGTCGAGACATGAATTTGCCTACCCAGGAATCTTAAAGAATGGTGATTAGTATAGGGTAGTATACTGTCATTTGGTATTAATTTAACAAATTTCAGTATATAATTTAGCCAAACAGAGCAATTTACACTATCATAATGTATACCATTTACAGTATATATATGAATTATATATGTATGTGTCAGCAGGCGTGTGGACGAGTGCCGGATTGCGAAGGGACCCTCCCTTCGCAATCCGCAATGTTCTCTCTGTTTTAGTGTCTAGGGACGCCGGTGAAAAGACAAGACTTAAAACTGGGCTTTAAAAGACCAAAAACAAGAGTAAGTAATTTCACATGGCTGGATGTGTGTACATCCAGAAATCGTTTCAACATATCTTACCGCTTACACGCCGTTACGTTTGCCTGCCTTGCGAAATGTACAATTTCGTCATTCCGCTTTCGAAAAGTCGAGCCATCGTAACTTAGGGACTGCCTGTATTTGGGTTATTGTTATAATAGGAAATACTAAATAGTTCTGAATTAATGAAATACATACGAAAATACATATTTCCACGTGCTGTCATTTTTTTTGTTTGTTTTGGAAACAGATATTATTGTAAATATAATGGAGGAGGTGGTAGTTTAGTGGTAATGGCAATGGACTTTGGATTTGAATGTCGTGAGTTCAGTCACACCAAACTGCCGCTCCTGGGGCCCCTGAGCAAGGCCCTTAACCCCATAGATTCTCAGGTGTATGAATGAGATAAGGATAAGGGCTTCTGCCAAATGTCATAAATGTAAATGTTAATTTAGAGAATTACAGGAAATAGTATCATACCCTGTCCTTGATCTTGGGGAAAATCTGAGTTACCACCTCCAAAACCGAGTTGATGATGGCTGCCTTGAGCTCTTTATAATCGGCCCCTCTGTTCTTGACTTTCTCATCTTTCCATTCTTCAAACCATGGGTAAGGGGCGAAGCTGACCACAGTGAGTGTGGATTTCCCTAAACAAGATACAGCCTTCAGTAGTTTTCAAATCAACTTCTGAAAAAACAGAACTAATCATCTACTATTATATTTATAAACTTTAGATTGCTCTGTTAGCAATCTGTTCTTCTTTTTTTTTTTAAACCTGGGTTTCTGAGCTCCCAGGTGGAATCTTTGGCAGACGGTGAGGCGACAAAAAGCAGAGGTATGCTTTTTACTGATTCCTCCCTCTCTCCAGTCATGTAGCTGTTTATCCTGGCGGGGGGGAAAAAAGACATTTTATATCTTCTGACAAAAGCATATAAAGAAGCCGTATATAATTACATACACTTAAGTTGGATTAACGCAAGATTCATATTGCACGTAGTAGGTGGACAATGTTGGTGTGGTGTACATGACGAAAAGCAGTTTAGTCACTCACAGCTCGTCCAGATTATTCTCGCAGTAGACCCAGTAGTTGTTGGATTTAAGGTCCAGCTCCTCTTTTGTCCCATCCAGACCTATGAATATGCTGAGGCCGGCATCTCCATGCTTTAGCATGCTCAGCTGTTTCTGGATCTCTGGCACGCAAGGTAGTATGTACAAAAAAACAGACATGTAAGTATGCAAACATATGCAGTACAGATCATACGGCTTGGATTTATTAATCACATTAACTGCATAGAAAAAAACTACGATGGAGCAGAAAAAACAGGAAGTCACATATTCATTATGGGTACAAAGAATTTTAAATTTTTGCCATATGTAGCACATATAGACTCTTTGTTACTGTACATTTTCCCAAACTATTCCCCATCCCTGATCCCTGCCATCTCTTTATCTCACCTGGCCTAGTCTGAACTTCTTTAGGAAGTAGCTGCTGGTAGGTGTTGAAGATTCCTGCATCGGAGATCACAATGGGAGCATGCACATGGACCTCATCTTGTCCCTTCATCACACTCACTCCTGGAATCCAAACACATTATCAGATCAGATGATCTACATCACCAGAGATTATAATCATTATAGTATACAGGTTTGAAGTCATTGCTATGGAACGCACACAAGCGCAGAGTGCAAACTCTAAATTTTTTAAACTTCTGAGTTCATAATTAATATTAAAGAGTGGCATCAGAACCTGGCAAATTAGTGAAGAACAGAAAATATTAGGGCTGTGTATATATTGGGATATTTCTTATTTTAGGAATAGGATATACTTTCAGGAAAGTCATCATAAAGAACACACCACCATATACAAACCTTAGGAAAAAATAAATAAATTTATTAAAAAATATATATATATATATATATTTGGGATTGCATGACTTGCGCTGATGGCAGTATGTGCGGTTTGTTTCTCAGGTGGGAATATGTACGAATGGCATCAAAAACCTCAGGAACAACATGTTCTGTTCGTGGTTGCACTAATAACCAGACAAAGCTTCATTTGTTACTTAAAGTGCTATACACCTCAAGTAAGAGCGACCTGCACTTGCAAGAGTGTACGACGTTCCTGTCCTGTCTTGCCTTGCCTGACTGCATTCTTTACCCTTTTAGTAATAATAATAATAATCTTTCTTACTCTTTTTTTTTGCCTCACTAAGACTTGTAGCTTTTAGATGTAAAACACTAGTTCAGATCATTCTTCTACTATTAGCCTAATGGTAATACTAATACAGTGTCCTCCACAATTATTGGCACCCCTGTTTAAGATGTGGTCGTGGACTTCAAAAAATCCTCCTATTTTTTTAAACAACATAGAACCCAAATGCAAAAAAAGAGAAAAATCCAACCTTTTATTTAAGTACATTACTTTGGTGGTAAAAAAAAATCACACATTTAGAAAAAAAAACAACTTGAAATCATGTGTGCCACAATTATTGGCACCCCCTGATGTTACCTCCTTTTGCCAACAAGACAGCACTTAATCTCCTCCTATAACATTTCACAAGATTGGAGAACACAGAGAGAGGGATTTTTGACCATTCTTCTTTGCACAATCTTTCTAGATCATCCAGTGTCCTGGGTCCTCTCTTATGCACTCTTCTCTTTAGCTCGCCCCACAGGTTTTCAATTGGGTTGAGGTCTGGGGACTGAGATGGCCATGGGAGGACCTTGAGTTTGTGACTGCTGAACCACTTTTGTGTAGATTTTGCCACATGTTTTGGATCATTATCCTGCTGAAAGACCCAATGACGACCCATCTTCAGCTTTCTGGCAGAGGCCATCAGGTTTTTATTTAAAATATCCTGGTACTTCAAAGCGTTCATAATGCCATGCACCCTAACAAGGTTCCCAGGGCCTTTGGAAGAGAAACAGGCCCACAGCATCACAGATCCTCCACCATACTTCACGGTGGGCATGAGGTGCTTTTCGGCATACTCATCTTTTGTTTTACGCCAGACCCACTTAGAGTGTTTGTTGCCAAAAAGCTCAATCTTAGTCTCATCTGACCAAAGCACACGATCCCAGTTGAAGTCCCAGTACCGCTTAGCAAACTCCAGACGTTTACGTTTGTGAGTGTTAGTGAGAAAAGGCTTTTTCCTTGCATGCCTCCCAAACAGCTTGTTGGCATGTAGAGAGCGTCTGATGGTTGTTTTGGAGACTCTGTGACCCCAAGATGCCACTCTTTGATGCAATTCTGTGACGGTGAGCTTGGGAAATTTTTTTACTTCTCTTACCATCCTCCTCACTGTGCGTTGTGGCAAGATAAACTTGGGACCTCTTCCAGCCTTGTTTGTCACTGTTCCAGTTGTTTTAAACTTCTTAATGATTCCTCGAATTACTAATTAAAAGTCCCTAGATACCCTGACCAACCTTAGCAACTACAGAAAAATATATAAATAAAAAAAATATATTTTTCAGAGGAATTGTTAGGGGTGCCAATAATTGTGGGACACATGATTTCAATTTTTTTTTTCTTTTCTAAATGTGTGATTTTTTTTTACCACCAAAGTTATGTACTGAAATGAAAGGTTGGATTTTTCTTTTTTTTTTTTGCATTTGGGTTCTATGTTGTTTTTTAAAAAAAAGGCGAATTTTTAGAAGTCCACGACCACATCTTAAACAGGGGTGCCAATAATTGTGGAGGGCACTGTAATATTCATCAATCATCATCAATCCTACTTCATTCAAACCAAACCAAAACAACCACCATCATTATTTTTTAATATCGATATTGCATTTTTGAGAATCAATACAATATCGGCAAAAAATAATATCGTGATATTCATGTGTACTGATATTTTCTTACACCTTTAGAAAATTCGTTCTTGATATTACCTATAGCCTCATTGGCAGAATTGAGCAGGATGCGGTTGACCTGAGCTCTGACAAGCACGGCTCCTCCTGCCTTCTCGATGATAGGGATCATGTTATAGGCGATCTGACTCGCACCACCTTTAGGGTACCAGGCACCGTTCATGTAGTGGCACACCAGCAAACTGTGCATGGAGAAACTGGCATCTTTTGGAGCATTGCCTACAAACACAATGAAGATTTAAGTATGGCATTTTCTCTTTTGGTATAAAATGCAACAGAACATATTGAATTAGCTCCGGTCTCTAGCTGTGTAAACCCACCATAGGTACCGAAGATGTAGCAGAGCACGGCTCTGAGATCTTTATTCTCTGTGAGGCTGTTCACCACCTCGGCCAGGCTGCGTGAGCCGTAGGAGAAGAAGGAGGACATGCGATTGGCAAGCCCTGTATAAACTAAGAACTTAGCCACTGGGAACGGGAGCAGCTTCAGCATCATCATCGTCCACACACTATTGCCACATTTCTGGATAGAGACATTTAATCAAAACCTGTTTATTATTGTGCAGTGAAAACTATTATCCAAACCGTTGTTCACCTGAATCAGTCTCACGAACTCATCGATGGCTTTCTCCTCTCCTGGGAAGCACTTCTTCAACTCCTGGGGAAATCGCTCCTTCCCACTGTAAATGGGATAGATGCGCCGGTTCTCCGGTGGTCCCAGGACCACATGGTCAAAAGGGTTTTCCAGTGGATCCCACTGTAGCTGCCCATTAGTCAGCTGATCCACTATGCAGCCAAACAGCCTACTCTTCTGTACGTTACCAATGTAGTGGATGCCTGAAGCAGAGACATGGATTGGTGAGGTCTAACCTAACACAATGCTCCTTTATGTGTTTTTAACCATTTATCCAACACATCTGCCGTTTATGTACAGATTTCATAAACAGGGTTGTTTTTTTTTCCACTTATTAATTTTTTTTTAATTTTTCCAGCCAGGCATGAATTCAAAATATGCATAAAAAATATCAAAATATGTATAAAAAAATGTATTTTTTTTTATCATACATTGCAATTAATGCATGTAACTGTGACTTGTGATCAGATGAAAACTTCTGTAGGCTTCTTTATTTATTATTTATTTATTATTTGCAATAATTCAAAGGTATTTATCAACGGTATGTTGTATTTTTATATTGGTTTTGTCTTGTATAGTCCAAGCTGAATGTATAATGATATTCATGTCTGTACTTTGAGAGTCACTAACAGCTCAAATTCCTTGTGTGTGTCAACACACTTGGCCGATAAACCTGATTCTGGTTCTGATATAGACAATCAGTTGTCATATCTGAGGATAAGAATAAGCCTGGTATGTCACAGCCAAATCCCCCCAAACTGTGGCGTTCTCACCAATGTCAAACTCAAAGCCTTTCTCAGAGAATGTGTGACAACATCCTCCAGCTCGATCATGTTGTTCCAGCACTAAGACCTTCTTTCCAACCTTGGCGAGCAGAACGGCGATGCTCAGCCCACCAATACCACTGCCAATCACAATGGCGTCAAGGTCCTGGGGGACTCTGCTGACCAAAAAGCCTGTGGATAAAAAAAACAACAATTTTGATGGTAACATCAGTCTCCATATAGATGCCATTAATTAGATATATGTCCTGCATAAATGTTTACTGACTGACACATCACCCCTCCTCTTAGACCTCTAATCCCATCACTGAGAGACCTATTACTGCAATACCATTCCTAGAAATGTAATGAATTCCGGT
The DNA here is from genome assembly GCA_024362625.1 of Silurus asotus. NCBI lineage: Eukaryota > Metazoa > Chordata > Actinopteri > Siluriformes > Siluridae > Silurus > Silurus asotus. The sequence goes on along the minus strand of MU535751.1, from coordinate 1,143,747 downwards.
TATCCACTGGCAACATGACGCAGTGAGCTCACAGTTCCAGTTACAATCCTAAGCTCAGGTTCCTGGCTGTGCTGAGTTTTGTATGTTCTTAATGTCCATGTCTGCATGGGTTTCCTCTGGGATCTTCAGTTTTATCCAATCTCTGAACAGTATGAATATTGATGGATTAATTTTAGCTAAGTCCTCTACATTCACACTTCTCAAAATGGGTCCAGAAACAAGAAGCATTGCCGGTGATCTTTATTTTATTTTACAACGGTACAAATTACAATCCAACATTTTCAAAATAGTTTTATTTATTATTAAGTTCTTATAGTAGCTTTATTGTGAAATTGCAATATTTTTTTAATCAATCAATTAATCAATCAAATGTATCTATCTATTTATCTATCTATCTATCTATCTATCTATCTATCTATCTATCTATCTATCTATCATATGAATACTATTATATCATTATACACAATAATATATAATAATAATAATAATAATAATAATAATAATAATAATAATAATAAACCTGATATTTGAATAGAGAAATATGTTGTGTTGAGGTGATCATTTAATTTTATTTCATTTTAATCATTTATAATTATCTTTTATTTTTTGGGGCATATTTATGCGTATAATCTCTATGTGCTCCGGCTTTTAAGATGTTTGTTGTCCCGTGTAATTAACACATTTTAGGTAGATGAAACACCTTTTATGCACAATCTCACACAAGATTTTCGTTCTTTATTCTAATGCATGCTTCATGTCTGTCTGTCTGTCTTTCTGTCTGTCTGACTGTCTGTCTTTCTGTCTGCCTGTCTGTCTCTTTGTCTGTCTTTCTGTCTGTCTACCTGTCTGTCTGTCTTTCTGCCTGCCTGCCTGCATGTCTTTCTGTCTGTCTGTCTGTCTTTCTGACTGTCTGTCTGTCTGTATATCTGTCTTTCTGCCTGCCTGCATGTCTTTCTCTCTGTCTATCTTTCTGTCTGTCTTTCTGTCTGTAATTTACATAGATAATATATTAATATATACATTTATCTAGAGAGCCTAATATTTGAATGGAGACATATGAGATATAACAAATATATAATATATAAGATAGAGATATTATTTTATATTGTTATTATTATTATTCTTTTTGTTTTGTTTTGTTTTTTTTTACCTTTTTACAAGTAAAACCAGCTGGTAAAAAAAAATTACCCAACACCATTTCACAACTTGTTGCTCACTTTCAGGTTTACTATTTTACTGGTTTATAGATTCGCATTTGATTTCGTAAATGTGAATGTGTAAATTTTCAATTTGTTGATTTATGGATCAATAATTCGAGCTGATGTGAGATGACACATGCAGAAACACTCACCCTGCTTTAACACTTTGTTTCTCTCCTTTTTATTCAGCTCCACTGGTCTGGGAGACTCGATCGCGTTGATGTCAAAAGGACACGGACCCGAAGTTCCCAACACATATTTAAAAAGCAATGCAATAAACAACACTGCGACGATTAATCCTACAGAGAGACACATCTTCCAGCAACGCTCTTTAAAACGCTGTCACTGTTTCTGAAACTGTCCCTATAAGTGAACTTTCACTTCCGGGATTGAACTTCCGCCAGAGGGCGCGCGTGACACAGTTTACAGACACACACGTGGTTTCAGTGTGGTTGAAGCCAGACCATAATCCATAAATCAGTTCTTCTTAAATCAGTTTCTGCTGTAGATAAGTTACATTAGATAAGTTAGAGAGCTTCACTCTTGTTTCTCTTATCACAAAGTCCTTTGGTGTGTGTGTGTGTGTGTGTGTGTGTGTGTGTGTGTGTGTGTAAGGTCCTATACAATGTGAGTATAGCATATACAGGAAGTGTGGGTTAACTGTTCTATAAATATGTATTGGTCCTGTTTCAAGTCAAGAAGTTTTTATTTCTACCATATATACATCTGAACCCTTATGCTACATTCAACAACATAGAGCTACAACACACAACATAAAGCTACATAACAGAACACAGAGCAAGGACTCAAGTAAGTGTCCTTGCCACATAAAGTGCATCGCGTGCAACCTAGTGTTTCCTTATATAATAAGGAATGAAGACCCTAAATGTAAATTGATCAGGTGAAACAGTCCTGACCTGTTGAGCATAAACAGCATTAACATTGCAATAGCTCGTATTCACTCCCCACATGCAGTGAGCCTTATCCGTCCATAACCCTGTCACTGGTTCACCACTGTTCCTTCCTTGGAACACTGAACACTGCAGACTGGGAACATCCCACAAGAGCTGCGTTTTTTTAAAGGTTCTGACACAGTCGTCTAGCCATCACAATTTGGTTCTTGCTAAACTCACTTAAATCCTTCCCTTGCCAATTTTTCCTGCTTCTAGCACACCAACTTTAAGGACAAAATGTTCACATGCTGCCTGATATATCTCACCCACTAACAGGTGCCATGATGAAGAAATAATCAGTGTTATTCCCTTCACCTGTCATAATGACATAATATAATACCTGATCAGTGTATGTGAGTGTACATGGCTAACACATCTCTGGTTTTTCATGTCTTATTTTTATTACCAAAGAAGGTTAATTTATTTTGCCTGTTTTCTATATTCAACTGAAGACCCCACATGCCATATTGTGTGCTTTGTGTCTCTTCTCTGATATCAGCCGGTCACCACGGTGCATCAGAGAAACCTTACCAAGATTTCATTTTATTTCCGGTATGAGAAATACTATGTGCCTGGATTAGAGCAAATACCGGAGCCTGTCCTGGCCCACATGTGTGATATCTCTGATATATATGATAAAAATTGTATTTTCTTGTTCTGTGTTCCTGAAAATCAGAAAGAAACTTTAAGGAAACTATAAGAGAAAAAAAGTTGACTTCAAAATCACACTTTATTAACAGCATTCTTATTCTGTTCTCGCATAATTAGTCTCTCAACCCACTTTATTCAGGTTAAGAGATGTGGACCATAGCAGGGTTACAAACTGAAAACGTTTGGCGATGCACAAAGATCAGCATAGGCACTTCAATTGCCCTGCAGCATTGCAGTCCCCTACACAACCATCTTTTATGCACTGTGTGTCCGGACACCTTTCAATCATGCCAGCATCTTCTTCTTCTTCACAGCGGATCATCTGTCTCCACACCCCCCTGTCCTCTACATCTGTCTCGGTCACACCAACTACCTGCATGTCTTCCTTTACCACATCCATTTGGTCTTCCTCTTTTCCTCCTTCATGGTATCTCCATCCTCAGCATTCTCCTACCAATATACCACATGTCTCTCCTCTGCACATGTCCAAACCATCTCAATCTCGACTTCCTCACCTTGTCTTCAAAACGTCCAACATGCGCTGTCCCTCAATCATGACAGCATGAACCTGAAAAATTAGCTCTTGTGTAGGATTAGATCAGACAGGCTAGCTTTTTCTACTTGTTGACATTCAGAAGAACGGGGGTTCAAGCACTACATGACCATATTTCAGTTTACTGGTTGACCTTCTGATATTTTTGGGGGTTCAATTTCTCCATGTCCCTGTTGTCAGTTTAATGGTTGTCCTTTTGATTGGTGATTACTGGTTGACCTTCATAAGGTTCAAACCCTGGCCTTGAGCAAGAACCTTAACCCTTCAGGGTGCACTGTATCATGGCTGAACGTGTCCTTTGATCACAGCTTCTGTTATATGTGGACTTTTAATTAAATGCATCTCTCTATAAACACCTGTGATATTACAGATGTCCTAACATCTAGCAATTTCCCCGTTTATTAAATTCCCAATTCACCCTTTAAAGAAAATCAGATCCTTTTACTTTTACATTTTTCCAACACATTAACTTAGAGAAGTGTCTCTTTATTTAAAACCTAATATATTTCATCCCTTGAATGTTGCAAATGTAACAAAATAATACATTTACCTCTCAGTTCCTTTCATGGCTGATTGGTTTTGTTCACCTACATGATTAAAATTACATCATGCCTGGTTAAAAATGACACAAAAAAAAGATATCAGCTTCTAAATATATATCACGAGTCACAGAGAGTTCAGGGAGTGCACGTGATCTCGCAGATCCTCCTTTCTGCTGTTAAACACGACAGATCCACCCATTGCCCATCGTAATAACCCACACAGTCTTCTCTCTCTGATTCGCTGTACTCGGACATATGCTTCCACTACCTTAAAAGGAAACAAATTCACACTCCGTCTCAGTCAATCACAGCATGTTCTGATAAGATGATATACAGTATTTCCCCAAACTGTTATAATATATATTTAAAGAACTTTTGCTTAAGCAGAACTGACTAAAATGTACAAAGCATGGTGTATGTGCTACATAAAGCTCTCAGCTCAATCCAACTGAACACCTTTATGATGATTTAGAATCAACAAGCCTTGGTTTTAAGATTTGAAAAGTTCAGTAAAGCCAATCATTAGAAGAGAGAAAGAAACTCTTACGAGAGATTGCGCACAAGAGCCGTTTCATCTACCCAGAGCCACTTGCCCTTGTTTTCAGCAGTTCTCAGACCAATCCAGTGCAGAGAATTGCTAAATGTGTTCATTGCACCAACAAGAAACATCTTAAAAGCCAGAGCGCATAAATATTATAAGCATACGTTTTGTATTATAAAGATATTATACAGTCTTTCTAATTCTCGCATCATACATGTTCCTCGTTACTGTTAACGATCACCAGGTCTCCTCCCAATTCCTGACAGTTCTCTCTACTGGAACTCCAGCTCATTTCATCTGTAGGGAAAACGTAGAGTCTGTCTTTGTACTGTATTTGACGCTCTAGAGGGAGGAAAAAAAAGGAAGGATATACATTGCTTGACACATTACCTCTAAAAGAGTAAGGAATTATAGTGTTGAGTTTCTGAGCGTGTCTGAAAGATTACACACCTTCAGCTGAGCACCTTCTGACTCGCTCAAGTGAGGTGACTGTAAAGAAAGAAAGTCACCAGATATACAAGCGTTTATTCAGTATTGTCAATTTTTAATAACTGCATTGTACCCCTCTGTCAATAATGATTGTACTGCAAACAATAACTGGTTGATTAGAGGAAAAAATACCCATCATATAATGAATAATCTTTTTAATTGAAACTTAAATGAACTTAAAAATAAAAATTATTTTTTTTTTTTTTTATATTTTGCTTTTTTTTTTTTTTTTTTGCTTTATATTATTAAGGGCACTGACTGATAACATAATAATTACAATTTGTAATCTGTGTTTTCTACATTAAATATATTGCAAGGGCAGGTAAAAGGCATGACTGAGTGTGTTTTTAAGCATACCAACAACTGAGGAGTTCTGCTTAAGCAAATCGTCTGAAGCCCATCTGAGTTTAAGATCTAGAAAAAAAATGTGAAGTAAACATTTTAAGGCAGCTCTGGAAATAAATGTGATAAAAACAGTGATTAATGTAAAAAAAATCATATTGTAAATATCATATTCTATGTCTATATTCAGTATATAGATGTGATGGTCAGGTGTCCAGATACATGATTGTTTTTATTTTTTAACACTAGATTCTAGTATCTGTATGCACTTACAAAAATAGGTCAGAAGTATGTTGGTCATCAGTGAAAGGCAGAGGAGACCACAAAGTGAGCTCAACAGAAAATAACCACACCTTTTACCACTTCCTGGATCCTCATCTGCAAAGTGCAGCAGATGCATAGCAGATAAATTGTGCATATTTAGTGCAAGACAATGTATATATATATATATATATATATATATAGTAATACAGAATGCTACTAGTATTACTAATAATTTACCCTTAAAAATACTTTTGAAAAGTTTTGTCAAATTAGTAGAATCTCTGTATTGAATATTAGACTTCTCTGGTTTAATTAAAAAGCAAATTGCATTCTAAACCCTTACCTCTTGTAGATGTTTGTGTAAAGTTGCCGTATGTGTGCTTGTCCTTCTTCATGGTGAACAATGAAGGGACAGTAAAGAGGTGTTGAACACCCACACCACTTCCCTTTCACTCTAACTGCATCATCTGTATGTTATTTCCCATTGTGTACTTTGCTGTTTTAAAAACATCTTAAATCTCACCAGACTAAGATCACCACCATTGCATAAAATACACAGTAACTCAATCTTTCAGTGTGTGTTTAGCATTAAAACTTTTGCATTTAACTTCAAATCATTGTCCATGGATTATTACTTGAAATACACAAGCTGGTATTTTTTTATTTTATTTCCCAGAAATTTTGGAACAAAGATTCCACTGCAGGCAATCATTTACACACACTTTCAAACACTCATTCACAAAGTTTAACTGAACCAGTCCATAAGTCAGGAGATAACTGGAGCACCTCGAGGAAACCCTCAGGATCAATCAGTGGGAATGTCCATTGGAAAAACATTTGCATATACTGAATAACACATTATTAACACTCATGATTAATTCATGATTTACATGAATGACTTAATGATTATTTTGATGCATGTATTAACAAATCTATAAGTAAATGCAGACATTGACAGTCTACATGACTGACGCTACAGGTAAAAATGGCACAAAGAAACTAAACACACAATCAACGATTCCATTATGAGAAACAAAAGCGACCACCTGGTGAGCAGCAGATATTTATATATAATTCTAATGTTCACATGATATGCAGCCATGAATACATTCACTCAGACAAGTACCAAGTTCTTAGCCAAAAAGAAAAAAAACCTGGAGTAAAAATGGAGATAAGAAGTGCATTTAATTTTGCTCACTTGTACAATTTCTTCTTTTGTTTAAATCTGAAAAAGAACAAGTCGTTTCCTAAAAAAGGGGAAACGAAATCTCAGAGTTGACTAAACTTAAGACAGTTACTCGCCTGTTTGGAAAATCAGCTCAGACAAGAAATGATAATTGGAACGATATCTCTTTCTTGCATTTGGATGTGTTGGATTTTGTGATTTTGTGACACTTTTGCTAAACAAACAAGAACCAAAATCATTATTAATTCATGAATCAACATTTTTTTTAAAGAATCTTTTTTTTTTCCCCAGTCACTTCTGAGACACGGCACATCATTTGCTCTTGTGAAGGAAAAGTTAATGCCACCATTTAAAAGAAAAAAAAATGATGCATAGAATTTGCATACAATTTCTTCCTATACTCATAATGCTTTTTGTTTGATATTTTACATCACATGGTCAAAAATGTGTTTTTTCCCCTACACAAAAAAAAATAAAATAAAAAAATGAGCAAATTTAAATTTAAATAAATGTAAATTTTTTTATTAAAATGGGGAAATTAATTGAGATGGTTACATCCCCCTTTGTAGAATAGATCTAAAAATAAAAGGGCATAAATAAATAAATAATTTGTTGATGCTTTTGCTTTGCAATTTGCCTTTTCACCAAATGAACAAGAAACAAAATTAATCATTTATAAATGTAACAATTTACAAGTGCATTCAAATCATTCAAACATTATCAAAAAGTTTTTGTCACCTTCAAAACACTGCAGATCATTTGCTCATTTCAAAACACAACACCGTTATAAGAAAAACCCCTCCATGAACAGCTTCAAACATACAAAGATTTTCACCTGTCAGATGATGTACCTGGGTGAAAGTCTTTTTTTTCTGAAATGAAAACACTTCCACAATAAACCAAAGTAACACACACGCCAACTTCTTTTATTTAGCACAAAAAAAAAATTCAACAATGTTTTCTGGCACCATCATGAATAGCAAAAAAAAAAAAAAAATATTTAAAAAAAAAAAAAAAAAAAAAAAAAAAAACCCTCTCCTAATACAGTTGATTAAGTCGTCCGTTTCCTCCATACTACTGACAAAAAAACCCACAAAAACAGAAAAGCTGCTCTAGTTGTGCCTTTATTACTGTGTCAGTTCAACACTATGGCTTTAAGTCAACACTTCCCGTATATTGAAAACACTGAACCAGATGGGAGAATACGATTGGCTGAACTAGTCTTCAGGCGCTTGATAACTCCATACAGTCGTCTTCCTGCAGCAGTAAAACTTTATAAGGATTGTTGATTTGACCATATTCCCTTAACATAAAAATAAAATAAATCAAACACATACAGTATTCATCTCTGCATTTAAATATTTATTTCAACCCTCCTCACAACCCCTGATGCGTCTCCACCTTTCCAACACAGTCAGTATTCGACCTCTTAGGATTAATCATTAGTCCATGTCCATGTCCTGGACTCCTAGTTGTCATTTGTTTTTACTGATATTTTGCTGTTATGTGTTATGTGTGCATGTACACAGGGCTTCTCTGTTGGCGTTACAGTGAAATCACAGGCAGTGAGTTAGTGATAAAGCAGCGATCCATCAATTAGGAAGAAGGGAGAAAAAAAAAAAGCACGAAAGAAATCTCTCCTTTACAGTATGTACGACAACAATGAATCAGTGACTCAGTAATTGTGATTTAAAAAAAAAAAAAAAACATTTCCGACAGCAGCCCTTTATAATGTCCATTGTGGAGTTTTATTACCTCATCAGCATTTTTTTTTCTTGATGTTTAAAGCATTTTTTTTTTCCTTTTGTTATTGTCCTGTTACAAACACCGGGCGACCTCTTAAGATTAATTAGGCGTGGATGACAAGAAAGAAAGAGAGAAGGGAAAAAAAAAAAAAAGAAGCACCTCACATTTGGACAGGGAGAGAAAACGGCTTGAGTCTCTAATGAGAGCGTAGTCAGAGGCAGAGTGAAAGAGCCACTGCTGCTTCACGGCATTCAGCAAATTCACGCTCGCGTCACGACCGAGATCGCAAGAACAACTGGAATTAATTACAGATCCAAGTGCTGAGGGAGAAAGAAGAAGAAGGGAAAAAAAGAAAAAAAAAAGACAAAGAAAAATAAGAAGAGGGCCTTGCAGCAGTAGTGCAGGTCCAATTCAAGTTCTGGGGAAAAAAGAAAAAAAATAATAATTTGAGAAACGGGCGGTGGCTTTTTCTTCCTAAACGTGGAAGTCCTTCTGGCGCATCGGTCAGGTGGTCAGTGCGTGACGTCAGTTCTTGGCTTCACAATGACGCAAGGAAGGGCTTTGATGAGGCAAGAGGGTCACTGCAGTACTAAACCAACCTGCAAGAGCACAAACATATATTTAGGTCTTTGACCAATACGGAGAACATATTTAGTCAAAACATTTGCATTTTTAAGGCATGATGGACCCATCATTATTTTTATGAGTTTTTCAGTAGCTCCTAATAGTTCCCCTTTTAAATCTGGTTCCCCTCAAGGTTTCATCTCATAACATCTAAGAGAGTTTTTTCTTGCCACAGACCCCATGACTGCTCATCAGGAATAAACACACATGATTCACCTTAACTGTTGATTTCTGTAAAGCTGCTTTGAGACAATGTCTGTTGTGAAAAACGCTATATAAATAAACTTGACTTGTTGAAACAGTGTGTGGCATAAAATAAGGGTGTAATCCATTGCTAGGTGTGTCTTACTCTATTTTTATGCATGATGTGGACGCAAAGAACCCCTTGATGTGAACTGTTAAAACAGAAATGAACTATCCTGCTCATATCATAGTCAATTTAGTGAATAAATGAGCCGTACTTTCTCTGGACCCATGCTGGGGCATTTCCAATTGTACAGATAATACTGTAGATTCCCATCTCCGATACCAAACTTCAGCTTCTCCAAAAACGTCTTGTTCTCCATCAGGTCCAGTGCATTAAAAACATCAAATCCTTTCTGCATTTGGGGGGAAAGACAGAATGAGAAGCCGAAACATTGGGCACAGCAAGTTTATACATTATATTATAAATTATACATTATAAATAATAAATATAATAAAAGCATGTGGTTTTGCATTTTAAAACAAACGCGTGATTCGCCTCTAGAGGGCGCTCTCGTAGTGATGAGAAATCGGTATGGATTTTGCCAGATAGCTTATAGTCCAGCAATCAACTATCAGTGCCGATTAATCAGCAAACCCGATGAATTGGTCGACCTCTAACACACACACACACACACCGATTTGGCCAGGATGAGCGCGTCTCCCATCAGGTCGATCAGCGGCATGGAGGTGTGCACGTTGTAGAAGGAATATGCTGCCTTCAGACTGCGGTGCACCGGGTGGTTCATGATGGTTGATGGCAAGGTGTAAAAACTCAGGAAGTCTGTGATCTTCCCCTCAGGATTCTGTAAAATCAGTATAAAACTTATTTTAGGAAATTAAATAGGATTACATATGATTACATCCTAAAATGCCTCCCCCATATATGTCATGAACATTATAAGCACTTCTTCCTTTAATCTATGCAGGTGGCCTACCTCCACCAGATAGGTGTCGATGATGTTCTCTTGGGGCAGAAGCCAGTGCTGCACCTCCTCCATGCTCATGACTGGAGCCAGGTTGAACTGGCGGAGATAATCTTTCAGCAGGCGGTGCACATTTGGGATGTCCTTCACCGTCATCGCCCTTAAGCCTACGGTCTTTGGAGCCTAGAGACAAGGGGACGGAGACGGAACAGACCTTAAAACAATAAGCAGGGTGTACAACTACAAATACATGCACATTTATTTAACTGTTACACATTACTGCTAGCCAGGGAACTAAATCTCCAACGTGTGTATCCAGAGCGGTCTCTTCTCTCATTAATCAATGAACAGCACATTTATGTTGCATGATAAATCAACACTAGCTCCCCCTACTGGTAAAAACATAGCCATGTGAGACAAGTTAAATAAAAAAATAATGACTTATTGTATTTTGCTTCACAGTAATTGTTAAAAGACCACAACATAGACTAACATTTATACCACAACATAAATTAGAATATTAAATTAAAGACCCATCTGATGGATGGTTGGTTTACTCTATTTATTCTGAATTTCAGTCAATATATGAAAGTATACATACAAATACACACACACACACAATATAGCATTTTTGAGGTTTTATAACTCAGGTAAAGGAGCTGGAATTAAAAGAAGTGGTTCAGTATTGAAATCGAGTAGATGAAGAGTGGCGAGTACCTCCGGCAGCCTGTACAGCTTCATAGTACGTTGCATAGTCATGTTCCGACTCAGGTGGGAAAATTTTACTTCTATCAGCTTCCGTGGGTTCAGAGATCGGTGCCAGTATCTACGCAAACGCAACAAAATCCATAAAAAAGGATTAACTACAACTCATGATTCAACCTGAAAGGGAAACATTACACAGTACATTTTAGCCCGAATTATTATACAACCCCAATTCCAAAAATAACGTTGAGAGACTGCGTAAAACGCATAAAAACAGAATTTGCAAATCTCATAAATTCATTGTCTATTCACAATAAAACAAAAACATATCTAACGTTTCATCTGAAAATATATATAATTTTAAGAAAAAAAAGGTGGTCGTTTTTCATTTGACGGCTGCAACAAGTCTTAAAAAAGTTGGGACCACCGTGTAGCATCACACCTTCTGAAACTGAGGAGACCAGTTGCTGAGGTTTTAAGAAAGGAATGTTGTCTCATTGGTCTCTGATTCAGGATTCAAGCTGCTTAACAGTTCCCATTTGTGGGTGTCCTTTGTTGTGTTTTTCGGTTCATAATGCATCAAATGCTTAAATGGTGAAAAGTCTAGACACCCAGACTCTTCTACTACACATCCATGCTATTGTAATAGATGCAGTAAACATTGTCTTGCTTAAATATGCAAGCCCCTCCCACATTTTTTGAGACGTGTTGCAGCCATCAAATTTAAAATAAGCAATAGCAGCAACAATGAAATAATGAAATAATGAGACAAAATGCTGAAATTTATTCAGAAGAGTTTATGCAAGTTTACCTGCAGGTCCCTACAGGTTTGGGCAGTACCACTCCAGCAGTGTAGACAGCCTGGAAAATACCCTGCAAATTAACCCTTCTGGTGATCTCTCGGATCAACACGGGGGCTACACGCTTGGAGCGGAGCTTTTTATGCACACACAGAAAATTGATCTCCACCATCTTCTTCTCTCTGGGCGAAGAAAGGGAGTGACAAAGTTTATATTAGACAATGGGAGAAAAAACAAAAAACAAAAAAAAACCAATACTGAGTAGCCTGCCGCCGCATTTTGCCGGTATTACTGCATGTGTGCAAGACCGAGGAATATGTCCCTATTATTTTCTGATGCTCATTTCTAAGTTTCTTTGACTAACCCATAACGCTGTTGCCAAGAAAAATAAAAAAGTACAAGTTTTGGAAACCTGTCTATGCTTATATGATTTCTGTTGCAACTGGAGTAAGCTAGTTCTCCCATGACCCAGACTCAAGGCTTTACAACTGCTTGTATCTGAACAGTAGCCGACCAAGAAAGTCATTGTTCACCGTCTTCCTCCTTCCTTTCACAACTATTTATCTTGGGAGTTTATCTTTTGGCTTTGTCGTGTGTTTAAAAATCATCTGTAAAGCTTTTCTCCTGATGCTGTGCAGCCCAGGAAAAATCTATCTATTAGCCGCTTCATTGTTTAAGCCGTGGGGTTCAAAGTGTGGGGAAAAAAGTAGCGGCTTATAGTCAGGAAAATACGGTAGTCTGTTTTGAGTTTCTTCTTTTTAAACGTAGAAATTGAGATGTAAACCAAATGTCTTTCTGCTGTAAGTTTAGCTGTTGAACTGCCATTGGATTATGCGATTTCTCATAAATCAGCCACATTTACATAACAGCATGAGGAGCGCTTACATATCGTAGATACGGATGTTGGCTGGAATGGCGCTGATGAAGCCCACGAGTTTTTGATTGGAGTTGACTCTCACGCCACAGTGCCACTGAGGCAGCCAGCCCGGAGGACGTAGTGCCCTGAGAAAGAGAGAGGGCCGTAGATGATGGAACGAAATGACAAAAAGAAATGCAGTTTCCAGGTCAGTGATTAAACTTGAGCAAATGATTTGTGGAGAATTCGTTATCCCGCTACCCGAGACCATTTCCATTTATTCTACAGAACTCCAGGATCTGACGTTTTGAACACGAGTATACAAGGAGTTCATTTTACCTCCTAACCATACTAACAGGTGGAATTAGTGATCTAAATTCCTTTAAATTATAATCAAGCCTTATTCTCAGTGCCTATAACCAGGACAAAGGCATTGCTGAAGATTAGCAAAGAAATTGAATTAAATCCTTCCTTTAAACCAGTGGCAAATGCCCAATGTTGTTGGAAAGATGTGCATGATTCCATACCACAGAAGGAACTCGGGCGAATAGTCAAAGCGGAACATGTTATCATCATCCTCCACGTAGTTCTCATTCAGGAGAGTGTACAGCTCTTTTAGCTAAACACAAAAGGAGTAGAGAAGACCAATTAAACAAGCTTTTACAACTTTTTGGAAATTGCTTTGAGGTTAAAGAAACACATTGACAATCAATCAACAGACTCAATGGCTGATTAGTCCAGTGTGTCTATGGTGTTACTATAGAATTACATGTACTTGAGAGGTTTTTTTTGTGTTTTCTTTGAAGTTTTCTTTGAAGTCTTGTACTTATCTACATTTTAAATTAATAGGTAAAATAACATAAATGATTGATCGATGGGAGGAGGACAAACACGCTAAACTCACAAGAAAGAAAGAAAGATAGAGAAGGCAAAAAAGAGTGACGCAGACACAACTGAAAGCGAAATGCAATAGAATCGAAAGATGTGCGCTCACTATCCGAATTCTGAATCTGCATTCATGTCTGAAATTACATTATAAAGATCAATTTTCTTTTTAAGTTTAATTCCCACAGGTGTTCCCCTTAAGTAAAACACGGCAAATTTTACTCAGAGTAAATTTTATATTAGCTACAATTGACTTTTACTTTTACTGTATATATTTAGACCGGTAACTTGTACTGAAGTACAATTTAATTGAACAGTACTTTTACTTGAGTAGAATATTTTTACTCTTTCCACCTTTGAAAATATGAAACAATAGTGCTGCCACAAGTCAGTGTCATGACTGATTTATTCTCTGAAACTATGCTGAATTTCATGTACAGACGTGTTTTTATTTGTATAGCGATTTTCACAATGGACATTGTTTCGAAGCAGAGAAGTTGAATAATCCTGAATCAGCATGCATTCTGTGCGATTATGCCAGGACCGTTCTAATAATTATTCTGAAGCAGCCAGTCTAGAAGAACCGGGTTTTTTTTTTAGTCTGTTTATTTACTATTAAAGGCATGACCACACCTGAACACACTGACAGAGGCTCATCGAGCCGTCCATCACTCACACATTAATACAGCCATTTGGAGGTTTCATTAATTCAGACCTCGACATCTCTCCAATAACACCATTGTTGTGAACCACATGGTGTTCAAATGGCAGGAAACAACACATTATTAAGTTCCCAAGGATGAAAGTCTTGCAAATAATGATCCCAAATTAGACCGCATACAAATCTATTACAACAGGTACCTTTGAACCTAATTTGAGTATTAAAACCTCTGTGTGTGTGTGTGTGTGTGTGTGTGTGTGTGTGTGTGTGCATCTCTCACCACAGCGGAGTTGCCGAGGTCCAACGCATCCCAGGTGAAACCCTGAGGAAGGCTGTATGGCTCCTCTCGGATGCTATCTTTATCAGGCTCGATGCAGCCGTGTGTTGTCACCATCTCTCCTGCCCAATAAAGCAACAAGTTAGGAGCAGAACATGACAACCGATGTGATGCGACAAGAAGGTTTTAACTCCAAAGCAAATTGTCCTCTAACAAGACGTTCTGAATAGAGGTGTAACGGTACGCAAAATTCACAGGTTGGTAACGGATTCCAAGTCAAAACATTTATGCAAATCATAAAATTGCTTGTCTTTTTTTTTTTCTCTCTCTCCCCCCCATTTATTATTATTAGCATTTGTGAACAACAGTTTACATTTTTTAATAAAATTGAATAAATCGAACACACTTATCATATAGCTTAAATTGAGTAATCAATTAAATTGCAACAAATAAAGTTGATTAAATAAAATGTAGGTGTAACGGTACGCAAAATTCACGGTTTGGTAACGGATTCCAAGTCAAAACATTTATGCAAATCATAAAATTGCTTGTCTTTTTTTTTTTCTCTCTCCCCCCCATTTATTATTATTAGCATTTGTGAACAACAGTTTACATTTTTAATTAAAATTTAAATAAAATTGAATAAATCGAACACACTTATATCATATAGCTTAAATTGAGTAATCAATTAAATTGCAACAAATAAAGTTGATTAAATAAAATTTCATGCAATTGAATGCAAAAAAAAAAAAGTAAATTAATTGTTTACATTTGTTAGACTCTATTTGGGTAATATAGATGTGTATTTAAGTGTACGTGTGCGTTTTTTTATTTTTATTTAATTTATCGAAAGAGATTTTCTACTTATTTCGGCATACGTTAACAAACGTCTGCATTTGAGAAGATGGTTATTTATTAATTTTATTCATTCTTCCGTCCTTCATGCATTTATTTATTCACTTCCTCGATGTGTGGAATTGTCAGGATTTTCCCTTTTTAAGAAAATTCTTGAAGCTGTACTTAAAATGCAAAAGAAGCACCCATACCGCTAGACTGCCGATTTCCCGCATGCGCAAAACGAACCGTCCGTTCACGATCCGTTACAGATCGTGAAGCCACAGAGACACTGTGAAACTTGCAGTCCACCAGTTAAAATGTTCGTGAGGCAACTGTGAGGTAATCGTTTTGATAACGACACGTGATACTGATGGTGTAATCCGTATATAAACCTGCATTAACTCATTACAATTAACGATTTAATGTCAATCGATCATCAAGGTTTATGCTGTTTCTTTGTTTTCAGGCATTCAATTTACACACACTCAAGTGGGCTATTAAATTAGGAGAATTATTGAATTAAAAGATTCCTTGTTCATCAGATCAATTGTTACATAATTTCTTAGATTTTGGACCTGAATATGACTATGTGGATTAAATGTGCAAAACATGTTCCTTAAGTGATAAGTGAAGTACAGTTTGGACACCGAAACACATATAAAGTCTACCTAGTTTAGGGACAGGTTGAGTGTCCCAGAACTGATAGCTACGGCGTGAGGCCTCTTCCATGGTTTTGGCTGGTCCAGGTCCTACTGAGAAAAGCTCAATGGCTTTCTGAATCTCCTGAAGCTTATCAGCAGGAAGAGAATTCACCTAAAAGAGGTATAGGAAAAAAAAAAAACATGGGTTATATAAAAACAAGTATATAATTAAAAAAACAAACAAAAAAAAAAAAACACGGATTTCTCACTTTGGCCAGCGGGTCCTGGGCCAAATCTTTTCCTCCAGATTTGTCCTTGTTCTTTTTCTTCTGTTTCTTTTTCTTCTTCTTGGCCCCTGTATCCCCCTTATCTCTGCAAACCAGAACAAGCCACAGAGGAAAATAAACATTGTGACTCTTCAATGAAGGGGATATTTTTTTTTAATAACACACAAAAAAAAAAATACCAACAAAAAGTGTTTTAACTGTGCGTCACATTTAATACATAAACACAGTTACGCTACAGTTTCTACAATACATCGTATATTTACATGACAACAAACTAAATGCACACTTGGCGAATGCAGAGCCCCGATGTAGCCCTCGAAAATGTTGAATGATCCTTTCTTAACATTTAATATGTGCAGCCCGGTCATGGATGATCTTAAGGAATACTCTCAAATTATTAGGTTACTAATCCTAGGTTTAATCCAACCAAGAAGATCAAAACTGGTGAGTATCAATGAGTTTTGTAGTTTGATTATCAATTATAATGATTATTATTTATAATTAGGCCTATATAAGGGTTAGAATATTGTGATATTCAAAGCAAAATGCTTTAATGCAAAAAAATACACCAATCAAATACTTTAAATGCTGAAAGTTTGAGTACATTTTCGGTCTTTTGATCATATGCAATTTAGACCAAATTTAGACAAAACGAATTAAAAAAAAACAAGCCAAACCAAAAGATTTTAGGAAGCATGGCCAGACCCGTACAGCACGTGAAATCTGATTCAATACACCGTGTATTTGTGTGCACTGTTTCTAAACACACTGCACTCACCCTCTATGATGACTCAGCACAACTTTGCTATACGTTAGCCCACTCTTTATTTAGCAAACATTTGAGCTTTATCCTTGTATTTCTTTTGTTCTATTATAGGACAGTTCATTAAAAATTACAGAAATTAAGAGCAGAAATTAAATACTAATGGTGAAAAGAAGGTTTTTTAAAGAAAAACAACCAAATGGTGTTTTCATATATATTATTGTACAATAATTATGTATATTTAACAATGGGAATGAAAATAACGGCAATAATTTCAACACGTGTTTTATATCAGCACATCCTGAAGCGTTTTATTCTTCTTATACAGAGTGGTGCATGGACATGGGACATTTTGGAAGTAGGATATGCCTCGCACCATCACCGTTCTTATAAAATATTCTGTTTTCTAATATTCATTCACATTTATAATCATTTATTTTACTTGCCCTTGTCATGTTATTATACAGTAAAGGGCAATGGCAAAGTGCGAATAAATTAGCATCTTCTACAAAAGGTGTGTGGGGTTTTTTTCTTTTCAGTTGATATTTTCATATCAGCTTTTTCCACCCGAGTCAGCACATTTTATAGTGCACTCTATAACTGGGAAAAAACAAATTATTATTCGTACTAACAAATTATAAGCCATAATCATTTTATTCGTCACCTATAATCCTCCAAAACGTAAAAGAAACACATAGATGGTGGGTCCAAACATCTAAACTAAGCTACAGTGGGTACGAGCAGCAATTAATCCTATTACACTCCAAAGTAAGAGCACGGGGTAAAGGTACAGAGCGCCGTTCGAGAACTTAGATACGACGAGACAGACGACTCGTTTTGCTCTCAGCAGGGTGAAAAGCGTGTTCTTGTGATAAGACGGGATGGGATGAACGTTGTGCACTGTGACCCTGAACAAGAGAGAAAGTGCACTGTGTGTTCGAAACGTTTCTCTCAGCGAGTGCATTGCTGAAAAGAAAAACCCAACCCCCGCCTTTACACGCTGAATGAACGCTACTGTACTGCAAACGTTAAATCGTGACAGCGTCCATGAGAGTGTGGGGTTTTGTTCACACAGCATATGGCTGAATACCAAACGACTGAATATTGTACTGAATATGTACAATATAAAGGATATATGGATCTGATATCATGACTGGAAAAATTTACAAAATAATGTAGACAAGCCTTGTTATGTTACAGTCCCCCTGTATAGTCAGTGCTCAAAACATTCATGTTTGCATAATACAGATAAAAATGCTTTTCTGTCCACTGCCACCATCTTGTTCATTTTTTTGTATCCAATTAAGTACTTCACTCCAATGGGCCTCTTTCTTTTCCTCTTTCATGACTGTGAAATATTTCTTTCTGAACCGTTTTTTTGTTTCTGTGCTCGAAACCCTTTTCAGGCTGCCGTTGTTTAGTTAGTTACCGTTGTTTGTTTATAAATGCCATGGCAGCATTGATGGCAGTTTCCATGGCAGGATCAAGGTGGGTATCAGTTAGCGATGTAAACCCATTGCAATGCAAACTCTGTGGTTACGCTTGAGCATGATCCCTACTTAATCAAACACTTGATCTTCCACAAAGGCTTTCCACGACATTTTGGAGCATGGTTGTAAGGATTTGGTTTTGTTTAGCCACAATAGGATGGTGGGGTCTGGGATGCAGCTGATGTTCCAGTTCATTATAGAGGAGATCAGTTGGGTTGGGGTCAATGCTCTGGGCAGGAACCATGTTTTTTTGAACATTCTTTGTGAACATTATCATCTTGGAATAAATTT
This sequence comes from Silurus asotus, assembly GCA_024362625.1. Classification (NCBI taxonomy): domain Eukaryota; kingdom Metazoa; phylum Chordata; class Actinopteri; order Siluriformes; family Siluridae; genus Silurus; species Silurus asotus. The sequence continues at coordinate 1,124,995 of MU535751.1, read as the reverse complement.
GGGCCTTCTAGATTACAGCATATAAAGACCCGTAATACAACAAGGTGATTCTAGCTCCATGTTTAGGGGAAGAACTACATATCGGACAGGTGTCCAAAAACTTTATAAAACCTATTATTGAAAAATCAGATATCATTCTAGGAATGAAGAATAAGAAAAGGTAATTTTTTATGGTGGTATATGTTTTATATATATACACACACACACACACACCGATCAGGCATAACATTATGAGCGGTGAAGTGAAGAACAATGATTATCTCTTCATCATGGGACCGTTAGTGGGTGGGATATAGTGAGGCAGCAAGTGAACATTTTGTCCTTAAAGTTGACGTGTTCGAAGCAGGAAAAATGGGCAAGCCTAAGGTTTTAAGCGAGTTTGAAAAGGGTCGAATTTCGATGTCTAGACGACTGGGTCAGAGCGTCTCCAAAACTGCAGTGGGATGTTTCCAGTCTGCAGTGGTCAGTGTCTATCAAAACTGGTCCAAGGAAAAAACAGTGGTGAACCAGCGACAGGGTCATGGGCGGCCCGAGGCTCGTTGATGCACGTGGGGAGCGAAGGCTGGTCTGTGTGGTCCGATCCAACAGACGAGCTCCTGTAGCTCAAAACGCTGAAGAAGTTAATGCTGTTGATGCTCGATTGGTCAGGACTGTATTGGGACGCAAAATATTAGGCAGGTGGTGATAATATTATGCTCTGATCGGTGTGTATTTACCACAGACATGACCATGTAATACCATTAAACAGTGAGGTTATCAAATCATGAGCATTTATACTATCACACTTCTACGAATCTCCAATCGTGTTAAAAACCAAAACAGCTTCTATTTTATAATTCATATCTTATATTCCTTCATTTATTCTTAAAACAATAGAAAACAAAAAAGGGGCACCATTGCATTATGGTGTAGTTCTACAGTACCCGAGCGAACATGCCCATGTTGTGAGTTCATCTGATAAATAACTAGTTGAACAAAGAAGACCATAAATATTCTCATACTTTCAGAAGTATGTGATGTTATCATGTTCAGGTTCTGAGATAATTAAAGTGAAAGTGTGATGCTACATGGCTAATCTTCCACTCCATATAAGGCACATGTTCATCTCACAGCGGGAAAGTGATTCCCAGCAAATATATATTACAAATATATAAAAAATAAATCAACGCAATATAATAATAATGTGCAAAAACGTGCTTGGGTGGACCACTGCTAGCTTGTGTAATGTTCTCCAATAGAAACTAGCATGTCATCACCTGCAAATAGCTGCCTAGCGTGCAGATTAGCAACCTGAACAACTTTCAAGTATAAATAAAAACTTTCTCTTCTTAAAAATTAATCTTTTAGGTGTGTTTACACACGGCCTTTGATATATACATTTGTTTTGTGCATTATTATTATTACAATGGTTCCAATAGCTGACAGTGAAATGAAAAGAAACTCCGCCGTCTCAAATGCCGCTCTAATCCCTTGATTTGTCTCCTAGGAGTGTGCACGATAGTGCGCGTGATACAATGCAACCCTATGAGGGAGCCCTTGACCCCTCGAGGGGGCGAGGATTTAAAACCGTGGATTTGGGATACGGCAGGAGAGTCCGGCTGGTTTTACGGTCCAATAACGTTTAAAACTAGTGCTTGCTGGCCCTAATTCTAAGATGTATTAGTTATTGCGATCTACAGATAAAATGAAATTAATATAATCGGTTAGAGAAGTATTATTAATATGAGTTGAAAAAAAATTACATGTTACTGTGACATGATAAACCACGTTCTAGCCGAATCAATGCGCGAAGACCCGCCCTCGCTCTCAGAATAAATCCCTTTTATCCAATAGCCGTTCAAAGATCGCTGTCAATCAAAGAAACGGACCAAAGAAAAGCAACAAGGGGCGTATCCCTTATCTTTCTCGCCTCCTTTGACCTAGCCATGCAAGGGCCCTAGACTCGAAGGGTACGGATCATGCGTGGTTTTTATTCAATTTCTAACCAAACCTCAAAGAAGTTTTATGTTCTCACCCATCATCGAAATGATGCTCTTCATTTTCGCAGTCACTACAATGCCCGTGGTCCTCCTCTAGCTCCACTTCTTTCTCCTGCTTCGGTGCTGTCTCATTCTCATCCGCCATGATTAATCAGGAAGTGAGGAACTCGCCTTCGAAACCCTTTCCGATTCCTATTGGTGGACACTTTGCAAGGCATTGTGGGAAATGTAGTTGTTTAAACACTTCCGGGTTTCTCTCGCGCGCGTGCTCTCTCTCTCTCTCTCTCTCTCTCTCTCTCTATCTCTCTCTGTTTCTCTCTCTCTCTCTCTCTCTCTCTCTCTTTCTAAAAAAAACATTTTTTTTTTTAAGCTCGGTTTAAGTTTTTATTAAAGTAGTAGTAGT